>CM056382.1:67514094-67924094 GCA_029718625.1 Synaphobranchus kaupii | reverse complement strand
AACAGAGGGAAAGGTATGAACCTCAGCACAGAATCAATAGGGGAGGGTTTGTGTAAGAACAGAACAGAGGGAAAGGTATGAACCTCAGCACAGAATCAATAGGGGAGGGTTTGTGTAAGAACAGAACAGAGGGAAAGGTATGAACCTCAGCACAGAATCAATAGGGGAGGGTTTGTGTAAGAACAGAACAGAGGGAAAGGTATGAACCTCAGCACAGAATCAATAGGGGAGGGTTTGTGTAAGAGCAGAACAGAGGGAAAGGTATGAACCTCAGCACATAATCAATAGGGGAGGGTTTGTGTAAGAGCAGAACAGAGTGAAAGGTATGAACCTCAGCACAGAATCAATAGGGGAGGCTTTGTGTAAGAGCAGAACAGAGGGAAAGGTATGAACCTCAGCACAGAATCAATAGGGGAGGGTTTGTGTAAGAACAGAACAGAGGGAAAGGTATGAACCTCAGCACAGAATCAATAGGGGAGGGTTTGTGTAAGAACAGAACAGAGGGAAAGGTATGAACCTCAGCACAGAATCAATAGGGGAGGGTTTGTGTAAGAACAGAACAGAGGGAAAGGTATGAACCTCAGCACAGAATCAATAGGGGAGGGTTTGTGTACGAACAGAACAGAGGGAAAGGTATGAACCTCAGCACAGAATCAATAGGGGAGGGTTTGTGTAAGAACAGAACAGAGGGAAAGGTATGAACCTCAGCACAGAATCAATAGGGGAGGGTTTGTGTAAGAGCAGAACAGAGGGAAAGGTATGAACCTCAGCACAGAATCAATAGGGGAGGGTTTGTGTAAGAGCAGAACAGAGGGAAAGGTATGAACCTCAGCACAGAATAAATAGGGGAGGGTTTGTGTAAGAACAGAACAGAGGGAAAGGTATGAACCTCAGCACAGAATCAATAGGGGAGGGTTTGTGTAAGAACAGAACAGAGGGAAAGGTATGAACCTCAGCACAGAATCAATAGGGGAGGGTTTGTGTAAGAACAGAACAGAGGGAAAGGTATGAACCTCAGCACAGAATCAATAGGGGAGGCTTTGTGTAAGAGCAGAACAGAGGGAAAGGTATGAACCTCAGCACAGAATCAATAGGGGAGGGTTTGTGTAAGAGCAGAACAGAGGGAAAGGTATGAACCTCAGCACAGAATCAATAGGGGAGGCTTTGTGTAAGAGCAGAACAGAGGGAAAGGTATGAACCTCAGCACAGAATCAATAGGGGAGGGTTTGTGTAAGAACAGAACAGAGGGAAAGGTATGAACCTCAGCACAGAATCAATAGGGGAGGGTTTGTGTAAGAACAGAACAGAGGGAAAGGTATGAACCTCAGCACAGAATCAATAGGGGAGGGTTTGTGTAAGAACAGAACAGAGGGAAAGGTATGAACCTCAGCACAGAATCAATAGGGGAGGGTTTGTGTAAGAACAGAACAGAGGGAAAGGTATGAACCTCAGCACAGAATCAATAGGGGAGGGTTTGTGTAAGAACAGAACAGAGGGAAAGGTATGAACCTCAGCACAGAATCAATAGGGGAGGGTTTGTGTAAGAACAGAACAGAGGGAAAGGTATGAACCTCAGCACAGAATCAATAGGGGAGGGTTTGTGTAAGAACAGAACAGAGGGAAAGGTATGAACCTCAGCACAGAATCAATAGGGGAGGGTTTGTGTAAGAGCAGAACAGAGGGAAAGGTATGAACCTCAGCACAGAATCAATAGGGGAGGGTTTGTGTAAGAACAGAACAGAGGGAAAGGTATGAACCTCAGCACAGAATCAATAGGGGAGGCTTTGTGTAAGAGCAGAACAGAGGGAAAGGTATGAACCTCAGCACATAATCAATAGGGGAGGGTTTGTGTAAGAGCAGAACAGAGGGAAAGGTATGAACCTCAGCACAGAATCAATAGGGGAGGCTTTGTGTAAGAGCAGAACAGAGGGAAAGGTATGAACCTCAGCACAGAATCAATAGGGGAGGGTTTGTGTAAGAACAGAACAGAGGGAAAGGTATGAACCTCAGCACAGAATCAATAGGGGAGGGTTTGTGTAAGAACAGAACAGAGGGAAAGGTATGAACCTCAGCACAGAATCAATAGGGGAGGGTTTGTGTAAGAACAGAACAGAGGGAAAGGTATGAACCTCAGCACAGAATCAATAGGGGAGGGTTTGTGTAAGAACAGAACAGAGGGAAAGGTATGAACCTCAGCACAGAATCAATAGGGGAGGGTTTGTGTAAGAACAGAACAGAGGGAAAGGTATGAACCTCAGCACAGAATCAATAGGGGAGGGTTTGTGTAAGAACAGAACAGAGGGAAAGGTATGAACCTCAGCACAGAATCAATAGGGGAGGGTTTGTGTAAGAACAGAACAGAGGGAAAGGTATGAACCTCAGCACAGAATCAATAGGGGAGGGTTTGGCTGATATGATGTAGAGCAAGGGTCAAACTTCAGTCCTGGAGGCCCACAGCATCTGCATGTATTTGCGGTTAATTTTCAATCAGCAGCCAATTGGCTTCTTGTAAGCAAATTGTATGTATTATTTAGCCAATCATTTGACTGAAATGAATCATGTGCTGAAACTCCCAGACACCAGCACACACTGTGGCTCTCCAGGACTGGATTCTAACACAATTCTGGAATGCAAGGCTACAAAGGCTGTGGTATGTTGGCTAGATATTACGTTGGATAATATTATATTATGTTGTATATTACTTTCTGAAATATGCAGTCCATCATTTCTTAATATACAATACATAGACAAATGGATGTGCTTCATCCAGGAAGAAAGGTACATTCCAAACACTCTGTAAGGGGTATTCTAATTTAGTGACTGGAGTGATATACTTTAGTGACTGTGCATATACAGTATGTGCACAATGGTTATATACAGTGCATGTAGTTACAAATATAGTGATATTACGGCACAGTTGAAAATATGTTTGAATAAAAAAAGAGATTTTCTATTGATGTAATGTATGTTATTTCTAACCAAGAGAAGAACTGGAGGGGTATTCATATCAAGTTCACTTTTGATTTGGTAGCCTACTAAGTGGATGCACAAATTACACACAATTACAATATAAATCATCGTGTTACTTATAAAAGCAACAAATTTTAGGGTGCTGGAAATTTCTTGAATAGATAGCAATGGGTTGTGAGACCAGGTTAGTTTATTGATATTCCTCTTTCACTTTAAATCAGTTTATTTATATTCCTCTTTCGCTTTAAATCAGTTTATTGATATTCCTCTTTCACTTTAAATCACAAGCTACTGTCACCTTACAATACTAAATAAATCAAGGCTGACCTAAATTCATACTGAATGTAATGCTAAAGTCACCAAGATGGTAAGATCTACTTGTATTACATACAAAGTGTCAACTGCAAAGTTGGCACATCCTACAATCAGTAGGCCAGAGAAGCCATATGTGTTGGTCAGTGTGGAGTTTTTTTTAAGTTCATGTGCCCATTTTAAAGGGGCTAAGAAGGGCTCCGAATCAGGATGACACTGCAGGCACATGGCACAGTCATTATTTGGTTTCTATGGGCCTATAAACTGCGCAATGGGTGGAGTGAAGTGAGATGTATGGACCATTTTCTGAGCTTCAGGATTCTACACCTGAAATCCAGGATCTCTATTATGCATGATATATTATACTATAAATAAGCTTACAATAAACAACCGCATTGACTTCTCATACATAGCTACTCACAAAAGGATTACAGTTTTTCTCAATTGTTTACACACAAAAACTGGAACTTATGACACAATGACCACAACCTGTAACTCATGTGTCAACTCCCTAAACCAATTCTGCTGAACTATAAACACATTTCCTGCTGTAGACCCAGATTTCAATTCTAAACCACACTTTCTTCAAAACACTACACACAATTATCTGCTTTAGACCCAGATTTAAATTCTAAACCACACTTTCTTCAAAACACTACACACAATACTTTCTATTTTGCACACTCTTCATCAATGCCAAATCTCCTTGTGTTCAGACAGAACACACTGCCATTCAAATGGCAAAACTTCCATTTCCAAGGCCGTTGTGCAATTTCCAATCAAATCTTGAGCAATATAAGGGCCACAGGTGAGCTCCTGGTTTGGAGAACAATGGATGGCAACATTGAAGTGAGAGGTGATCAGAGAGGCAGAGGAGTGAGAGTAAGAGGAGGATGAGGAGGAGGAAGAGGAGGACGAGGAGGAGGAAGAGGAGGACGAGGAGGAGGCATGTGGCGATATAGCTCCTGAGGCATTTCAGGGCTGGATTCGCCATACTAGGCGATACTTCCCCCGCTGCTTGGCCAGAGAGAACATAGCCTGTGATGTCGATGAGGTCCTGTGGCCAGACAGGAACCGAAGACAGGATGCAGCCTAGTTTTTTGTCCTTTTTTATTTTACATTTTTCTTTCTTTTTTTGTTGACTGTACTGGCCTATTTTCTATTGTTTGTTCTGTGCAAATCATTTACACATCCAGTTGTGTTTGCTGTGATGTATAGGCTACAGCACGTTTGGAAAAAATAAATAAATATTTTTGTTGTTACTGTATATTTGTGTATTGTTTTATATTTGAGTAAAAACATTATACAGTAATATTTTACAACAGGAGTAAGCGTACAGTAACACTGAACATGAAAAGGCATAATGCTCCTGATAAGGCCTTCATACTGGTGTTTTCCCATTCATAGTAGTGTTTTCCATTCAGCACATCAGTGTTCAATGGTTCTTAGAAATGTCTACTGATATGATGGTCTGTGTGTGTCATTTGAACACAAACTACCATTTTGAGGAGACATAACATTGTTTTGAAGGCAAAGTAGCATTTTGCAGGAGATATGTAGGGTTTTGCATTTTGTGTGTGTGGTTTTTGGATTTGTGTTTAGAGTTTTGAGAAAATGAGGTATGCTTTCAAAAAATGTGTGTAAGCAATTGAGAAAAACTGTAACATACTTAGATTTTTCTTCAAGATGAAACTTCAAGCTGAAGCAAAAAATATATTTCAAGAAATGCACCTTTTTCACAGAAATGTGTTATCTGCTAATTTTCACAAGTGCTGTTTTATTACAATACAGTTTGACACTACTGGTAAAGAACAGTTTGCCTCTTTAAAGTGTAGTCCTAAAAAAATTAATTAAAAAAACATGCCTCAGCATCACAAAAATAGATATTATATAGTATCTAATCTAATGACCATCCAGCCTTATCAACAGACCAACTGCAAATCATAAATCAGCATTTACACAATTACGTACAAACATGCCTTATATAAATAGTAACAGTGTCTCTGATCTTGTCAATATCTACATCCATCACTGATATAAGAGGATTTTATGTATGTATTATGGAAAAATTAATTACAAAGCAGCATTTGCCTGGTGTACTCCTGTGCCAGTTCTATAACAACGACCAGAATATGCCGTGCATACTCCTGAATTGTTTGACTTTATCGAAGCTGGATTGAAATGCAGTCCTGAATGCACAGAGGTGACGAGATGACTCAGAACAACACTGAAGGATATAAAAGCAAGCACTTCCCAAACAGCAGGTGGCGGCATAGGCTCTGCAGTAACTTCAGACTGGATGTTTTGTTTGCAGTTACAGTTTTTCTCAATTGTTTACACACGAAAACTGGAACTTATGACACAATGACCACAACCTGTAACTCATGTGCCAACTCCCTAAACCAATTCTGCTGAACTATAAACACATTTCCTGCTGTAGACCCAGATTTCAATTCTAAACCACACTTTCTTCAAAACACTACTCACAATTATCTGCTTTAGACCCAGATTTCAATTCTAAACCACACTTTCTTCAAAACACTACACACAATACTCTCTATTTTGCACACTCTTCATCAATGCCAAATCTCCTTGTGTTCAGACAGAACGCACTGCCATTCAAATGGCAAAACTTCCATTTCCAATCAAAGCTTGAGCAATATAAGGGCCACAGGTGAGCTCCTGGTTTGGAGAACAATGGATGGCAACATTGAAGTGAGAGGTGATCAGAGAGGCAGAGGAGTGAGAGTAAGAGGAGGACGAGGAGGAGGAAGAGGAGGACGAGGAGGAAGCATGTGGCGATACAGCTCCTGAGGCATTTCAGGGCTGGATTCGCCATACTAGGCGATACTTCCCCCGCTGCTTGGCCAGAGAGAACATAGCCTGTGATGTCGATGAGGTCCTGTGGCCAGACAGGAACCGAAGACAGGATGCAGCCTAGTTTTTTTGTCCTTTTTTATTTTACATTTTTCTTTCTTTTTTTGTTGACTGTACTGGCCTATTTTCTATTGTTTGTTCTGTGCAAATCATTTACACATCCAGTTGTGTTTGCTGTGATGTATAGGCTACAGCACTTTTGGAAAAAATAAAGAAATATTTTTGTTGTTACTGTATATTTGTGTATTGTTTTATATTTGAGTAAAAACATTATACAGTAATATTTTACAACAGGAGTAAGCGTACAGTAACACTGAACATGAAAAGGCATAATGCTCCTGATAAGGCCTTCATACTGGTGTTTTCCCATTCATAGTAGTGTTTTCCATTCAGCACATCAGTGTTCAATGGTTCTTAGAAATGTCTACTCATATGATGGTCTGTGTGTGTAATTTGAACACAAACTACCATTTTGAGGAGACATAACATTGTTTTGAAGGCAAAGTAGCATTTTGCAGGAGATATGTAGGGTTTTGCATTTTGTGTGTGTGGTTTTTGGATTTGTGTTTAGAGTTTTGAGAAAATGAGGTATGCTTTCAAAAAATGTGTGTAAGCAATTGAGAAAAACTGTAAATGCATTGCCTGCATATACAATTAACAGGCAGGGGGCAGCAGGGCCAGGAAATATTAAAAAGTAATTTAATAGTGTTTCTTATTTTAAAATAACTATAATAATGATTGTAGCTCTTGATTCTGTTTGATCTTGGACTGGTACTTCAAACTAAAAATTTAAAAGATGTAAACATCATATCACTTCAAATATTTGTAAATAAGTCAATGACTGCCATTACTAAAAAAAAAAAAGATCACAAAAGTATTACTAAAGTAAATTATTATTAAAGTAAAACTGTTGTATCCCACACAGAAATTCCTACATGTTTTCAGTGTCTCATTGCATCTTTTTGTGCATTTTAATTTAAACTGTACACATTTTGATGAAGTTTACAAGTTTAGTTAAAAGTTACTGAACTAAAGTGAACTCTACTTTTTAGGTTACACGTTTTACCTAAATCACAGTGCCCAAATAGATATACTGAGCACAGACCATAAGTATAATCCCCTTCCATGCCAGCCAGTGCTTTTATAATGCAAAGAACTGTGGGAAAGAAAGTCACGTGAGGCTAGACCCAACAAATGTGTAAACAAACCCTCCCTAAAGCCATAACAGCATTCAGAGAACACCGACTTTGATAGTCCCCTAAGTACTGTCCAATGCAGACACACGTAGGCGCACATGTGCACGCACCCACACACGCATGTACACACACACACACACACACACACACACACACACATTAGTAATACAAAATTAGAAAAAAATACTGTGTCCCTTTATTATGATGTTATACTAGATTATATGTGCGTATTACGACCCTTACGTTTGCATAACAATTTCACTTACAATCTTTTAAAGGTTCAGTGGTGATTTTTACTCACCTGGAGTTCTGTTCTGTATGAAAAATGTATGTTCTGTATGAAAAATGAAGAAAAAAAACCTTTGTTCAGAGCACTGCAGAGTCAACAGGTGATAAGCAAAAAGGTGCTCTTTGGAAAACATAGGTTATGTGAGCTTAAAAATCTGATTTTTTTGAATGAGTAGCTGATCACAAAAATAGCAAAATAACATCCAAGGCATTCCATTTATGAAAATATCACTTGACCTACGTGTTGCGGCTGTAGACGTACGTTGTTTAGCCTAATTGGCAAAAATAATGACTGAATAAGTTCATTTTTATTTTGACACAGCTATTAGTTTCTCATCACATGCAGCCTAAATGGAATGAAGCATAAGCTGGTTAAAATTATGAAATGAGGAAATAGCCTCTGTAGCCAGTGGTTCTCAAACTTGGTCCTGGGGCCTCCCTGTGTATGCTGGTTTTCGTTCCAACCACAATTTCAATCCCAAAATTTTAACAAGCTGTTAATTTATCTTAATTAGTAGCTTTTCATGTTTAGAGGGATTATTTTCCATCTTAAGCCACATTATGTCAGAAATCGCGATGCATGTCATGAAGAATAAACGTCCCATGTTCACTTTGTATTGAAAATCCCCTTTGAAGAAATTGCTAATTTTTAATTGTTAATTAAAAGTCAAATCATTGTTCATAAAATGGCAAAGGTGACCCCGATCATTTGCCTTCTTCATGAATGTATGAACATAAGCTAAATAACTGGGAGCAGAACATCATGTGAACAGTGATTTGATGTGATCACTGAAAAGTTCAAAAAAATAAAGACGTAGGTAAGGTTTTGGTTGGATGTGGCACGCACTTATGCACAGCCTTGTCATATAAAATCACATGACCAAATTAACGCTTTACCCAGGGTGCATCTTCGAATGCTTATTCCCTTCATCAAAAACTACTGTACATTAAATGGTTACTGGCAAGTAAACTATTGATAATATTTCTTGGCTAAAAATGCTCTGTAATGTTTATCATTTTAAATCACATAGAAGAGCTGCACGTAACCCCGGCCTTATGCGTTACATATAAGAGGCTTCTTCTGATAATTTCAGTTTTTATTTGAATTGCTTTTTTAAATTTATGTAGTTATTTAATAAACAATAATGTCACAACTACGCTTGATTGAACTAGTTTATATTAATTTCTACCTGAGTAATTATATGTTTTTGTGTATTGTTTTCTCTGGAGGCAGAAACAGACTATTTCCAGGTGGATCATTACCTCACTGGTAGGGAAGGATCTGCAGCTAGCGTGTGAGGCTGAGAGGTACCAACTAGATACAATTGGGCTCACCTCCACACATAGTGTCGGCTCCGGAACCAAGCTCCTTGATATGGGGTGGTCTCTCTCCTACTCGGGAGTTGCTCAGGGTGAGCGGTGCCAGGCGGGAATGGAGATACTCAAGAGTCCCCCGCTGGCATCCGCTCAGTTTCCTGCGGTGGACGAGAGGGTCGCCTCAATGCGCCTACGGGTGGGGTATGTGTATGCACCAAAAAAGCAGTTCAGAATATTCGGCCTTCTTGGAGAAGGTGGGAGGGGTGTTAGAAAAGCCCCCACCCACTGACTCCATAGTCCTACTGGGGGACTTCAACGCTCACGTAACGTTGGCAATGACTGTAAAACTTGGAGGGGCGTGGTTGGGAGGAACGGCCTCTCCAATCGGAACCTGAGCAGTGGCATGTTATTGGACTTCTGTGCTGGTCACGGTTTGTCCATAACAAACACCATGTTCGAACACAAGGACCGTAAGTGTACATGGTACTGGAGTACCTTGGGTCAAAGGTCAATAATCGACTTTGTAGTTGTGTCGTCTGACACAAAACATGTGAAATAATAAACCGTTAGCTACCATCTAGTTCCAAATAATCACACAAAGAAAGCAAGATATTTCTGCATGCCGGCAGTAAAATATCTTTAATTAACTTTAAATTAGCTTTAATCTTAAAATGAACTGAGTGTCTGTTCATACCTGCAGGAGCAGTTTGATTCTTCTGACACTCACCAATGTGCTAATAAAGCAACAAAGATGCAACAATCAAACAACAGTTTTGAGCAAGAAACTCACTCACCCAGGAAGAAGGTTGATTTAGTGGATTTGTCAGCAAATCAACCTGTGTCCTTGGAAATTTAGTTGATATTTCACTCAAAACAAAATGAAATACATGCAATGCATGCAAAAATATACAGTTAGATTTGGCAAGCAGTTGGGTGATTTTGAATGGGTGAATTGGATAAGCTTCGACCCCTGATGGAGATGGATGTGTCATCCTGTACAGTAGCAGAAAAGCCTAGCATACAACACCTTGAAGCAAAAGAAAATTAATGTTGAGTCCAAAATGCTGTCAGACACAGTACACCAAAGTAAAATGTTGTGCGTGCCTGCCTTCAACAAATGCATACATTTTCTCATCTTATTTTACATTGTCAACATTACTCATACTCATGCTCATTTGCAAATATCAAGATAGAAAAATCTACAGAATGTAAAATTTCCAATAATATCATGTGCTGAACAGTGAGTGAAAACTAAACACCCAGTCTCACAAATGTATTTATCTTAAAACCCTGGAAATGGAAACCCACCCTGTCTGTGGAATGCATGTTGTGCGTGGATTTATGTTGTTAGTTTACATGACATTACATTCATTAGCACAAGCTATTTTCCAGAGAACAAAAGTACATTCACATAGTTAATACTGGTAATCCAAATTGTGCACAACATGCAACTCTAATTAAAAGGTCTAATAGAGTTAATGAGCTTAATTCAATACTCAAGCTATGAAGCAGATATGGAACATACGCTGTACGTTGAAATATGAGGTATACAGCTAGTGGAGTGGATAATATAGAATATAAGGTGAGCTTTGGCATTACTGTAATGCCATTATAGTTTAATATAATTAATCTACTCTATGTAAACTTGCAAAGTTTATTCGAAAGGGGAGGGAGAGAGAAGTTGCTCAGAGCCTTGATGATGGAATACTTTCCTAATGTTTCGTGTCATTGTGAAATTCGAATGTGTCATTGAAAATTGATTTCAGCATTGAATATTGTCATTGAATATTGGTTTCAGCACTCAGCATCAGTAGCTGCTATGAAATGCTTTAATGAATGTTTAATTCAAATGTATGTAATATCACAGATACATCACAGACAAATAATTTGCTTTCCAAGGAATCATACACAATGCTGATTTTACCTGGAAAAACACACCTATAGACAGTTGGTGTAATCACTGAGAAAAAAGTGAGAAGGGTGTGATCATTTCCATGACACACAGAGACAAATACACCTGCCATCAGTTACACAATCATAACTCCAAATTTAATTCCAAAAATGTAGCAGGTGGCTGGACAGTTCGCTGGGGGTAAATTATGATCATACTTTTGTCTCCATTCTTTTCTGAAACAGACTGTGAGAGAATACAGCTTTGGCCACAGGTATGTCTATGTATTTTGAGGGCTTTCCTCAAAGATAAGTGGGTGGCTATCCTTTCACCGCTAATCTCTTTCTCTCTTTTGTGGTTATGTGCGACAATAACAAGGAGGGTTGCAATCATGGGTGGATATTTTGGTGACGGCAATTCCTTCTGCCTACTCCTTGATCCAAACATCATTACACAACAGACATAAACAAAACTTCAAAAAACTGAAAACTGAGATATGGAATAAAGGCAGAGCTACTTTAAAAGTTGAAATTGCATCAGTAATCTGAAGCTGTGACCTATCACCTTAGTCATTGTTGCTGCAAGGCAGAAAGGAAACGGAAATTGAACAGACCAAAGAAAGAATTCCACTGAGAGGGCCATGCTGTCCTGCAACTGATTCAGTAACAGTGCACGAATGCAAATAATAGGGCTGGTCTTCAATGACATTGGCATTTGCTTTAGGCAGGATTTGCCCCAACAAGTATCCCAAGGATACCAGCACTCACTACCATATATGGTATGGTCCAGTGTAGTCATTTCTATTGCATGTTGTCAGATGGAGGCCCCAGATAAGCCTGTTGATTCTTGCCATTTAGGATATCGGTATGTGAAATGGAGGTAGTAATGCTGAGGCACCACTAAGAGGAGGGATTTACTGAGAGGCATTGTCATTGGCAGACTGGTGTGGAAACAAAAAAACGTCTCAAAAAATCCTGGCCATGTGATTAATGATTCCAGATCGGAGGTGGTTCACCATTTTTACCATTTACCAAACAGGTTATGCATCAGGAAATGAGTTTTACTGCTGCGTCCTTAAGCTAAAGCAAAAATATTCGCTTGTGATGAGGCCTTGTCTGGCCAAATATTAAATAAACATTTTTTATCATGCTTTGGGGCCGTATTCACAAAACATCTTAAAGCTAAAAGTAGCTCCTTACTTGGAGAAACTCTTAAAAATAATGGGCGTGTCAGTCATAACTTTAAGACTTTAGTTAAATACAGTATACTTTAATAGCTTTTGGTCTAAGAGTAATTCACAAAGCGTTTTAGTTCTAAAACCAGCTCCTAAATCTGTGAAAAGTTAGGGGTAGTCAAGAGGACTCCTAAGTTACTAAGACCAAATCATAAACAGTCTAAAAATGGTTGCTGCCTCCAATCCACCTCATAATCAGGTCAGTGTTTTAGTAATTTGGGCCTCATTCACCCGCCATTCTACGAACAAATTGGCATTCACCAATGTTTTCTTATTTGGGATTTTTTCTTAAGTCGTAAGAACAAATTTGTTCGTAGAGTGATTTGTGAATGAGGCCCATTGAGCTTTTCAAAGGGTGTCAGTTGTGAGGGCATTATGATTTGGCTAGAGCTAGTCAGGGATACAATCAGGTCAATAAACAAAAACAACACATTGCGGTTTTGACAACTCTACGCTACTTGGCCACAGGTGAAATGCAGCTATGCACTGGGAATATCCCAGTCATCTGTCAGTAAGCTATTACACCAAACAATAAATGTCCTCTTCAGACCCCACATCACCCGACAATTCCTGTTGATGTTCACCAACTACAAAAAAATAAAGCCGACTTCAATATAATTTTTAATATAACCTGCGATGACATAGCAAGGTTCATTCATGTATAGATAAATTTGTAAAAATAATTATAGGCTAAATACGTAGAACAATATTGAATTAAACATTGTTGCCTACTCTAGCTGAAAATAATTGGCTTAATGTCCAATTACCTGCGACAGATGTTTGTTGCTTGAATTCTGCAATCACTGCCCTTGCCTGCCATTGCAAATAATATCAGCATTTCTTACATTCATTCTGGACAGAAGAGGGAAAGCTGCATTTATAGTGGAAACATTTTTCACATGCTTCTTGGCTTTTGAAGTGATCCCCACACCAAATTTCCCTTTATTAATATTCAAACTTTAATGAACCACTTGGGTAAGACGCAGGCCTAAAAGATGTTCTTGCATCCAGTTTGGTTTTCTTTTGCAGGTCAACGTAGCGTCACACTTGTTGCTGTCGTTCAAGCTCGTTCATGAAACACGACGTCATCCATAGCAACAAGGTTAACCTCACCCTTTCTCTTAGAATTCCCCCCATTCCTTCGTAAAAGTTGATCTCAGCAGCTTTGTGAATAGGTTTTAAGAGGAAACTCTTAACTAGGAACTTTTAGTGCCATTTAGGATAACTCTTAGTTGTAGGATAAAATGTTTTGTGAATATGGCCCCAGGGTTTTATAGTTTGGAATTTTAAACAGAAGGTATGACATTTTTAATTGTCATTGTATTGTATGTTAATGTTGATGTGCACAAGAAGGCCAATGGATTAAGAGTAAGAAAACTGACATGATTTTTCCCTCTTCAGACAAGTGTTTTCATACTGGACATAAAGGTAATGGTTCAAATGCATGTCTATCATCCCACATTCAGGGTAAATTTTCAAAGTAAACTATGAAAATGGACAAAAACCCATGTTTTATTTGTAAGGAACTGATGAGAGAGAATTGAACTTGCACCGTAAGGTTAAGAACTTGCATGTTTAAAGGCTTCCAAAGACAGAAAATGCATTAACCTTTTACAATGTTTGAAGTCCTCTTTGAAGCTACAGTCTGGTTTCTCTGGTTTCCTCATTATGTAATGGAGGTTGTATCAGGTTCCTCCAGGTATAAACCTTGCATGGCATTCAAACAGACAAAAATCAAGTTAGATTGAGCCTTTTTAGCTCAGGATGTGTCTCAGGGGACCTGCACTGCATCACCTCATGCTCGAATCATTCCGGAAAAGCCCCGTGACCACCCAAGCAAATTGCTCAGACACATCATCTGATAAACATTTCTTGGCCCTTTTTCCAGGACAAAATTATTTCCATAGAAACAGCATTAATACATGGACTGGTCTAACGTGAAGGTGATAAAGGACTGCACAGTGTTCGTCTGCATCCGAGCGTATGGTGCCATTGCCGCGTGATGGGCCGGGCTCAATGGAGGGCTGTCTGACCAAATCATATTTATGGGAGAGTCATTTTGGCCTGATTAAAAGTGTCTCTCAGCCTATTCATTAGGGTTGCATGTTTAAGCTTTCCCCCAGTGGTAGATGGGAGTCCCGACAGTCTAAGAGTTCCAGTGTAGAGCTTCTCTGTGTGGAGACTTTCCTTAGGGAATCTCTCCTTGGTTCCATTTACTTCATAGTGACGTTGTGTAAAGAAGTCCCAACTATCTTTGTGGCTCAGCTTGGTGAATGGCAGTTCTGGGGGTTTTGAATGGTGGTAGTGTAATTTGATTAAGGTGTATTACAAATATCCGGTAAACTATAGCATTTCTGAGTCCTACATTATGGGAGTTGTATTGGAAGTGGCCTTCCAAGTCGAGGGAGGCATCTACAATCTCTTGCTTTCAAAAGAAAGGGAGCCATACACTGGCCATGGGACACGTCTCTTAACTAGTTTATAGAAGTAAAGGTGTGAAGCAGGACATTGGTTGTTAGTTGCATCTCCCCACAGTAAATCTAATAGGCATGATGTCAGTAGGTATTTAGTGGATGCAAAAGTATGTTCACATACTTCAGCTAAAGCTTATGAGAAAAACTTACATTCCAAAGTAATTTCATGAAGCATATTTTCAGTTAGACTATGAGTATTTGTAAGATATTATACAAATCTTTCTAGTGCCGCATCATTTTCCACAATCCTGAGATTTCCGCTTCCCAACTGAAACATCTGTTGAAAATATGGTAGGTTGGAAAAGCCACATCCCCATTTGATTTGTTTTCCTGACAAAGACAAACACTTACTCAGTACCTCATCCAATCACATCAAGGCCAGCTCTAAATTAAATAGCACACGTTTTATGTAATATAAGATGTAAAAGTATTTTAGGCAGACTGTGGAAGAGTTCATTCTTAATCTTGTGTTCACTTAAACATAAGTCATTTAAAAGTTCAGAACCCAATATAGTAAAACCACTGCCTGTGGCTAGTTAATTACAGTCCATGTAGAGTAGGCCTACACTGAAATTGCCAGGGCACATTCAACATTTCCCCCTCATAAACTGTACAGCATTGCCTTTTTTGCAAAGTGTCATGGGTTCTGGACCATGTTACCGTGATATAATTGGTCTCTGTCTACATTATGTACACCCCTGTCTCTGAAGGACCATAGTGACTGCAAGCTTTCATTCAACCAAGCACTTAGCCCCTGATTACACCAATCAAGGCATCACTTGACCTAATTTACTTCCCCTACATGGTTCTTACAGTGTGCGTAGGCTAAAGAGACCTGGGAAACCTTTAGACGAAGCTCACCATGACAGAAGTAGAATAATCCCTTTCTATATGATGTATGAAGAAAAATAATGGTGGTAATTCTCTAAAACTACTGTTGAATAGCAGGGAATGCCAGGGCTGAGTATGGTTTATAGTTACAACATGAGCGTATAGTCTATTACAAATGTTAAGTATAGTGCAAAATTAACATATACAATTCCAAACAATAAAGGATTCAGTCTTAAAATTGGTGTATTTTGATAAAAATCTCTGAGGTCCTGCTGTAGTTTTGCTCAACTGTGACCCACATGCAGGGTGACTTACACAGGTCACACATTATACATCAGCTATTTATACAGCTGGATATTTATTGCAGCAGATGAAGTTAATTTCTTTGCTCAAGGATTGTCCCATCCGTGTCCCATCTGGACATTGAACTTTAACTCCTGGTAACAATTTTGCATAACACCGTTCCCCCTTAAAACAAAACAACTGCTCCCATAGAAATGTTCATCAAGATGGTGCTATTAGGAGTCTGTAAAGTTTATGGTCTATAGGCCTCTTTTCAATCCACAAATACAGGATGTTACAGTTTTTTATATTTTCATGTGTGTTTGCCCATATTGTGAACCCTGTGAGCTCTTCCCAGGTTTGAAAGAAACAAACTAATTTCTTCCTTCATAACAGGGATATTCAACTCTTTTCCTCCAGAGGCACACAAAAGCAATTTCCAGCAAACTGGGGTGGGAAGCTAAACAGTTTTACTCAGATCCTTGATTGGTTGAATTTGGTAACTATTGGGTGGCATGAAAGTCTGCAGATGATGCTGCTTCCCAGAGCAATTCAAGCCAAGCAGCCGTGCCTTATACATAGTATTTATTTGATGGAACCTGAAATAAGCTCAAAAATCACATAATCTTCAAAAATATTCATGAATGAAAACACAGAGGCTTGAAACATGCATATACCATGCAGTGAATGCAATGGAAAGTGAGCCAATTGGGGCAGGAGTATTGTGTTTTAGCTCAAAAATGCTAGAATAAATATCAATGAAGAGAAAATAAAATAAGCCCCAATTTAGTAGTTGTTTATTGAAACAGTCCTATTAGCAAGAGAACAAATGCACAGCGGTTTAATGGCAATGTGTCTTATAGAATGTGATATGAGTTTTAAAATAGTGAAGATAATCTAAGCTCAGTTATTTTAAAGTTGAAACAATGACATAATCACAGTATAAAAAAGAAAAAAAAGAAAAACTCACAAAATCAAATGAAAAGAAATTTGTAAATAGCCTATTCATTTTCATTCTTAACATGAAAGAGATCAATAATCAAAGAAAGCAAGCAGCATAGTCAAGCAAAGTATGTTCTTTTCATACAGGACACAATATTGACACTAACAGCTACAAAATGTACATCCAGCATGCAAACTTGAACCACAGTTCAGAACAGGCACTTCACGATGTAATATTGTACATCAAAGTGCGTAAAATTACAATTATAAAATGTATTGACAAACACATATGAACCTGATACGGAATTACTATCGCTTGTAAATCTTCTATTCAGGCCAGCCACCTCAACGAAAACTGTAACACCAAGCAATGAAAACTCTGCCTGAAACGGTCCCATCCCATGGAACACTTACTGGTATATGGAAGTGACCACGATTGTGTGTCTCAGCTGTAGGATACCGCAGGTTAAGACCTGACCATTGTGGATCTGTGAAAAACATTTACGAGCAAACCGGTATCCCTGCCACCACTGTGCTCGACTTGTCTGAACATGCCCGCACGTGCGCTCAGTGAATGGAATTGGTCCAGGTCTAGCCTTGAGGAAATGGACAAAATAACATTTCCCAGTGGAAAAGCTGAACCGGAAACAAAGAAAGGTCCATTTATAAATGTAATTGCCATTGTGACTGGCCATGCACTTGCATGCTAATTCTGTAGAAAGTCACAGTTTGGGTTTTGAAAGTAAATAACCTTTTTAAAACAGCAGCTTGAATTGAAAATATGAGTATAATTACATTGAACAAACACATTATTTTTACTGGAGTGGCTATGCATCTGCTATTAAAATGAATTCACCTTGGTTTATACTATTGATACGGCATTGCAAGGACAGAGAATACCCTAGTACCCGAGGAATAAAATAACATAATGTATGTAGTTCCACTACTGTATTAAACCTTTAAACCCCTATAGGAAACAATTTGGTGAAGGTGAAGTTGATATTCCCTCTTGCCAAAGTAAATTCAGTTATAAAAAGGCTTCATTGGGGCTGACAAAGAGACACAGTGAGTTACTTGCCAAACAGGCTGAACCCCTGTGCTGCAGGTATTGATTATTTAATTAGTTGACTATGATCTGGCTAAATGGCTGTAAGTCATCAAGTGTCTGAGGTATCAAATGAGCCTCAAACCATCACTCTGGATTCCATACTATTCCCGTGTAATTTACAGCTTAATCTAGTCCCACCCTCCAATTCCCATAGTGATCCATTCAAATACAGAGAGGTTATAGTATCGCTGAAAATAAAATATCAATAGTCTTTTGATATCCTTTTATACCCAGTCATGATAGCATCACCTGTTTCCATGTGGAACGTTCCAAACATATTTTATGGATTATGAAATAAAATAAATTGTTGAATGTTTTTTTGTATTTTTTATTTTGAATAACCCTATCTTGTAGTCTTTGTTTAACCTCACAGCCTATTGTATTATATTGGAATTTTTTGTAGACCTACATGCCAAACAAGAACGCAACAGTTACGAACAAAATCAGTATAAATTAAGCTAAATACATGAATCAGACATGCAGTACTATTTAAGCTACTTGAAATATATTTACATTTCCCACAAAAGACAATGACTTATATTTAAATTGAGATTTTATTGTTGGAAATGACAACATATGCAAAGTAAAAAAAAGAGATTGATATATGAAACTAAACCAGTTTGAACTGCATAAGTCTAATTTTCCATGCAGTGGTTGATTCGACACCTCATCTCCAATGTGTAGGGTTGTGTTCTGAAAAGCCAGCAGTACTTGAGCCATGACAATTTAATATATCTAAATATTCAAATGTAATTGATATTATAGATTTCCAAAATCTAAAGCATTGAAAGACACAGAAAACAATTATCAAGTTACTTTCTCTTTGGTTTACAGGAGTACCATTAGGTTCACACGCCCTTGTAACAGCAAAAACTTAAATTACATTTATTTCATAAGAAACCTGTTCCATTCTTGCGAATATTAATTTCAAAATAAAAAAAACAAGGATCCTGGTCAAAATGAGTATTTCAGTAAAAAATTTAACAAAATCTAGGACGTGAAGTAAAATACAGTCAAACGTGTCCTCACTTACCCTAGATCAGCTGTTCTAGCTTTTAGTGTGCAACAACTGATTTTACAAAAAGAAACATTGCAGTTGCATGGATTTCTATAACTATTGTGATTGTGGATCCTGAATCAAATGGCTACTCAGAGTGAATGCATAAGTATGCCTTTTTATGTTTCCCAAAATAGTAACACTCCTCTGGGAAGTTGTTTGATTCCACCACATCCTTGTATCGACTGACAGCATGCACCACACAATTTGGCAGGCCATTACAGAGGGTCTGGGCCACAGACACCATGTTTCCTTTAAGCTTTAGCCCCTCAATCTGCTCTTGGATCTGACTCTTGTTGAGGGGCTTGGGATCTGCACTGAAGGAGATCACCACCCTGATCTCGTTCTTGGTCAGCAGGTCAAAGAAGTTGCCGCTGCCACCATGGCCATGGTACTTCTTGCCAGCCAGCCAGTTCCAGAAAAACAGCCCCCCATGTCTGAAGACCCGGAGAGACCAGAAAACCCAATCATACTTTTTAGCAAGGAAGTCCAAAAGGGACTGGGTGAAGTTTGGGTCAATACTTCCTTGCTTCTCTTGGATAAGGTGCTCTATATCCTCCTTGGCCTGGATGGCAAAGTTCTCTGTGCAGTCATCCACTGCTGCCTTCATACGCTTCTCCACATCTTCCATTCGCCCCTGCCACTTCTTAGCCATGTCTTCCCCAACATTTCCATCCTTCAGGGCGGCATGGCCCATGATGGCTATGATTCCCACGACAAAGAGCTTCTTCAGTCGGGCACAGAACTCCTCCACGGCTCGACGGCTCCTCTGCTCTGTAGATACCACCGTCTCCAGCATGGGGTGCCCTGCGATGCTTTCTCCAGTGACTGCGTTGTACAGGGCATCCAGGTTCAGGTCTCTATCTGTGTACTCAAAGTGCCTGAGAAACTTGTCCTTCTTCGTATCCTTGAACTCGGGCTTGGCATTGACAAAGTCCTGGAACTTTTCATACTGGCTGATCATATGTGCCTCACGGTGAAAGTTTTGCTTGTTCATGCTGGCGCGGTTAATCTCCAGTGCAATGCGGTCACCCTCATACCGGATGCTCTCCAGTTTCTGGTTTACCTTCCCCAACTGCTCGACCAGGTACTTAGCCTCCTCGCCCTCTGGATTATTCAGGATCTCTGCAGAGGCCACAAAGACAGCCTCCAAAAGTGGGTGGAACTGGCCCACTGTGGCAGCCAACACCTCACAAACTTGACCCGTTATCTCCACCCCTTTCTCGATTTTGTCCTTGTTCTGCAGCACCCATTCTTCGACACGATTCATGTTGTCCCACTCTCACAGGGTGTAGAACACTTTCCCTTCAGAATGCTCAGGAGTGCTGGCTGTGAAAAAAAAAAGAATAATTTTGAGATTACACAAAGTGACACGTTTTTGAAACGATTATTGTCCTACTCACTTTTAGAATCCTTAAGTCTACATTTTATTTTTTCAATATGTTTATAGCATAATAATCAATAGAAAGATGGAGCAGTATGGAATGTGGCCAATCCAAAAAGATAAAACACAGAAGATGGGTGGTTAATTAGACTAATTCTACAACCGTAACAACAACTATTGAATAAACATCAAGAAAAATGTAAAAATATTCACGGTGTTTGGAAAAACCGGTGCTGTGCCACACCCTGAGACAAGTAACAGGACGCAACCCGGATCTTAGTGTATAGAGTCACTCTAGAAGATATAGTTACACATAAAGGTGCTGCTAATGTAACATGCAAAAAAACATCAAAAATACATTTTATTCCAAAAAGACATCAAAAGTTGCATGTGTTCTTCTTCTGTATGACATGGAGGATTACACAACATGAGGACTTCTGGGGGACATTTATAAAATCCTGCCAAAAGCCAAATCCCAAAGCAAACACAGATGTTCACAACATGGGCAATAGTGGGGAAATGAAAAGGACATTAACATTTGTGCACATAGCAGGTCTTTTCAACGAACAGGGGAATTATCTCACTCACATATCTCATCTCCCCAGATTCCAAATCCAGTAAAAAAAAAAAAGACACACCCTGATCTGAGAGTTCTCATTGCCTTTTCCACTACACTTGTTCTGTAATCAGAAACAGACTGTCTGCACTAGCATTCTAATATAATAACAGATTCTAATATAATAACATGATTTCAATTCATTATTCCAATTGACTGTTTTCGCTTAATAAAATTACTTAATCTCAAGACCTGATTTAGACTTTGTTTTGGCTTGTTGGTTGATCCACCAGGTTACTGTTCGACTTACCTATTAACAAATTTGGCGATTTAATTGATGATTGTAATTTTTAATAATAATTATTAAATTAAATCATGTAAAACTTATTTTGAATGTAGGTTAAGTGAGGGGTTCTAGCACGCAATATCGCTTGTGTTCAGTATTCAGAGTGCCGAACGTTTTAACAAGGGTATTGACTGTTGGAACCGCTGGATTCAGATAATACACATTTTACCTAGTCCTCACTTACCCGACAATTGCAAGTCCTCACTTGGAAAAATTTTGAATACTTGGAACTTTAGACTTCAGGTATAAAATTTAAAGGGAAAAAAAAAAACACTATGGAAAATATGTCGCCCATCTACTAGAAAATGCATAGTTAGCCTGTTCAACACCTGAGAAAGTGATATAAACCAGAGGAATTTCCAAACGCACATGCATTCCAACCTGTGATCCTTACTGGAATGGCAAACAGCCTCAAGACCACATCCTTTATTTTTAATCCACTCAACCATCTTCCCACAGGCGGCCAGCTAGCATTCAATATTGGTTTAGTCACACCATTCTAACAACTCTAAGTACACTTGTGTTTCACCTGTATTGTGTAAACCATACATATGTGTACACAGGGTTCTCTTTCAAAGCCACTTCTTTAACACATAATCAAAAATCAACTGCTCCTCTGGGTTTCAACGCATTTGTTGGTCTCCTGCCATGCATAGAGTAGAAAAAAAGCATGTAAACAGGGAAAAAAGAAACACTTCTTTCATGGGAACAAAAAAATAAATAAAACACATAAAAGGACATTTTTTTTCCCCAAGAGCAGGACAAAGAGAAGTGAAATTAACTTACCTGTAGTCCAACAGAGGGGTGCACTCCAGTTTCCAACCAGAGACCAGTTGTGTCTGTGAGCAGCAATCACCCAGGGTTGGGATGTATATAGACTTGTTCCCCGTGGCACTCCCCCTTGGACCTCCTCCATCCCCTCCGAGCATTCCAGAGAACCCACTGCGAGGGATAAGGGGCAGGCTCTGAGACAGATAACATCCTGTAAACACTCCTCCTAAAGGACGTGACACACAGAATGTGAAAAAACTAAGAAGATGGAGGGACAAGAAAAGCAGGCAAGCAGTTATGCCCCACAAAGTGAGTTTTTTCTTTCCGAGGTGGCTATGGCCAGCGGCTTTGAAGCATCCTGGCCTGTTCCATTTGACATCCTGGCCTGTTCTTTTATCAGCAATAATGTAAATAAAAAAACGAAATAAGCATATCTGCATAGCTTGATATTTTAAGGTGTTCCCCGATGCTCAGAGTGTAACTTCTTACACCCTGAAACATGCAGACTGTATGCATAGGACAGCAATAGCATCCTAAGAGGAATTAATGGTCATCTTTTGTCTCGGAGACTGTGCAGACACTGTTTGAACTGCTTGGTGGGGCGTTCTCAGGGAAGCAGAAAACTTAGAGTGAAAAATGCCCTTGAGCAAGCACACCTTTGAGATTCGGTCTGTCACAGTGCTCAGACGAATAATGAAAGGGTCCAGTGTTTCTGGAATGACGCCGTGGCAGGAATACTTATCCGTGAATTCACAGGGCACAGTGTGACACATTTGTAAAAATGACCACCGTACCCATTACAGTCAGGGAAGAACGAAGAAAGGCGCAGCGCGGAGGCACGACCGTCCCGTCCGCAGATGTAGTGGCACGCCGTGCTGGCACGCGTGTGTCACCATTTTGATTTCCCATGTCATCTCGCTGTTAGATCTCGCACTATGCAAACGTGTGACAATCGAGGCCACTAATACATCTCAAAGTCACCAAATGGCATGTGGCGTGTTGGGTGGCACACAGTGAAAGGTAAGTTAGCTTGAAAATATTGTGGATCATCTCAACATTGTGGAGCTCAAACGTTTTGTTGTCTGTCTTTGGCAGATAAATGTGTTGATAAATTCAGGTCACCCCACATCATCTTTTGTACCATGACTAGCGACAAAGCATTTGCAATAACTGGACCAAGATATGGATTGAAATGTCAATGCCCTCAATAGTAGATAGGTAGTTTCATGGAGCAATAGTGAACATCGCAGTGATAATGTATCGAGGGAGGGATCCAGAATGTCATTAAAATTAATTGTCAAGAAAATAACAACCAGATGAACAAGATATGCCAGACAGGCCTGTGGTTTTTTCTTTTTGTTTTTTTCACATTCTCCATTTGCTATGTCTGTGTTTAGAGAAGTAATAGCCAACAACCTGAATATTCCTGTTCAACCACTTTAAAGTCTAATTTCAAGAGCATCAAGTATACTCAATTATAAAAACTAGGAAAAATTCACTCTGAAAACCTTTTTGGTTTATTTCAATACTCAGTATAAATAAGGTAAATATGTGAAAAAGAAGGGTTGCAGAGCTTTTTCTTTTCTTTCTAAAGAACAGAAAATGGAGCAATTCTGATCCTTTTGTTTTGTTTGTAATTCTACAAATCTGCAAAGCATTCAGGTATGTATTCTAATTCTAGAATAGAACAATGTAAATACTGTTTATACTGATGGTGTTGCACCAAAAGAACAATGCCCTGCATAATTAGGTCATGGAAATCTTTTTTGCAATTATCAAGTCACGTGACACACAAAACATGGATGTAGATTAAAAAAACATTCAATTCACACTTAAAGGTTGTATCAGCGATTTTGGGTGGAAACATAAATGATCACATTCATCTGATTTTTCCTCACGATCCGTTAGCTGCCCGCCCCATAAGCAGGCCGTCAAAAAACCGCGTCTCTGTAGGCAGCCTATGCTCCGAGATCGTACACAAAAACAAATGATACTACCAACTACTCAAAACCAAAATAAACAGTATTCCAACCAATCACAATGATCTGCACAAACGTGACGTCACTTCTGAAGCGAAATCCCAAACAAACATACTTATGAATAATTATGTTATGTTTTAAAAAATAGTGTTCAAGCATCCAGAATTATAACCACGTTAATAACGTTTGTAAGAAACCAAACCGTTTGTAAATCCGTCAAGATTTCAGCGAGATAAGAATATTAGCGTTTGTGCAGATCATTGTGATTGGTTGGAATACTGTTTATTTTGGTTTTGAGTGGTTGGTAGTACCATTTGTTTTTGTGTACGATCTCGGAGCATAGGCTGCCTACAGAGACGCGGTTTTTTGACGGCCTGCTTATGGGGCGGGCAGCTAGCGGATCGTGAGGAAAAATCAGATGAATGTGATAATTTATGTTTCCACCCAAAATCGCTGATACAACCTTTAATATGCAAGAATATTCAATAATAAAGCTTTATTTAGGAACAATGTGTCACGGTTTTTGCGGGTTTCCCTCTCCACCCTGTGGAGGCTCCCGTTGCGGCTGTTGGGCGGCGCGCTTGCCTTATTTTTCCTTTCGCCCGTCTTTATTGCTTTCACCTGTCCAGGTGTGTTTCGGGTTTTTTAAGCTCTTCACCTTCCTGTTCCGGTGCTTCAGTGTCAATTTTTGCCACACTAAGCCCGGTATCAGGTATAGGATTAAGGCGACCACTTTACTTTAAAGCTCTGCTATAAACAGACAGTTTCTCTTTCCTTCCAGTGGTTTTTCACACTCCGGTGGGTAAACTCCATGCTGGATCTTCCCTTGTGGGTGGAGTCTCTTAAACTCGCTCCGCGCTTCGTGGGTCCGTTTAAAATTATCCGGAGGATTAACCCGATCACGGTGCGCCTGCAGCTTCCGCGTTCCATGCGGATTCACCCCACGTTGCACGTCTCCCAGCTGAAGCCTGGGCTCGTGAGCACATTAGCCCCTGCGGATAAGCTGCCGCCTCCTCCTCGGTTCGTGGAGGGAGGTCCGGTGTATACAGTACAGTGCATTTTGGCAGAGAGACACGTGGGCAGAGGGTTCCAGTTCCTCCTGGATTGGGAGGGCTATGGCCCTGAGGAACGCAGTTGGGTCCCTTCCAGGAAGATTCTGGGCCCGACATTAATTAGACACTTTTGCAGACTCAGTTCTGAGGGATCGTCTGGGGCCGCCCCTTAGAGGGGGGGTCCTGTCACGGTTTTTGCAGGTTTCCCTCTCCTCCTTGTGGAGGCTCCCGTTACGGCCGCTGGTCAGCGCGCTTGCCTTATTTTTCCTTTTGCCCGTCTTTATTGCTTTCACCTGTCCAGGTGTGCTTTGGGTTATTTAAGCTCTTCGCCTTCCTGTTCCGGTGCTTCTGTGTCAATCTTTGCCACGCAAAGCCCGGTATCAGGTATAGGATTAAGGTGACCACTTAGCTTTAAAGCTCTGTTATAAAGTAACGCGGGACTTGCCTTTAGTTGCTTTAGAGATTCCTCTTAGGATTTTGTTTTCTCTTTTGCACTTTCCTTTCCTCACATTGGTTTTTCCTTCCTGCCTCTCAGAGGTAGTAAACCTTTGTTACCTGTTCTCTTTCTTGCCTCTTTCTTTCCTGCTCATCCTTAGTTTGTTGAGCCAAGAGGCATTTCTGTTCTTTTTTCCTTCTCTGCTCGAGTCTATGAACCTTTCGCCCTCTTTTGTGGGTTGCTATTGGTTTGGCTTACGCCAGAAGGTCGTTTTCTCCCTGTCACTTTGTTTTCTCTGCTCCGTTCATGGACAGTTTCTCTTCCCTTCCAGTGGTTTTTCACACTCCGGTGGGTAAACTTTCAGATCCCCTCACGGTCGCACCTGGGCCTCGTACCCTGAGCCCTCACTCAATGTCTGGAGAATTATGCATATTCAAATTTCAAATCAGTAGTATGTCACCCAAGTTTGTTCTAGGCATGTAAATGCTTGTATATGAAGTTGAATATAAAGAAAATATAAGGAATGTACTCTTTAGTAGTGCTAGTTGTCGTTGCCAGGCCATCATTGTAAATAAGACTTTGAACTTAATTGGCCAGCCAGGTAAAATAAAGATTAAATAAAAAATTAAAAAACTGTTTTAAAAAATTAATAATACATACAACCATTGGGAGGGTTGAGACACAATAAAATGGCGGGGGGGGGGGGGGGGGGGGGGAGTCTTTGATGGGACTGCACAAAACAACAGCCTCTTATGCTTATTTTTAATGAGGTATCTCTAATGGTGGTTCAGTCTGACCTTCACTTTCTACTCATGATGTCCTCCTGCCACAAGATGTCACCTTCGCTCTGAGAGAAGACCCAGGAAGCAAGGCTAGTCGTGAGCAGGGATAGACAACTTCAGCCCTCGATTTCCCTACTCTGATGCGTGTCACTCTCCAACATCAAACTGTGTTAGTACAATGATTGCTCAAGTTATCTGTGCAAAACAGGAGAAAGAAAAAACAGTCTTAAAGCAATGAATCATCACTCAAAGGCCTGTACTAGGCTGGTGCAGACAGCCCCAAGGTTGCAGATTCAAGGCCTCAAGATGAGTGTACCAGGGACTTTCCATAACTGACTGCCACAAGTTGTTACTGTTTGCAGAGTGCGCACAACGTGGCCCCCTTTTAGGAAATTAAATAACTATTGCCTCTCAATACAACCCAACCCACATGTTCTTGTTTCTCCTACTCCAAGGTCTGTTCACATTAGTGTTTACAGTTTGTATCTACACACTGCCCTTCATCCTTTATGCTGCTGTCTGCATTGTTGGACTGATTCCATGGTGCCCTTCCACACTGAGGGAGTCCCTTTTCATTGAGTGCCCAACACTGGGTGTGGTTGTCAGCAGCAGGGCGGAGAGGCCCACCCTGGGCCGCAAAACCAGATGTCTGACAGAGAAAATACCATTACAGCAGGCTTAGAAGGACCATATAATGTATTTATAAAGAATTACTGGTTGACTGAGTAATATATGTTTAAATGTCTGTATCATGGTAAATGACCTCTCCAGTGGCCCCCGTATACAACAATTTAAGTGATGCATTTGTGTATTTGAAATGAGGCAATTTCAGCCTTATTGTGCTGTGAATTGAATGAGCTTCTGGGAATGAAAGGGAGGAAAGGGTCCAATCCCATCCAGACAAAGATTATACACTCCTGGCTTTTAATTGTTAGTACAGAATGGTTGGCCTTTAATACATATAATGTAATTCAGGTTAATACACATGTACACAAACAGTCTGTTTCTGTGTGTGTGTGTGTGTGTGTGTGTGTGTGCGTGCGTGCGTGCGTGCGTGCGTGCGTGCGTGCGTGCGTGCGTGCGTGTGTGTGTGTGTGTATGCATGATAATTAATTTCCTGAATTATTTTTTCAAAATGGCAGCATTGGGAAGATTACCACAAGTAGAATGTCATTTCAGGGAAGGGACAGCTTAACGCCTGCCTTTCCCAGCCTTCTGTTGCTCCCATGGGAAAACTAGTGTGGGTTGGGCTGTTTTACTCAGAATGGGTTGAGCCTCTGAAACGAAAGTGTTATTATGATAAGCCGGGCAGAGCAGAGACGTGAGAACTTGCCGGAGGCTTCAGACAGTAAACTCACTGTTGTGTCACTGTAAAGCTTGCAGAAAAACCTACACTCAGCTTTGGGAGTGCCTGTACTTGATGCATGGGCGTATGATGGCATGTCATTAGTGTTGATGTATGTACAAAACTTGATTTAACAGTAGAATTAATATTTTCTGTAATGGGGCGTGACGTGTGAGGTGGGAGGAGCCAAACGCAGCAAGGGGAATCCTAAAGCCCTTAGGCCACTAAGGCGGGATACCCCGCAGATAAGGGAGGGGACAAGACAAACGAACAACGAACACAACTACAGACTACTAACTGGATTACTGTCACACGCCAACAGAGCGCAAGGACAGGATACTGAACAGTCAGAAATAATACGCGCCCTGTCTCGGAAACGAGACACATAAGAACGGGCGAGTAGCGTAGAAAAACATAAAACACAGTCAGAAAACACTGCAAAATAATCGATAGAAGCTGAGGAGGCGAAAGGAACAGATCCAATGTTCCAGGGCTAGTAACATAGGCTAGCAGTCAAATGAGGAAAAATAAAGAGGGTAAACACCCGATCTCCCAGGGGGAAGAAACATTTTACAGGCGAGCCGAACGGAGCACCGTCGTCCCATAACTTCACTATCCATAATGACTAACGCAAGCTTACTCGAGAACACACGCCCTAGCCTCTCAGTAAAGAGACATGTAACGAGACGAGATGGAACAGAGAGCTAACGTTCCGAGGCTATATTAAGAACCACGCAGTCAAACACAAACATGTCCACAAACACTGCAAAATAATAAGAAGCTGAGGAGGCGAAAGGAACAGATCCAATGTTCCAGGGCTAGTAACATAGGCTAGCAGTCAAATGAGGAAAATAAAGAGGGTAAACACCCGATCTCCCAGGGGGAAGAAACATTTTACAGGCGAGCCGAACGGAGCACCGTCGTCCCATAACTTTACTCTCCATAAAGACTAACGCAAGCTTACTTGAGAACACAAAAGCCCAAGCCTCTCAGTAACGAAATATGAACGAGGCGAAATGGAACAGAGAGCTAACGTTCCGAGGCTATATTTAAGAAGACACGCAGTCACACACAAACACGTCCACAACATCGCCCAAGCTCCACATAAGGAGGCAAACACCCGGAGAACGAACAGAACAAAAGTTCCCAACAAAATCGTCTCGCAGGCAGAAAGGCGAACAGGACAGCTGCAACAGAAGACCACGCAAACTTAATAGCAAGCACTGCCTCAATATAATATAAATAACCCTGACTCACAACAAAGGGGAACGTAGTCCCCGAGGAGACAAAAACAGGGAAACAACCGTACCGAAACCACTAACTGGCACACGAGATGGGTAACTAAACAGCCAGCAGGAAATAAGCCCTGCCTCGAGTAGCCCAAATGGTACGAATAACTAACACCAATAAATAAAGCCCTAAAATCAGTACGATAAAAATGCCCTGTCTCTTAGTAAAAACCTACTATGTAGATGCATACAAACAAACAATACTCCTCTCGCCTTCACGGAAGAAAGCTGAGAGAGGAGAAAGAGTCATAGAAAGGCAACACTAGGCAAACGGACTAAAAAGGAGAAACCAGGAAGCGAGGACTGAAAAGAGCCAGGGGGGAAGAGTCCGAATAACTACGTCCACATAGGCAGATACGCCAGGGGGGACGAGTCCAAATAGCTACTTCCACATAGGCGAGTCCCGCATAACTCCAACTAACCACAACGGAGCGAAACGGTCTCCTTAATAACCTAGACCGAAAATAATACTGACTTACATACAAAGGGCTGAAATAATACCACACACAATACAGCACAATACACCACAGTACAAACAATCAATATAGAAGCCCCGATAGAATGACACGGAAGGCTTAAATAGCTGTGACCACGCCCAGGTGTAAATGCTAACAGAAGGTACGCAAACCCAGCAGGGCGGAGCAAGCATCTACCAAAAGGGCAGCGCCCCCGCGTGGCCACCGAGGAAAACGACCGCACAGGTAAACAGGGTCAAAACCATGACATTTTCTTCCACCTTTCTACATTTTGTTGAATTCGATGATTGCTAGTTATACCTTGCTGTGACCCTGAATGTGTAACACTTTCCTTCATATTATATAGATGTTATTGATTCACCTACCTGGCATTTATAAAATGTGATAAGGTCAATATCTTTCTGAAATGATGTAATCACAGCCCTGCCACCCTAATACTACGAATAATACATACACTACTACTACTACTACTACTACTACTGTTACTACTACTACAACTATGAACATTATTATTATTTTTATTTTTTATTTTTTTATTATTATTATTATTTAATCTTGTCAATTGGATTGTGCAAAGAGATGCACATGTACCATGTAGAGAAATTAACAAATTAATGTACAGGCATGGTTGAATGGATGTCAGAAAACTAAAGTTGCCAACACTTCATTATACAGATATGCTTTATGTGTTGGTCTGGAGTCTTGGCATGGACCCTGTGTGCTGCAGAAGGAGGGTTCTGTGTGCATGACGGCCCATTCACAGAACCTGTCCCTGGGGGTGGATGAGGATGGGAGCTGGGCAATCAATGTTTTTCATCACCACAGAAGCAGCATAATTTCCTGCTGCTCACTACAGCAGGAAGCAGAAGTAACCCCAGTGAGAATCCTGTGGCTGTCCCTCCTAGATTTAAAAGTTCTGCTGCCAGCATTCTTTTAAGAGAGAGACGGGCACAGGTCTCGTGCAGCAGGTGTTTCCAGGCCACATGGTAATAAGGGCTCAGTGAGAGACAGGGGGCTTTCTTCATTCTGCTTTATCTATCTGAGGAGGAATGGGACTGTCAGTGACAGATCAGAATTCCCCTGCTTCCGCTGGTGGAAGGAGGTATCCGAGGAAATACGATACACACTCTGGCCAAAAATGCTGACCACCATTTTTTGTCAACATTGCTGGATGTGTGCGTGAGCACAATTCTTAGAAAAATGCAGTCCAGTTCTCATGCCAATGTTAGAAGAGTTTTTTTAGCAAGGACGGGGCATTGGGAGTTCAGTTCCATGGCTGGATGCTTTGTTATTTGCATTGTAATAGATGTTTACCAACTTTCAATGGTTGTCCTGGTGAGAAAATGCACCCAAGAAAGGCACTTGTTTTGTGCTACCAAATATAAATCTGTCCTGTAACAGCTATTCACTTTGTGTGTTTTGGGTTAATTATTCATTAATATGGGTTAAAAATGAATTTACATCACTAAATAGGCATTAAATTATATGATAAAGAATAGGTGACCTTTGGGTCCAGAAAAGCAGAATGGGTTCTCATCAGGCCAACGACTCACAGCCAAAATTGTCACTTGTTGTTTTGTATCTAGCAGTCTTAACTACTATCCTAAAAAAAATAGTATAATTTTGACGGTAACCTGATCACCCAGCCATAGAAAAGGCCTGCTTTCCTTGTCAAAAGCTTATATTAATCACAGTGGTGTTTTGACTGAGCTATGATACAGATAGCAGAAGAGTAATGATCTGTACTGATCTGTATGCACATCACGTCATGGCCCTACACTGAGACGCTGGCTTAACTCAATCAACCAGGCTCCCTCTATCATTCTCACTGGATCAATATAATCTCCAGAGCAGATCAGAGGAAATAGATAAGGGCATGGCAGCTTGTACAGAGCTAGTTATCAATCGCAAACAAAGTCACCTTTGACCGTTGCTGTGCCCTCAGTTTAAACAAACAGGCATGCATAAATGTTAATTGATTCACTGGATCAGAGTACACCTTGTTATATCATACCTTGTCTCAACAAGTATTTGTCAATTGAACTGCAGCCATATGACATTATTATTATCAAACATACGGTATACTGTAGGTCGACAATTTAAGATGTCGTATTTTTAGTAGCAATCACTTAAAGGTTGTATCAGCGATTTTGGGTCGAAACATAAATGATCACATTCATCTGATTTTTCCTCACGATCCGCTAGCTGCCCGCCCCATAAGCAGGCCGTCAAAAAACCGCGTCTCTGTAGGCAGCCTATGCTCCGAGATCGTACACAAAAACAAATGGTACTACCAACCACTCAAAACCAAAATAAACAGTATTCCAACCAATCACCGACAAGGGGTGGGTGATACTAATACGCTAATACTCTTATCTCGCTGAAATCTTGACGGATTTACAAACGGTTTGGTTTCTTACAAACGTTATTAACGTGGTTATAATTCTGGATGCTTGAACACTATTTTTTAAAACATAACATAATTGGCTCTGAGCTGGAGCTGGCTCTGTTTGTTTGGGATTTCGCTTCAGAAGTGACGTCACCCAAAATCGCTGATACAACCTTTAATGCAAAAAATTCCAGAGAGAGAGAGATAGTGGAAATAGTGAACATAAATTAAATTCCTTTGATTATTAGGCTATTCAATACAATACAACACATATTCAATACAACACATACAATTTTCCCTTTTTTTACTATATTTTTGTATAAAGTGCTCTTATTGTAAATATTGTGTTTTTTTTTTTTTGTTTTTTTTTTTATTTATTATTATATAGAGCTCTAATAACTGACATTGTAAATAGTGTGTTGGTTTATTGTAAATAGTGTGAATTCTGTTATTTTGCACATTTCTGTTGAGCATTGCCACTTTGCATTTCACTACACACCTCGTGTGTGTATGTGACAAATAAAATTCTTGAATCTTGAATCTTGAATGTATTCATTACCCATTTTAAGCTGTTATTTAAAGTCTGCTTCTCTTCATCAGTAAATTGGAATGGGATTTCATACAGAAACTGTCCAGACTGTCGCACTAGAAAGCGGTCTCATTTGTATTTCACTGAGGTCGAAGGGACTAGCTTGGCCCTCACATGGTCATTTAACACGGCTCACTGTTCCATCACAATTGGCTATGCATTCTTCCTATTAGCCACAGTCTCCCACACAAAGTCCATTTACTGACAGCCAAACAAACTAATGCTACTGAGGAGAGGATGGGGGGTGGGAAGAGAGTGTGTGTGTGTGTGTGTGTGTGTGTGTGTGTGTGTGTGTGTGAGAGAGAGAGAGAGAGAGGAGAGAGAGAGAGAGAGAGGAGAGAGAGAGAGAGAGGAGAAGAGAGAGAGAGAGAGAGAGAGAGAGAGAGAGAGAGAAAACATTAATTAAATTCCTTTGAATATGAGGCTATCCTTTAACATTGCCGGAATTACATTCGGAACAAATGTGATCTTGTAGCGTGCTATTTTACAAAACAATTTAACACCACCATTGAAGTTCATTTCCTTAATACAAATGCATGGAATTCAAATTATGAAAGGTACTTAATTTTACTCATAATCATGCATTGCATATGCATTTGCGATTTTAAAATTCAACCTATTCTTAGATCAATGGAAATAAAATAAAAAAGCTTTGAAATTAAACAAAGGACAGGAAGTGGAACAGAGAGAATAAGATTGCACAGTGTATCCTACGGTGAATCACAGCACAGATCAATAAACCGATTACTTTAATTCACTAATGCATATGAGGACAGACCAATAAGAGAAAACTTTTATAGGTTTTTGTAAAAAGCCTCCTGACTCTTAAAGCCTGTGTTCAGGCGGTTAGGCCATGTCTGCTTAGTAACCCCGTCCCCACAGGGCTGATGTAATAAATGATTCATTTTGAGACTAAAATTTTTACTCTGTGTGTTTAATTGGAGGCTAAGTATGAAATCACAGCTATCGCTTCCTGTTTATGTAGTGGTGAATGGTGGTGAATGGTTTCCTAAATTGCATTCATCTCCTACATTTTCACAGGCTCTCATTCCTTGTGGAAAGGGGGCTGGGATGTGTGTGTGTGTGTGTGTGTGTGTGTGTGTGTGTGTGTGTGGGTTTTGTAATCCTGTTCCTGAACCCCGAGTAGAAATGACTGCTCACTCCTCACGTCTACAGCTCTGAGGTCAACTGTTGTAATTAATTGTAAAACTTCTGAAAGTGCATTGTTGTGGTAATGCTGTTGCGACACATATCTAGTTACAGAATACTGAACAGAGCAAGCAGGCATTTACATCTGCAATGACAGATAAATGTTTAACTTAATTTTTATTAATTATTTTAATGTTATGTTCTACGTCCTGTCCTGTGTACATTTTCTTATTTGCACCTAATGTTTAGGCGAGGTGAGGAATACAGATACAAAAGCATTCAGCGTCAGCACCCCTATGCCAAGGTTGCGTGGGACAGTCTGGGTAGAAACACAGGGAATGGAGTGGATGGGCCCTCACTGACGGACTTATCTAATGCAATACAGGGGGGTGCTGAGGGTTAAAAGGGGGAGGGGGGCTCTATTCTCCTGGCACGGCAAAAATACCTAATTGCTGACGTCTCTGTGAACTGCTCTATCAAACAGGAGGAGTGTGTATATGTGTGTCTTTGAGTGTGTGGGAAGGGGGTGTCGAGGTTGGTAGGGAAGGTACACTCAGTGCAGTGTTAGGGCGAGAGACATACTACAGATGGCCTTGAGTGTCTGATGGGAAGCAGGAAGAAGCAGGATGCATTAGCAAAGATATAACATGCCGGTTGGTTGATTCCCAAAGCCAAAAATAATCTGAATTCAGACAGCAGTGTGGCTAGGTCTCTGCTTAGGCTACTGAACTAGTGTATACGTGAATGTCTGCCACAGCCATTAAGGTATAACTTTGAAAAGTGGCCTTGAAATATCTAGAAGGCTTTGGTGCATGTGCTTGCCTGTGTGTCAGTGAACAAATGTTTTAATGCTTTTTTATCAGATTAGCCCATTTAAAGAGGGGCAGGCAGGTCGATGGTCCACTCGGGCGGGCAGATAATAACATTACTCTCAGCCCTTGATTGACATATTCGGACAGACAGAGCCATCCTGCGATTGATCGCCCGCCTCCAGGGACACGCTAATGCTGGCCTCCATGAAATCAGTCATTTGTTTATTAAATATTGATATTGGCTGATATCTTTTGCTGGGGCGGGTTGTTTAGTAGCCTTTAAGGGAGGAACACTCCGATTTGGTCCAGTCCTTCAAATCCACTTCTTGAAGCTTGGCACTGGATGAATAAACAGCCAATAACAGCTGACACCCCATAGCTGCCATCTTCATCGCTGATTAGATCTGCACAGGTAGTGTGCCATCTCCAGTTCCCAGGGTCCCATTGTGGCATCTTGGCTGTATAGTTGGCTTCTGCTCCGTCCCAGGTCCACCCACACGATTCAATTTCCTTATTGTTCAGTGAAGCTCAGCTGGAATATAGATCCCCAAGGAAAAGGGCTCTCATTATTCTTCCCCTCCCGAGGACAGCAGTAAGGTAAGGTAAGGTAAACTTTATTCATCCCCAGGGGGAAATTCTGTTGTTACAGCAGCAGCCAGAGGAAATAAAAGCAACAATAAGAAATATCCCCAGTCCCCATCGCCCGCCACCCACAAGGCTGGTAACCAACTAGACCTTGTATTCACCAGGAGCTGCGCCACGTCTGAACTCACGGTGACTCCGCTCCATGTATCGGACCATTTATTTATTTCATTCTCTTTCCTACCCACTCTCCCGCATCTCCTCTAACAACCTACCCCCTGTAACTTTCAGGAGAAATCTCCGCACTCCTCTCTCTCTCCTCTCTCTCTACCTCTGCTCTCTGTACTTCCTCATCCTGCATCTTTTGTTAATTTGCCTATTGATGTTGCCACCTCCACCTTTAACTCCTGCCTCTCTGTCTCTAAACTCACTATGTCCTCTTGTCTCCAAACCGGCCCGATCATCACCCCCCTGCCCGTGGCTGACTGATTCTCTCCGATCCAGCAGAACCACACTGCGAGCTGCGGAGAGAAAGTGGAGGAAATCCAGATCCCCAGATGATCTGGCCTCATATCACACTCTGCTGGCAGCCTTCACATCAGCAACTACGTCTGCTAAGGCAACATTTTACCAGTCAAAAATTAATGCATGCATGTCTAACCCCCGTAAACTCTTTTCCACCTTCTCTTCCCTGCTGATCCCTCCTCCACCCCCCTCACCCTCTTCCCTCTCTGCAGATTACTTCCTGATCCACTTTGAGGAGAAGGTAGCCGTGATCCGAAACTCCTTCACACATCCAGTAACGCCCCATATGCCCCATAATGAACCCACAGCTACATTTTTGTCCTTTAAGACTCTGGAGGACACAGATGTACTCCAACTTGTAACGCGCCAGCGTGCAACCACCTACCCACTGGACCCCATCCTGTCGGCAGTCCTCCAGTCTATATCTGGTGAGGTCCTTCCATATCTTTCCTCCATTTTCAACACCTCCTTAACCTGTGGCTATGTTCCTGCTGTTTTCAAAACTGCCCGTGTTACCCCACTCCTTAAAAAACATATCTTAGACCCCTCTGATGTTAGAAACTATCGTCCTGTGTCTCTCCTGCCCTTTCTGTCCAAAGCTCTTGAACGAGCTGCCCTTAACCAACTGTCAGTTTTTCTCCACCAGAACAACCTGCTCGACCCTCATCAGTCCGGCTTCAGAACCGGGCATTCCACTGAAACTGCGCTCCTGGCTGTGACTGAGGCACTCGCCACTGCCAGAGCCTCCTCCCTCTCCTCTGTCCTGATTCTCCTTGACCTGTCTGCAGCGTTTGACACGGTCAACCACAAACTCCTGATCTCCACACTGGCTGAGATGGGCATCTCTGGAACTTCCCTCTCTTGGTTTACATCCTATCTCACAGATAGATACCAAGTCTCCTGGAAGGGCTCTGTCTCTGCACCTCATCCACTTCTTACAGGAGTCCCGCAGGGATCTGTACTGGGTCCTCTGCTGTTCTCCATTTATACTAAGTCTCTTGGTTTGGATATTAATTCACATGGCTTCTCTTACCATAGTTATGCTGATGACACTCAACTCTTCCTCTCTTTCCCTCCCTCTACCCCACAGGTAGGAAAGGATATCTGCTTGCCTGGCTAACATCTCTGAGTGGATGTCTAGCCATCACCTGAAGCTCAACCTCGACAAGACTGAGCTGCTCTTCATGCCATACAAGACCTCCCCGCTCCTAGACTTGTCCATCACCGTCGACGGTACCATGGTGACTGCCTCCCGCTCTGCAAGGAACCTGGGGGTGGTCCTGGACGATCAGCTGGACTTCAAAGAACACATCAGGGCAACGGCACGGTCCTGCAGGTTCCTCCTGTACAACATCAGGAGAATTCGGCTGTACCTGACCACTTACTCCGCCCAGCTTCTTGTCCAGACCATGGTCACCTCACGTCTGGACTACTGCAACTCCCTTCTCGCAAGCCTACCAGCCTGCGCCATTCTGCCCCTACAACTGGTCCAGAATGTGGCTGCTCGGCTTGTGTTCAACCTCCCAAAGTTTTTGCACGTCACCCCCCTGCTGAGGTCACTCCACTGGCTGCCGGTCGTGGCCAGGATCAGGTTCAAAGTTCTGACCCTGGCCTACACTGCAGCCAAAAGGTCAGGCCCCTCCTACCTACAGGACTTAATCCAGCACTACGCTCCTGCTCGACCACTTCGCTCTGCTGCTGCAGGGCGACTTGCACTTCCCTCCCTCCGTGTTAAAGGCTCCCGCTCGTCCCGACTGCGGAGCTTTTCCACCCTAGCTCCCCAGTTGTGGAACGAACTCCCCACTCTGCTGCGCTCAGCTGAAACACTGTCTGTTTTTCGTTGTGGTCTGAAAACGCACTTTTTCAGACTCCACCTCGACTAAAATTATACCTATATAGGGCCATTCTATAGTATTCGCTTTCTGTTTTCTATTTAACTTGTGTTTTTGGTTATTTTATAGTTCAGAATGTATAGCTGACTGTGTGTACTACTCATGTTTATTACTAGGGATAGCTCCTACGCTGTGAGAAAGCTGTGCTTTGTCGGATTTCCTTTGTAGTCGCGTCAATGACCTTCGATATGCACTTATTGTACGTCGCTTTGGATAAAAGCGTCTGCCAAATGATTGTAATGTAATGTAATGAAATACAGTATGCAACATCCATACACAAAATAAATAAATAAATACTGTACACCAGCTTGCCTTAAAATTTAAATTTGGATGCCTAAAAATATACAAATGATAAAAGACTAAGATATAAAATCCAGAGAAAATAAAGTGCAGGAGTGAAGTGCCACAGTAGGTTGCTGTGATGTGATATCAGGTGGTTGCCAGGTACACAACAACAACAACATAAAAACTACATGGTACTGTTAAAAAGTCTGCCATTGGAATAAAAGACCTGCGGTAGCGCTCTGTCTTGCACTGTGGGTGTCTGAGTCTGTTGCTATGGGAGCTGTTCAATGCCTCCACAGTCCCACAGTGATCACATAATGGAAAGATCGATACTGTCACAGTCTCTGGCTCATCTGCTATGCCTGCCACCTTCCCAAACTCATCCGGCTCTGCAATCAAGTGTTTGCTTCCAATGTTTCTGAATGATGTTTGATTAAATATCTGATTAGACATTTTGGGAGACCATATACAATCTTTAATGTGAGTAAAAATATGAATGTCTATTACATTGTGACAACAATTATAAAAAATATTATCCATATTAAATTTCACAAACATTCTTTTAGTCAAATTGACAGGTTGAGAAAGGATCACTCATTTTGTCTCGTTTCGGTGAATCAGCAGAATCAATTTGTTCCTTCATCTGTTTGTTTATGGCGCCATCTGTCTTCAAAATCTGACTGGTGATTTATTTCACAGGGAAAAAAAAACAAACAAAAAAAGGTTTTCCTCTCTTACAACAAAGCAATTATGGCTGAATCATGTAGTGGACAAAGATAATCAACACCCACAATCTGAGTGACAGGCCAGATTAACACAAAGCCAATGAAAACCATCTTCGAGGATGAGTCTTTAGTGGATCAATAGGAGGCACATGGGGAGAAGCCACATAACCACTAATGAAAATGGGGGGTTTCCTTTAGTGCAGATATCTGGTCACTGTGGGCTGTAAATAATAGACACTGTATATAAACTGATCAGCTCCATGACAACCACTGGCCCTATAGTCACGATTAAGCACTGATTGTGGAAATGTTCTGGAGGTCATTCTGAGGGAGGTAACAAGACTGACTGCTGAGGCAGGCACCATAAGGGGTGTCTAGCCTAGCAACTCAACGAAAATCACAGGCTAGATTCACAGATGTGTTGAGGTAAGTGCTTACAGTGCAAACACCTTGGTTTTCAGAGCTGCAAAAACCACACAATACAAAGTTCCACAGTTCTAAGCCCTTAAATTCCATGTAGCCAAGGGAAAGGCCTGCACACATTATATGTGACTCTTGTAAATCAATCACCCCGTGTTCCCTTTATTAATAAATTACCATAATTAGGAGTTTATGAGAACATTTATAATAATTACGAATAAAAAAGACTCATTAGCATGCCAGTTATGAAAAACAATTGGTTCAGATTCAAAGGAATTTATATTACAGTTGCATTGGGAATTCCACCTATAATTTAAATTTAAAAAACCTATAATTTAACATTGGATTGAAATAGTTAACTAGTGTGGACCTATGGAAAATTAAATCTGCTTATTGTATGATGTAATTATGTATTCCATTCGCTCTAAAAAACACAAACATCCCTCTAATTTGTATCATTAGCTCACATTCGGAAGAAAATAAAAATTCTAAGCACCCCTTTAAAGTGGATCTTCCTTCCCCTTTAAATGAGGTGCGAAAAGGGCTGTTTTTCCTCACATCTTCCTTTGAAAGACTGCTTGAGAGCTGAAGAAGCCAAAAATATCTTGCTGTGTTAGCAAGCGGCTGTCTTCAAAATATATTATTTAGCAACATGGTGAGTGTGCAGTCCTTTTAGACACCCACTTAGCCGCAGATAACTGCTTATCATATATTTGCCCTTTATCAAATGCTGTGGGGTTTTTTCTATCACAATTGCTTAACTAAGCATTGGTGGTAAGAGTGTAATAATGTTCCAACAAAAAAATTAAAAATACTAGGCCTAGTTAATGTGTGTAATACATTATGGTCCTGTACAAAATTAATGTACCAGATGTAATTACTTATATCACTGATAAATGTAGAGAAACTAATATTATTTTCACAAAATACTCTCAATACTACAGGAAATCAATAGCTAACGTTATACATGATATGTTGTAGGCCACGAAATATACATCAATTATAAGCTGTCTGGGGCCACTGGATCTGTAGTTACAGAACTGAGTGACATTATGGGAATAGCTACTGCATAGCTCCTAAATATTTGGCCCATGTGCTCACTGGCCTGTACAAATCATCATGATATACTGTATATTCAATTTCAATGGTGGAATCAGATGCACAAACATAACTCTGCCAATTTCAAAATAATACCATTGACAGGTAGACCTACAATTCAAAAGAGTCAAACAAATATAGAATTTTGCCAGCAAGAGCCAGGACAAGATGAACAGGGATGAATAAAACGTGATGTAGTACAATATAGGTTACTCTATAGTGTACAGTGCTGGAGAAAGCCCTGACACAGTCATTTTCCTTGCTGTTAAAATTATGATCATGTCCACCCTGCCAAACCCTGACGGGTGTAATGAGTAATTCCATAGCGCTGTGCGAAGCACTTTTAAGCTCATTTTCTCTGTATTAATGGAGTTAAGGCTGTTCACAGGCTGTTAAAGCAGGGCACCCACTTAAAAAATGCTGACAAATGCAAATATTAATTAAGATATACTGGACCAAGGAAAGAAATATGATATATGGCCATTTCTCACTGCTTCACGTTTATGGCTCTCAGCCATGGTTTGAAAAAATGTTCTCCTGATGTTGCAGACTTTTACAAAAACAATTTAACTGGTTATTTGAAAGCAAGATTCCAGCAACAGGCACTTCACATTATGGCACAAGGGGGTTCAAGAGTCATGTCGTTCAAATGAAAAACAACTGAAATTACATCTTTTTATTTATTTTGACGAAATACAGCTAATGACATCAATGCAATAATGAATAATTACCCTTTAGTATTTAAATATTGCCTTACCTCAGAACTGATCTTTTTTCACAAATACACTCAGTTGGAACATGCACGTGCCTATGTTTTCTTTATGTGAGCACAGAGTAAGTTGGAGTGATAATGGACATGCATAAACAATTAATTAAATTGTACACCCTGCTTTAGTATTATAGTTATACAGCATCAATTAGACAATATGCAAAATGTCTAATCAAAATTAACTGAATGGCCTGTTCTCCACAGGCTTGTTAATTGTGGCACAAATTACCTTTCACCTTCATATATGTACATTATATCTCATGTCTATATACCTACAGCAAAGCTTTAACTTACTTTTTGAGGCTAGTCTACAGGGAGTACATGAAGCAAATAATGACAATCCACCAGTCTAAGGTAGGCGCTGATTAATTGGATCATTACGCTCTTTTGTGTAATAGCGCTAGCTCACTCCGAGTGCACGCATAGTGCCACGTTCTTGTGCCGCTCCCAGTAATGGCAGTCCTCTGGGAAGCTCCAGGCCGCAGAGCTCTCCTTGTGGCGGCTGACTGCATGTGCCACAAACCCAGGCAGCTGCTTCTCCAGCGCCTCCACCACAGCCTGGACGTTTGCCTTCTTCGCCAGCCCCTCCATCAGTTGCCGGATGCAGTCCTTGGGCACCGGCTGGGGACTACAGCTGTAGGACACCACCACGTTGGTGTCATTCACCTGCAACACATCAAACCAGTTCTGCCCCACCACGTGGTGGAAGTTGTCCCCAGCGCGCCAGTTCCGGTAGTTGCTGCCGGATTGGTTGATCACACGAACCGACCAGCTCACCCAGTCGTACTTCCTGATCAGGAATTGTTGCAGTGCTTCAGCTGTGTCCTGGTTGCTCTTCTCCCCCTTCTCCTGGACCAGCTGCTTTATGTCCAGACAGGCCTGCTCCGGGAAGGCTGTCACACACTCCTCAATAGTAATCTTCATCCTGGTCTCCACTTCCTGGATCTTCTGGTTCCAATCCTCAATCATTGCCTGCTCTTGCTCCTCCCCATGTGTCAGCGCACAGTGGCCCAACAAAGAGATCAGCCCCAGGCAGAAGAGCTCTTTCATTCGAACGCAGAAGTCCTCCAGGATTCTCCTGTTCCTGGCCTCATATCTTTCCACCACCTCCAGAATGGACTCCCCAAATGTGTTGCTCCCCATCACGGCATCATAGAGCACATGCAGGTTTTTGTCCCCTCCCGTTTTGCCAAAGTGCTCCAGAAACAGTCTGGTCTTGACCTCCCGGAACTCTGGCTTGGCCTCCAGGATGTCCATATACTTGCGGAACTGGTTCCGGAGGTTCTCCTCCACAGAGAAGTACTGGGAGTCCAACCTTCCCTTCTTGATCTCATTATCAATGTCCTCCAGCTGGGTGGAGAGGACGTCTAGCTTGTTTCTCACAACCAGAAACTTCTCCTTGACGTAGAAGACCTCCTTGCTGTGCACATTGTCCAAAGCCAGCCGCAGGACTGGAGCAGCTGCCTCGCACAGGGGGAATAGCTCCCCGACTGCGCTAGCCAGTACCTCCGCCCCCCGCTCAAACATCTCCATTACAGCCTCGATGGCCTCCTTCTTCTGGGCCACAACCTTTTCCAGTGGACTGGACATAGTCTGCAATGGAGTCCAGAGGGAATCTACAGTAAATGGTAACCCTTTACAACTGCTATCATAGAATAACACACACAAAACACGATTAGGAGACTATGTTTTTTCACCTTAACTTTCAATTCACTTTGTGTGATTTTGCTTCAACTAAATTTACTGTGGTCAGTCCCAATTTAAATGTTTTCTGTACAAACAAGGCACGATTCCAGTTTTAGAATGTCATAAGTGAAATTGATTGTTCCATAGTAAATATGAATTTAATAATTTCCCTAATTTTGAAACTGATTCAGATGCACCATCTTAAATCTTTTTAAAAGAATCAGTCAGTCATAGTCCTAATCCTATAATTTTTAGGTTCAAATATCTATAGAGAAATTTAAAAGGTACACTGGAAATACAGTGCATTTTGGCACTTTCTTACTATGTAATATTTCAATTTTTAAATATATGCTTGAAGGATTAAATGACAAATTATCATTGGTAAGAGCTGGAACTGAAGCTCATAATTGTGTCAATATAAGGATAGGAGGCTATTTCTGCCTGTATTTTGCTTTGATTTATCAACATCAATGCCACCTGGATAATTAGAAATCCCCTTCCATCTCACCTCCATCTGCAATAAATAACAGTGTCCGTCTCAGTCCTTCTTCTTGTTGCTTTGTGTTGCACCACGGTCAAAATAAGGTTAGCTATATTAAAGGAGACGAAAGCAAGGGTAACTAATTGTATCTTTCATCTTAATATTTCTCATCCATGTATGTATATGCCAGTTATATTTACTTGACTAAAGGAATATAATTAAATCACAATGTGTAGGCCTGTTTATATTTTAGTCAGGGGAGGTGGCTTTACGGATCCAATTCCACAGTGCCCATCACCAGCTATTCGTTTCAATCTGATGTTCAGACTTTGTAAGCAAGATAACAAATTATATATTTTCCTTATTTATATGAAATTATACCCACTTATTGCGCTTTGACGTCGCGGGTATTATTTGTTCCAATGTCAACGACAGAAATCTGTCAAGTAATCAAATATTGCACGTAATACTTAATAACGTGATGTTTCAAATACTGTACAAACAGGGTTTGTATAAAGAAGGTCTATCACTTACGGCGCATTAGATGCAATCATAAAATCAGCACGGGACACACCTTGCCATCTTCTTTTTGCGCTGCGTCTCCGTCCCAGTGGTTCTGCTACCTAGGATTTATATCTTTTAGATAACACATTATTCTGTACCTGCAGAAACCTGGGTTTGTCTTGTCCAACACGCCTGCCTCGGCAAACAACTGCTGCGAGTTCCAGAAATCTTCCCTCTTTCCTTTTTGGATTTGTCCCACAGTGGTGCTGAACTCCTTGGAGAAGCTGCCTGTCTAAGAGACGATGCGCATTTGTTCTCTGGCATTCGAGTAAGTAGAGAGCGACTGAGAGGGAAAATGCGCACGCACTGCGCGGAGAAGCCTCTCTTGATAACAACTCATTCCTTGTGTTCTCGTTGGATTCCTTTATGAGTATGAGTAATTCTAAAGCAGTTTATATCGCAGACTGGTATTTATCTGGCTGTTCAGTAAAACGACAATAGCCTACATTTGGAATACTGGATAGATGGGTCAGTGATTTAAAATATTGTAGCGCTGTTCCTTGGGAATTTTGCGCAGGTTGCTCATCAGAATTCATTACGAAGGGCAGGCGACCATAATGGGGACTACAAATTGTCGGTAAGTAGGCTACAAATAAGTTATATGAATAGGAATTGATGAATAAAATATTGCAAGTTCCACTGTAGTTTCATATCACTATAGGGTAATTATAACATGTATGACTGATTTTGGGTGGAGTCTACACTGCATACGTTGCATGTCCAAAATATGTGAAAGGAACGAAAAAGAAACAACAAAAAAATTTTATTTATTTTTTAAATGTGTACTGTCGTATTGATGTGTTATACGGGTAAGTACTTGTTTCCATTCAATATCAAACTGGGAACACAAAGCCATAAAATCTAAAGATGGAGTAGACTATTGTCTAGTCTGGATGTCCATGTTAGGCCTATTTGTTATTTAGATTCCATGCCAGGCGAATTGCCCTTAAAAATTGGATTTCATTACTTAAAATAGTCTACCGCGTCCGCGGGCTCTTGATTCACCTGATTTCAAAGTAGGGGTGAAATTAAGCATTTGGCTACCGTGTTAAACAAAGAATATTCCACTTCATTAGGTTAAATTATCTGTTTCACGAATGACAATCGAAATTATACAACCCAGCCATTCTCTGTGACCTTGATTTGCTTCTAAATGTCAGATATAATTAAATTACTGTGCTGTTTGTTGGTAATTTTATCTTGACGGGGGTGGGCACGACCACATCTTGAGGTGAACTGCAGTTAACCTTATTTGATATTGTGCGGGTCGTTATATAGACAGTCATAGCCTCATTAAGAAAAAAAAGAAAAAACTCATGTTGTTAAATCATAGCCTATCTAGTGTTAAACGTTTATATAACTGGCCGCGAGTCACTCGTGTATTATAATACTGCACTTTTTAGTGCGGAGGATTCTCTTCCAGTGTTTCATTGCTTTTTCTGATGTGTTTTGCAATCCAATTGGACTACGATAGGGCAGTGACGGACATAGCCTATGTCATATGAATGAAGGGGCTCCGCTCAAGCTTCAAAGCTTTTCACATCACTAGTAACTTTGTGCAGCTGCTCAAGAAAAAAGGGTCTAGATGCGATAAATTCAGTTGCGAGGGCAGTGATAAAAAACCCGTTCTTCTTGTTGTTGCGCTTTGAAACCAAAGACGGTAGAAAAATAGTTTAAACACACCACAGGAGCTCGGTTTGGTGTGCTTTATTGTGCCGTGTTTCCTTTTACCGCATTTTTAGCTGTGTGTTAAACAATTAATCACTTGTGTCCCCCAGACATCGATACAATTGTGCATAGTTTCGCTTTTTCTAAATACCTCTCAAGAGTGCGTAAATATGTGCACTGTTTGTGTTATAATTCATTTTGTTGTCTAAACATTTGAGATGAACATTATACAATTATTTAATTCCTATTATTATTATTATTATTATTATTATTATTATTAGTAGTAGTAGTATTACTACTGCTACAACTACTACTGTAACATGCAATTTGCTAAGAACATTGGGAAACATGCCTACATCTACGGTACGTGTGTATGGAAACATTTTGTTAAAAAATAAAGGGATCGGCGGTGCCCCCTATATGACATACTTAGGTATGGCATTTTAGTTGTAGTTTAATTCGTGATAGTATGGCCTTTTCTTGTCGTAATGTTGTGTGGACATCTACAGCACACTCCAAAAGTGTTAGGATAGTGACACATTTTTATCACTTTAGATCACTTTAAGGGTTGTTTCTCCTGAATCATTTTCCTATTGAACTCTATGGACAAATAAATCAGGAGAAACAACAATTGATGTGATCCATCCAAATCTACTGCGGATCTGGCAGCAGAGCGATGGTTTGAGGCTCTTTTTGATACCTCAGACCCTTAATGACTTACAGCCATTAAGCCAACCATGTGTTCCATACTATTCCAGTGTAATTTACAGATTAATCTAGTCCCACAACTGAATTCCCATAGCGATCCATTCATCAAATGCAGAGAGGTAAGAGTACCTGAAAATAAGATATGAAGAGCATTTTGATGTTGTTGGGTCACAGATATCAGGAAGTCATGGCATGCAAAGGATATGCCACCAAATATTACCTCTGCTAACTAGCGCCAAGGTGTTTTCACCTGTATGCTTGTGTGTCCATCTGCTACCAGGATATCTCAAAAGGTTATGCACAAATTTGCCCCAAATGTGGTTGGAAGGTTGGTCATGGGCCGATGAAGAACTGATTAACTTTTCATGCCAAGTGGCCAAAAGGGGGCGTGACAGTGTGTGTGGCATATCACAAAAAGGTGTATAACTTCAGAACGGATTCACATAACACCACCAAACTTTGATCCAAGGTTTGTCATGGGTCAAGGAAGAACTGTTCTGTAAAAATGGCTACACAGTTCACCCAATATGGATGTAAAAACCCTCAAAGCTGAAATTCTGCAGTTTAACCTCATCTTCACTGTTCCATTTAAAATCCAATGTGCTGCAGTACAGAGCCAAAACAACAAAAAATGTGTCACTGTCCTAACACTTTTGGAGTGCACTGTACTACACCCCTGAGAAAGGCCTTACAGGGATTTGGTGCTGTGAAATTTGTAAATGTAAAATATATAGCCTATTTTCTTGTTTTTTTTATTTTTTACTAAGCCTCATCCTACTCTACTTATTGTTTGAGTTACTTTGGATTTTGGCACCTCATAGGCTCACATTCAGCCTCTTTTAGACTTGTGCTTGTAGCGATGATCTTATTGTTTTCATATGGTCATGTATAGGCTACAGGACAAAGAAACATTCCAAATGATTGATTGCCAAATGCGTCGGCTGCATTGGTCAACGTTCCATTTATGTAAAAACAAGTAATCAATTAGGTGTTAATTACACATTACGTGACAAATTAACTTGGCCTTAAGCAAGTTCTTAATTCATTAGCATTGGATGTCACAAGGGCATGATAATGGTAGTCCATGTTAATGATGTCCTCTGGGATTTTCTGTTTACAATACCGGTTCAGTATTGTAGGGCATTCCCATAAGTTGAAACGGACACATCGTATCTATAGGAGAGGATTTCCATTGCTCTGCTTTTTAAAAAAATGCAACATGTTACTTAATCTTCCTAAGTAAATAATGAAAGTATAAAAATGTTAATGGTGAAAATGCTAGTTGAGTACACTGGATGAGAAAGTTGTTAAGTAGGCAAAATGTTCTCTAAATTTAGTGTACTTAAAATCCCAGAATGATATAAGCTACTTATTTCCGGGTTTTCACAGATAATAGTATGGAGGATATTTGTTGCATACTGCATGCCACTAAACAGTATGCAGTAAGCAGTATACAGTATGCTAGTACACAAGACGCAATAGATAGGGCTTTGATTTGGATACAGCTCTAATCTTGCTAGATAGCTCTTAAGAATTGCACTGCACTGCTTTCTTTGCTGACACCTAGTGGTAAGAAAACACATTCCTTGGAGCTGGAAGTGCTGGAAAGATTTTAGTTTAATTTATTATAACCAAGAAAAAAAAACATGTATATTTACATATTAAGTTCACCCCAATAATAAATCAATTTTACTTAGTGGGCAGGTGAGTTGTGGGTATGCAGGGAGAACTGCAGGTTTGAATGCTACATGGGGAGCTACTGTTGTGTCCTTGAGTGATGCAATATACTTTTACATGAAATATAAGGCAACACATTGCTGTACAGTATCAACTTAAATCACTCGATGTCGATGATGACTATGAAATTATGATTTGTGTTTGGAAAATGGAAAGATGGTAAAACGTTACAAGTACTCAATTTGTCATAAATCTTTATTGATAGCTCTGCACTGAAACATTAGGCATAAAACGTAAAAAATAAAATGAACAAGGGGACAGAGGAACTCGGAGTCCTGTTCAGAACACATATGCAGATGTACTAGAAAGCAATACCAGTTTATTTTCAAAGTGCAGTCACATCTGTATATACAGCATACATTGCAGTGGTTTTTAGAGTCTACATAGCATATATATATAGGATTGTAACATATATAGTAACGGGCCAGGACCTTACATCACTGAACATGCTAAATGGATCACATACGCAGCAAAAGTTCCTAACATTTTTGAAGATAATAAGGTGGCACCAAAAACCCAATGAACAAGACACTGGACATCAGAGAAATAGTGTGATGTTACATACAAATAGACAATTATACTTCAATGAGGAAAAAAAGGAAACAGAAACATTGTGGTCCGAGGGCAAACTCAATCAGCCATGCAGAGATACTCTTTAGAAAATTAAAGGAACAACTTGTGAATAGGCACGACTGGCATTTTTTAATGAATCTGGCATATGAGGGAGTGACACAGGGTACATAGACATACATATATATTTTTCTGTGTGTGTGTGTGTGTGTGTGTGTGTGTGTGTGTGTGTGTGTGTGTGTGTGTGTGTGTGTGTGTGTGTGTGTGTGTGTGTGTGTGTGTGTGTGTGTGTGTGTGTGTGCGTGTGTGGTAAGCTATAGGACACAGGCAGTCCTCATCTTGCTTGGAAAATTATAATTACTGCCAATGGTTATGGTTGTTCTCGGTTCAGTGTTATGTGCGGCTGTTGCATGCTAGTTAGTGTTTTATACAGGAAAATAGTTAACTGCTTTGTCTTGTTCTCAGATAAATCTATACATTAGTGTTTGCTTTTTTGAAGGGGATTCCATCTATGATATTTTTGCTACAGCATCAACATCTAGTTGTATATCTGTATTGCAAATACAATTTTAAAAAGATACAGGAATCACATTCCTCCTGATTGAGACATAAATAAGTCAGTGTTTAGTGTTTTAGGGTTGCATGAAAGCAAAATAAGTCTGGTTACATGGTATTTGGTATGGATTAAATTTATTTTGGTTCAACAACACATGATAAACAAGATGGCATCCTGCAATGCTGTTGTGTCGAGAAGTGCAGTGCATGAAATAACTGGATAATTGTATTGTCTTGTTTGTTCTAGGTTATATGATAAAATAAATGAGGACTGTGCCTTCTAACACTAGAAGGCACATAGTTATAGTTGCTATAACAAAAAAATGTATTGCACAAATTGTGACATTGATGTAGTGTTGGTCTAGAGAGAAGTGTAGTTTGATAGAACAATATTATACATTCACTGGCATGTCTTGCATGGTTGACAGTTGTTTGGAATAGAAATTCAGAGATTCCTTCAGCACTGTTTCCAGCAAACATTCCATCTTAGTCAGAGTCTTTGTACTAAAACAGAGTCTGTGTAGGCTTGGTAGGAAGCTTACACAGCAGAGAATTAGTAAACATACCTGGTTTTCTTGTGCTAACTGGAATTATTTTTGATAGTGACATTTGCATACTTCAACATAGTGTGTCAAGCTATAATAATACTCGCCTTGAAATTCTTAATTTATGCAACAAGACAGAAAAATAATTCCAATTATGCCAAACATATCATTATACTTCCAAGGAATAGAAATAAACATAATTTCTTGGAAAATTTAAATGGTGTCAGTATTAACAGAGATTGGTCTGTGTTACATTACTTTTTTGGAGCCTTTTGATTTTTCAGCTCAGGGAAGGCCAAAATTTGGGAAATAGTTGGAGTATTTGGGCAGGGTTATGTATGACGTGGAGGTTCCCAGGAATCACTTGCATTTTCTGAGTATTTCTTGCATCCTCTCCTGCACGTCCTCCATCTTGGCTGCCCACTCTTCACTAATGCTTTCCTCATCATCTTCCATGACGGCAGTGTAGCCCATGAGGGCGATGAGACCGATGCAGAAGAGGTAAGTGAGGCGGGTGCAGAGGCGTTCCATTACCTGGCGGTCACCTTGTGAGTGCTTCATGTACACCTCCAGAATGGGCCTGCTGAAGAGCTTGGGCTTTCCCATCACACCCTCGTAGAGGGTGTACAGATTCTGGTCACCCAGGTCATCGGCATAGCTCTCCTTAAAGGCCTCGATCTTGTAATTCCGGTTATCGGGCCGGGCCTCCACAATTTCCATGAACTTGCGGAACTGGTTGCGCAGGTTGTCCTCCACGTGGCAGTACTGGCTGTCCAGCGTCTCTTTCTTGATCTGCAGCAGGGCATTGCGGTTCTGCTGGGAGATCTCATCCAGGGCCCGGTTCACACTGCCAAACTCGCGCTTGAGTGTCTTGATGTCCTCGTCGTCTACATGATGCAGAACCACCCGGATCAAGGAGCCAGCTACCCCGAATATTGGGTTGACCACAGCGGCTGCAGAGGAGATGGTGGCCACGCACTCCAGCACCTTGACCAGGCCCCTCTTCAGCTTTTCACGGTCCTCCAGGATCTCGGCCATTGCAGCAAAGTGTCAGGGTGGAAACAGTGGAAACGCACTTTTATTGGCCTCTCAAAATGATAGGAGCCTATGGCATAGGAGCAGAAAAGTACAATCAGACAAATTCTCTGAAGATTCACTTAACTTAGCATACCATCCTGTAATGACCAGGCTAACCTCGAGCACTCTGCTTATGTGCAATGATAAACCATTGCAAAATCATTCTTTTATTGTATTCAAGAAAAGATTACTCCAGGCATCTAATATTAATTTTAAGCTTTCTTCAAATCAGGAGGGATAGTCAATCGGGTATTCAGCAGTAACAGGATAATGTAATGATCTGTGCGCTATAATTTCATATACAGTGAGCACCATAATTAATTGGACAGTGACACATTTTTTGTTGTCTTGGTTCTGTATTCTAGCACTTTGAGTGTGAAAGGATACAATGACAATGAGGTTGAAGTGCAGACTGTCAGCTTTAATTTGAGCATATTTTCATCCATATCGGATGAACCGTTTTGAAATTATAGAATCTTTTGTACATAGTCCCCCCCATTTTCGGGCATCAAAAAATATTGGACAGTTTAACATAATGTAGAATAAAGTAATAATTTTGAATATTTGGTCACATATGCTTTGCATGCCTGATGTCTGTAACACAACAACATCAAAAGACTCTTGATATCTTATTTTCTGGTACTCTTACAAGCGATACTATAACTTCTCTGCATTTTAATCTATCTCTATGGGAATTGGGAGGTGGGACTAGATTTATCTGTAAATTATGCTGGAACAGTATGGAATACATGGTTGGCGAAATGGCTGAAATAGCGAAAAGTCATCAACGGTCTGAGGTATCAAACGAGCCTCAAACCATCACTCTGCTGCCAGATATGCAGTAGATTTGAATGGATCACTTTAAGGGTTGTCTCTCCTGAAAAAATGTGTCACTGTTCAATGAATAATGCTACTCACTGTGACTTCAGTAGCAATAGCACCAGGAACAGAAAAACTATTTTAAATAACCATTCTAATTATCATTTGAGAATAGTGTTTAAGAGGACAGTTGAAGATCCAGATTAGCCGAAAATTATCTTAGCACATTGTTTTCACATCATGCAGAGCTCCTAGTGTTGTTTTGTGAAAATTATGATTTATTTGCTTAAGTTTATGTTTAAATTTATAGGAGTTTAAAGTGAACGTTTACCAGAAGGTCACAATTCACTGTACAAAACAATTAAAGAGAAAAACATTCAAATACAAACATAATAACAATGTGAATTTTAAAAACAAGCATGTGTAGCGGGTGTAGCTCGGCTCGCTAGTAAGCACAGTGAAGTGCAGTAAAAGCGAAGGCCTTGTAGCAGGTTACCATGACAACACTCTCTGGCGACGCAACCCAGGGTCAAAATAACTATCGGCGATTTCGTCTTTAGCTGATTGGTAACGCGTTCGCTTACGAGTGAGAGGAGCGGGGTTGAAATCTCACCTATTTTGACCCTGAGGGTTGCGTCGCCAGAGAGTGTTGTCACGGTAACCTGCTACAAGGCGTTTACTGCACCTCACTGTGCTTACTAGCGAACTAGCCGAGCTACACCCGCTACACTCACCTCCCTTTGAAACTCCGCAGCAACCACTTTTTATTCGATTCTGATCCGGGTCAACAGGCATCAATGTAACCGGATAGAAAGAGAGAAGCTTACTTTACTCAGAAGTCCAAGGTAAAATTTGAACCCCGCTTCTCTCACTCGTAAGCGAACGCGTTACCAATCAGCTAAAGACGACATCACCTATAGCTAAGGGTAACGTCGTTTTTTTGACCCTGAGGGTTGCGTCGACAGAGAGTGTTGTCACGGTAACCTGCTACAAGGCCTTCGCTTTTACTGCACCTCACTGTGCTTACTAGTGAACTAGCCGAGCTACACCCGCTACACATGCAAAAATTCAGGATAAAAATAAATATATTTTATAAAATGCAAGAAAAGAAAACTGAGTTTTAAGCCTTGTTATAAATGTGGATAATGACTGCTTTCAAGACTGTCTATTTGAAAAGGCTCTTCCACCTACTGTTTGTTTTTTAATCTTGGGGAACACAAGATAGCCTGCATCTTGGAAATGGAGAATATGTGTAGGAACATAAGGTGTGAGCTGGCTGGAAAGATACGCAGGGCTATACCATGAAGTGATTTGTCAGCAGTAGTACTTTAAAATCATCTCTAAATTTGATAGATAGCCAATGAAGGGATGCAAGGACTGGGGTAATGTGTTGTGATCTCATAGTTCTGGTCAAAATTCTAGCTGCTGTATTTTGAATGAGTTGCAAATTGCAGAGAGTAGTGTTTGAACAGCCCGATAATAGGTCATTGCCATAATCTAGCCTAGAAGAAACAAATGCATGAACAAGCTTCTTAGCATGATTCAAAGAGAGGAAGCGCCAGATCTTGGCCATGCTCCTTAGGTGAAAATAGGCCGATGTTGAGACAGACTTGATGTGTGAGTCCAATGTGAAATCAGAATCAATCACTACACCTAGATTTTTGACCGTTTTTTGTTTTGTTTTTGTACTGTGCAGCCATCAAGATTAAATGGATGATTTGCAAGACTAGGTCTGTCTATTTTAGGGCCAATAATAACAATTTCATATTTGTCTGGATTAAGAAGGAGAAAGTTAGTCATCATCAATTTTTAACCATTTAATCGTTCAGAATTTAACCAATATGTGTTACGTGTGAGATTCGCAGGGAGTTTATCTTCTATTCCAGATGTGCTAGTAATTAATTTAGATTCTACTGGATCTTTCCCATGAAATATGTCATGAACTCAAGTTTTTTAACAGTGCTTTTTTGGTTTTTGGTCAGTTTTGCAAAGGTATCCATTAGAAACTTGGGGCTGTTCTTATTTAGATTTGAGTAATAGGAGGTTCTAGCTGAGGTGAGTGCCTGTTGGTATTGGGATAAACTATCCTTCCATGCAAGGTATAAAACATCCAATTTGATTTGGTGGAACGACATTTTCATTATAGTTTTATAGAGGCCTGCTTTAGACCGCTATTGCTTTGACTGTACCATAGGGCTAACTTCTTTTGGCTGGACATTTTCCTCTTGAGAAGTCCAGGGTGTTAATTAGCATGTACATCAAGTCATCTGTGAGGGAATGTCTATAAACTCCATAAACATGACCTCAAAAGATGAAAACACCCAGATGAGTTAATGTTGCGTCAAAAATCAGAGCAACACCCCCACCTTTACTGGTCAAACAGCGGGTCTGACTGCTGGTGTAGCCTGGAGGAGAAGCCTTCAGACTTGTGTTGTCTCTCAGCAGGACCTTGGTTATTGTGTTTGAACAATAGAACTTCCCTGTCACAAAACAGAGTAAGGTATGGTCAACCTGCATCCAACTCCAACTCCTATTATACCTATGATGTAATACTTTTTTTATTCCATGGGGTAATATATACGATTTCATATTGCAGGCTAATATGTAATGTGACTTGTAATGTGATCAAAAATATAGATTTCATTGATTTTGCTGTCTATGTGCTACCCAAAATGTTTTAAAAAATTGTACAACACATAATACATTATATTTAGGACAATGTCAAATCATGGGATATTTTATTATTATGATTATTATTTTTTCATTTAAGAAATTGTACATTCACCAAGTTTTGAGCTATTCCCAAGGCAGCTATTACAAAGTTCCAGCATATCAAGTGTAACCACATCAATGTTTTACAGGACAAGTGCATTCAGTACATCTTTACAGGAAACATTATTCCACCAAGAGGTCTTTTGAAAATAATAAGCATAGCTTTAGAAGAAAGTGCAATATACAATGATTGAAAATAGTGGGTTTGGATTTTATGGACGCCATATTAGCAATATGATCAGAAAAAAATCAGCCTTTGATTATTCTTACTTTATGGTTTGGTCTTTTGGAATTTATCTCTGGAAAAGGGCAGGATCCTAATTTCCATAACAGTTATCATCTGTAAATTATCAACACAAGTTATATACGCCACTATGACTTTAAGGTCAGTCCTCCTTGCACTGTCTCAGGGCGTCGTCCATTTTGGCCTGGATGTCTGCCACTCTGGGAGCCCACTTATTCCTGACATCATCCTCATCGTCCTCGGTGACAGAGGTGTACGCCATGAAGGAGATGAGCCCAATGTGGAAGAGATGGGCCAGGTGGGAGCATCTGTGCTCCATCACGTTGCGGTCACGTTTGCAGTGATCGAGGTAGACTTTCAGTAGTGGCCTGGCGAAGACTGATTCGTGATCCATCACACCTCGGTAGTAGACTTTCAAGCCGAGGTCGCTCTTGTCTCTTTCGTAGATTTTCTCGAAATCCTTCATGTGGCGATGTGTGGCCTCTGGGTCCTTCTTGATTCGCTCCACCATAGTGCTAAAGGCCGCGTACTGGTGCTTGATGTACTCCTTGTACTTGCCATATGTCTCATTGACCTCATCGACGCGGATTTGCTGCAGGGTCTTCTGGTTCTTCACGGAGATGCTCTCCAGCTTGCTATGGATCTCCTTGAAGTCCTTTGCCAGAGCATGGTCGTCTTCATCCACCAGGCCCTTGCGCATCACTACTACCAGGGAGGTGACCACACCAAAAAGGGGGTCTATGGAGGAGGCGAAGGAGGAGACCTTCTCCACGCAACACAGAACCTTATCTGCTGTCTTTTTGATTTGCTCCTTGTTAGCCATGTCTGTTGCACTTCTTCTGGCTCAGAGTGTCCCTGCAAGGAGAAAAGATGAAAAAGTTGAAATGGGTCGAAGAGGCTTGCAAATTATCAGTTTTCGATGCATAAAGCTGAGCCTCTTTCCACAACAAAGACCTGCGACCACTAGCCTGTGGTCTCGACTAGATCAAACCCATGATGCTGGTGATGTCATCAGTTACGATCTATAGCCATATGAAAAGGTGAAACCCAGGGAAAGTGTTCAGTTGAACAGCACTTCTTAATAAATATTTTTAATAACCATTTACTCAAACTACTCAAATATTCAGGAAGACACAGACCAGTAGTTTTCTCTTATCTAAATAAGATTTAAAAATTATGAATCACTTACGGACTCTCATGAAGTGATTGCTATGCCCAAACCCAGAACAAATTATTTGGACTACCTGATTGCTATGCCCACCGCGGAACAAATTGTATGGACCTACTTAAAATTTATTTAATTATTATTATTGCATTATATTTTATAGCCACGACCAAAACATGAATATGTGTTTGTTTCAGCAGCCACAGAAAAGCCTGGTTGCTGTCCAGTTCTGAAACAGACTGAATTACAAAAATGAGGCCAGAGGTACAACATTAGTAAGAATAGAGCTTATATTGGGATATGGGTATTTACATAATATTGACCTTCAAACATAAAATTGACAGAATTGAAAATAGACTAATTACCATTTGCATTCTAAAAGGACCAGATTCTTATTTTAACAATTATAAAGAATGAGAAAACTAAATATAAAATAGACTGTTATGTTTTAAAAATTCATCCCCTATGAAATCCCCACTCAAACAGGATGCAATGGTTCCACTGTTTGAATATCTATGCGTATGATTATAATGTGTATAATTATAATGTCCATATCATGATTTGTTACAAATTGAAAACCCGGTGAGTCATGGTTATATTTATGTAATATATTCATAGGATTATCAAAATTCAACTTCAGTTTTAATTGTCAATACTGCCAGTAAATACAATTGCAATCTAACTATGATGGAAGGTTAGATTCCATTGTCACGTCAGATACACCTAGATGCTAGTTAGATGGAGGTGTTATGCATTGTAGGACCTTGTAATTATTTCAGGTGAAACATAAACTGCAGCAAGGAGAATACATGTCAAATATAACAATGTCCTCCATAACATGGTATAAACATGGTGGATTTAGAAAATCCCCAGGCAGAGGGGGAGGATGAAGAGGAATCTAATATATTGGGTGTGACCCAAATGCCTCAAGAGACAATGAATCCTTTTGATAAAAACTAAAAGATATATTGGGCTGCAGCAGCGATGTCTTTTTCCCATTAAATCAATTATAGAGTTATTGGGGAAATTATACACTGCAAAATAACTATGCACATACTGTACTGTATATGATAAAGAGAAATTTTACTTTACAGTTTATGCTACAAGGTTCACTTTAACTCATATATTCAATAAAACAATCAAGGTAGATTGCACTCTCGCATGGCAGATTTTCAATGCCTTTCTAGTATTCCTCACGTCACCGGCAATACAATGTTATTCTGACAATATTTAGCTAATTCGATCATAATATAGCAACGCTGTGATTGAAAGTTTGATTGAGGTCACTGCAAAGTGTACCCGTAAGAAAGATTTAAGTCTGAAAGTTTCCATCTGCCACTGACAAGACAAGTGCAACAGTGAGTAGATACTTTAATAATTAAGCACTAATGTACGTAAATGCTTTAAGATAGCTGAGCATGATATTTGATATAAACTATCAAACAGTTCATGAGTTTCAGTAGCATTGTAGGTTTAAGACTTGAATTTAGACCACGAGACTACGATGAGAGGTTGTGCATCTGATCTCAAAAGTTAGTTGAAACTATGTGGTCTAGTGGGCCAAATTCAAGGTTTAAACCCCTGCTAGTGGGATTTCAATTGGCTGATGGAACACCCCTCATCCCTGACAAGTAGAAACTCAAATTACAACCCCCATCAACCCCACCCCCAAGTGCAACAACTGCTGCCCAACTGTGTCCCTGGATTTTGAAACACTAGTAAGTATACAAGAAATTCAAGGGGAGCACAATTGAGGTTTTAAACATAAGATTGATTAATACATCCTAATATATACAGGGACAATTGAGACTAAGTATTCCATGTAAACAATATAATATTACAAGCACAGTTTCTTAATGATTAAACCACTGATACTTTTCTTACGCATCAAATTAGTGAAAGTAAAAGTAAGGTATAGGGGTAATTACCAGTACCATAGGCACTGAGAAACCAATGCACAATTCGAAGCAGTTACCTCGTCCAAATGCCACAACATGCTGAACATTCTATGCTATTTTTTATCTGACCACATTCCACATCTACAAAGTGGACAGAAGTGATTAAATAGTAACAATATCGTTCGGTCTAAATTCAAACATAAACATACATCATTCAGAAAAGAAAGTTAAGGAGCTGGTTTAGCTTACCTGCGTCAAGCCTGGTGCTGTTTCCTACCACTGCTGTCTTTAAGCAGTTCACTTCCCACTCTTCAAGACAGGCCCGCCCTCCATGCCATATGAGGGCGGTGACAGCGAACTGACTCATGCATGAAAAATGCTGAATGGGTTAGGTTAGTCGACTGCCACATAGAAGATGGCTGCAAATTGGTCATGTTCAACTGGCACAGGGTATTGATGCAGATTATAAAACAAAATGTAGTAAAAATGTTTTAGTCCCGTCAGTATTGCCCCTGTCTTTGTGACTGAAAAGCCTGCAATCTGTTTATAAAATTACAGTGAGAGCTTCTACTCTGTAAAAACATTGACAAACGCAATTTTCTAAGCATTGTTGCATAAGATGAATATAGTCAATGAGTCCTTAAAATGTTGCTCATTTGTGAAATTAGTTTGCAGTTGAACAATGTTTGGACTAACAAATGGAAGCTCTCAAACAAGCACAGACTCAAGGTCTCCTTATTACAACAGGAGAAAGGCCTATTTACTTGTATCTTTGATCAACCATAGTTCCAAAGAACCTTAATCTCTTTCATCAGTCTCACAGTTCCAGAGAACATACAGTATATAAGAAACTATAGCTACATGCCAAGTCAACATTCCAAACATATTCACATACCAGCTGACTAACCTTGTGTTTATTTTTATTTTATAACATTATTTGTTCATGAGCTGGCAGTACTAAAGAATTTCTATTAAATCTTCAAATTTCATTATCACAGAAGTCATTGTATACTTATTTACCAGATTGAAGCAATCATTTTTGAAAATGTATCTGTGTATCATAGCTGGTTGTTTGTTCTTTCAAAAATTTTATATACCAACTGTTACAAAATAATTGCACATAACTTTGAAACAATGAACCTAAGGCCAGGGGCCTCATATATAAAACAGTCTTACGCACGGTTTTGATCGTAAATTCACTTGATTTGATTTTATGTGAAAATCAACGCACAAATTGAGATTCATAAAAATTCTAACTGACATGAAAACGACTTTATGCGTACACCAACTCTAGAGGAGGCGTATGGCCATTTCATTGTAGCCATGCGGCTGAACTGCAGGACGAACACATTTTTTTCAGATGTGAAAATATTTTGACAATCCCTTCACAAATTGACATTATTATACACGCATGCATAATATTTATTTGTGTGATAAGCACTGCAAGACGCAATATTGTGGGCCGTTAACTAGGCTATACGCATAGGTATGGGATGAGAGAGGAAGACATGTCACTGCCAATATTTTCATATGAATTGGTACCGACTAACTAGTAGCCTATATGTTTGTGAGACTTGATGTTTGACTATGCGAGACTAGGTGGTCCAGCAGTGTGTCTCCCTGAAGTTGAAATAAAGCATATGCCTGTGATTGCAGCTCTTGCTGTGAACATTAGCATGTGTGCAAACCGTTATGAAAAATACAACAGCTAATAATAATAATAATAATAATAACAATAATAATAATTATTATTATTATCAATGCGTGTATGGTTTAAAAGCTTAAAATCAATGTGCAGTTTAAACAAACATCATGTAGCTAATAATAGTTGATATACAGAAGGCAGGAGGCTTGTAAAAGGCTTGTAGACAGCCTACTGACGGCTGTCAGTGACAACTCTATTGAAATAAAATAATTCTAACAAATATTAGTTATTCAAAACTGAAATTATAACATTAACATTTCTATAAACTATTAAAACCAAAAGAAAAAGATGTAAAATGGCTATAAGTCAATTTTATTATCACGTGACAATGGTCACGTTGGGAGTTTATATAGAAAAAAACCCGACCATATAAGAATATTTGAGGGCGTTCACTGGGTGGAGCTGACAAGCTCGTTCACGTGCGCATGATTTTTAGGATGATTTCTGATTTATAAATGCATAGGAACATTTATTCTTCAGTAAGGACATTTTATAAATCCATCGCAGGAACATTTTAGGAAGCGATCATACTCTCACATTTAGGATGAATGTAATCTGGTAATTCATCAATGAGGCCCAGGTTTCTTAAGAATCAGAGGCACTGATATTTTACATTTATACTAATGAAAGCATAAAAAGATGGCTTAAATATGGGGGTGGGATATCAACATATTCTTCTGATGAATGCATTCAAACACAGCAACTGGCCGTTACAGAAATAAGGGGCTGCAGTTCTCAGTCAGCTGCTCTTGAGTGAGTTTACCAGTGAGTTGCTAGCATTTTAATGCATGGAAGAAATGCTAGTTCAGCACCTGCTAAGCAACTGCCTCTCTCAGGCAGCTGCTCCTCATTGTACACTGCCTGGCCAAAAAAAAAAAAGTTGCCATTGCACCTGTCATGCATAGTGCCCACTGTACAAGCCTCTGGAGGCAGTGTTATGATCTGGGGTTGCTTCAATTGGTCAGGTCTAGGCTCAGCAACATTATGCAGCAATAAAATGAAGTCAACTGAGTATCTGAATGTACTGAATGACCAGGTTATCCCATCAATGGGCATATTCCAGGATGACAATTCCAAGATTAATTGGGCTCAAATTGTGAAAGAGTGGTTCAGGGAGCATGAGGAATCATTTTCACACATGAATTGGCCACAAGAGTCCTGACCTTAACCTTAAGTCTTTGGGATGTGCTGGAGAAGACTTTACAGAGTGGTTCGACTCTCCCATCGTCAATACAAGATCTCGGCCAAAAATTAATGCAACTCTGGACGGAAATAAATGTTGTGACGTTGCATAAGATTGTCAAAACAATGCCACGATGAAAACGCCGTAATCAAAGCTAAAGGTGGTTCAACGAAATATTAGAGTGTGTGACTTTTTTTTTGGCCAGGCAGTGTACCAGTGAGCTGCTAGGCAGTAGCCTTCACCATAGGAATGCCCATCCCACCAGTCCCAATGACTCAATGAGACACTGAACAGTGTGTGAAGAATATCCAAGTCGTTCTATGTATTTGTAAGTATGCGGAAGTCACAAAGAAACAGAGCATGAAAAAATGCTGTCCATCATGTCAAACTGAATAGAATATTTTTTTAATTATTTTTTTTAATTATTTCAAATACAGCAAAGCACTGCGCTGTAAAACCATCTCAAACAAAAGCCACCCTTATGTGAATCTTTAAAGGGTGGCAGCAAGGCCGAGTGGCCCCAGTATACTTAAAATGAAATCGAAATTGGCGGATTCGCGCAGGCCGCCGAACCATTTTTTGTTGGTTTGCGACCGAAATGAAGTGTCGCATTGGGCTTCGATTGTCGCAGAGTGTGCGGGCAGACTAGCCGTAGCCAAACTAGTCTAAATTTTCGCACCGCCTCGTTCACCGTCGCCCAATGACACTTATATTCGGTCTTTAAAGAAACTCATTTTCACAATTGATGTGAACCCAGTCTCCCCATTAGGCTCCATTCATTCTTGAAAGCAAAAAACATACTTCCACTCATATATTGATGTTAACTCTGTGCAGTGAAATTTCTTTAAAAATTGCTTATAATTTTTTCTTACCACACAGACAAAAATATGGTTTTTCAAAATTATTATTTATTCTGGCCTAGCCTACATCTTATTTTTGCGCACTAGTTGGCAACCAAATACTCGCAAGGCTTAGGCTCGTAAGTAGCCATCCTCACTTCACTTTCTGTGCTATCCTTGTTGTACATGTGACTCCAAGGACACAACTGTGCATGTGGCACAAAATTAAAACTTCCTGGTTTGGATGTATTCCTCATAGGCTTCCCCATAGGCCTCGCTGTCTACATATTATATACTCTAAGCTTAATGCACCAGAATGGTATTTTCAAGCAATTACATTTTGAATGAGAGGCTGGTCAAAGCCTCTGGTCAAAGCTGGTCAACAATTTGAGCTTTTAAGTATGAAAAAATGTCATGGTAATCTAAAAAGGACAATGAGACCACATTAACCAAGTGCAGTTTCACCCACGTTTGACAGTGTAGGTATTCACTGTGTGCTGACTTTCAATTCACCAAGAAAAGAAGTGAGTTGAAACACAATCCCCTTACGTCTTCTTTATGTGCAGATGACAGTCACTTCTTGATTGGCGTGATGGACGTGCGAGTGTGCCGTGGTGCAAGAGCAGCTGAAGAGTGACTGACGTCCGTGACAGTTGTGAGACCTGGGAACAGAGACAAGGGTAAGCGTTTGCACTGTCGTGATAGTTTCAGTTTGTTACATGTTTTATTTATTTTGTTTATGTGGTATGAATTCCTAAGTACTGAGACTTATTGTTCCACTACGAGGCGGAGTAGCGGTCTGCCGTCCAATAACGTTAGTCACTGAGGGAAAGAAAGTAGTAGGTAGGCTACATTCTGCTTATTTTGCTGTATCAATTCACTTTATTTATTCCACTTATTTTATTGAACGCTTTGGACTGAATTAGCCTGCCATAATTGTAGCTGGCCAGGCAGCGCATGAATTTCGAACAGTGAACCCGGATGACCCGGATGACCGTTCATATACAAGTACTTAAACCACGGCTGTCAACCAATCAGAATCGAGTATTTATCCAAGCCATGGTATAAATGCATTTATATATTACGTATTATATTTACATAATATATTATATATTACTTATATAATATAGCACAAGATTAGTGTTGGGGTATATTTTTTATATAACAGGGACTTTTTTGAAGTACTGCAAAGCACATACAGCTTATTTAAAATACTGTAGTAAAAAATGTTATTTAAAAGCTATTTCACCATGAAAAAAGAAAAATTTTACAAGTATGATATTGTATTTCATGTCAAGTAAAGACACAATCAAGGGATGGCAAGACATTACAAAGCTTATTATAGTGTAAGTGTCATGGTACAGTTAAGATGTATTTGTAAGGTGAGTTATAGTGTGAAATAAAATATAAGAAAAATCTGTATTCTTGAAATACACTAGCCCACAACAAAAAAAAAAAACAGTTTAAGAGTTTGAGTGCTTTTTAAAAGGATTTGCCCCATTTTCAGCCAGTAATTCAAACTAATCCACAGGTTTTATGGAACTTCCTGTTTCAATGAACTAAAGTTTCAACAGGAAGAGGAGGGCCAGTGACAGGGGAAAAGACAGATGAGAAGTAAACCTTCTCCTTCTTCACTTCCTGCTTGTTCTGCATATTTAACTACAAAGAAGCGCAATGTCTCCTGGGAATCTACCATAGAAGAGCTGAGATTGTAACACTTAGCTGAGAGGGGATACTGGGAACTTACAGTTTGAAGAAGGAGATCAATGTTGAACTACAGAAATGAGTGTCTGCAAACATCCCTTTAAGCTATTATTCACAAGGGATCAAACTACGAGCTACAGCACGACTAACACAAAAGCACATGATACAACAAGTGCAAACTAGGTGTAAAGTTATCTCTCTTAAGTAATCGTTACAGAACAGTGGAGATTTTGTACTTCAGCACCAAGGAGAGCTGAGAGTTTGCACAGCCAGAGACTGCAAGCTAAAGAACTGTAAGGAAAACGGCAGGCAAGGTACGTGCTCTCCGACGGTTAAATCTGCTAGGATGTGATCAACGGAAACAAGCAGGGACTTCATGGGCGGGACTTTCAGTTAAAGCCAGAGAGAGGCACAGACTTCTCGAGGGACTTGAAAAGCTGGGAGAGAAACTGAATTAACAATCACTAACTATAACTTTCTCCAGTTTGAAGTTTACAGTGCAGTTAAATGCGGTATTTTACAGAACTGTACACATCTGACCATGGTATATGTGCGACAGGTTTTAAAGCAGATTTTATACAGGCATAAATGTGTATGACTGAACAATGTTACACTTAAAGAGACTTTAACCATCAGTATGTCAAGAAGTAGACAGAGAAATGTTCAGCAGATTAGAAAGTGTGTGCACATGACAGGTCTGAGTTAAACTACAGAGTTTGTTCACAGTGACATGCAGAGGCATCCTAATTTTTTAATGTGCGCGGAATGTCTGACTACAGAAGCACAGTGCTGCAATTGCAACACAGGGGCGCACTTGATACTGGTTTCCCAAGAGCAGTACTGTAGTAAGGGAAGAGTTTTCATATACATAGGTTTTCTGCACTCCCACTCAAATTAGTAGGCTGACTCACAAGCCTATAGTTCCACCATAGAGGGCAGTAGTTTTTTGATTCTCTTCTCTGCACAATCTAACAGTCAGATCTAAGCCAATGGAATAAGTGAGGAAAAATGACATCACACTGCAACACATTATAGTGAAACTTTTTTAACTCTTTAGAGTCAGGCTAATTTTATTATGACCATGGACATTTGGTAATTTGTGCATTCTGAGGACAAATGCATTAATGTCAATTGTAAGCAGGTGATGACATAACCTAATGTTTCATTCATGGGTGTATGTTTAGGCTATTCTATTATTAACTGGCCATTATTCAAGGCCGTCTGCCCTCATTTAACCCTTTGCTTGCTGCATGCATTTTATTTTTGATTCTCAAAAACAGCACTGAGCATTTTATTTGTATAATATAACTGAGGACTTTAATTAATTAAATGGCGCATTTGCGATAGACTTACCTGATATGTTATTGTCTTATTTATAATTATTAAGCTTTTATATTTCTTTTATATCTTTTTTTACAGCAACAACCCAGGAAAAGATATGTGGTGCTGATCCGAGTCACATCTCTCCAGTTCAACAATTAGACATCGGCAGTGAAAGGGTTAACACTTTTACTGAATGGAACATAGTTTTAGGCTCCATGACCACTCAACAACTTTCTCCATGGAGTCTAAAGAACAGATGGCACTTTTATATCATATTGTAATAAAGGGACAGGTGGTTGAATCGCTGAAATATATGTGCTTATTTTAAAAGCACATTAATTACATGTTATTAGCAATATAGGCCACCGAAATTCACACTTTAACCCTTTATATGTGGATGGCATTATTCAACAGCTCTGGGGACATGATGACGCAGAATGTATAGAGTGCGTGGTTGAATCTGTCACATGGCCATCTAAGCAACAACAAAACACATCATTTTGGTGGTTTATGAGCACATGTTTACATGTAAGGAAATATTACAGAAGATCACCAGTTGCCGTTTACACAGCCCAATCTACTAACGTTTGCTTTGAGACCAATTGCTAACTGCTTTCAGTTGAGCCTTGAGGGGCAGGGCATAGCATAGCAGCACGCCTGCATCTTAGTCAGTTAGATTGGGCCTATAGCCTGCATTCCCCTATCTCTAAATTACCACAATATTTACAACAAAAATATATGTTTAAGTAGTTTAAGTAATTCTGTTGACAGAAGGCAGGGCAATTCATCAAGAGTAAGCCTGTAAACAGAGCAGCACCAGCAGTGGCTGAATCAGGAAGTGAGCAGTCCCTTACTGCACTGGCTCTATATTGGAGCGGCCATTTTGAAAGCTCCCTAGCTTAATACAAAGCAGGGCAAAACTGATCACTTACTTTCATCAATTCAACACAAACTGCTTTGAGAAATTCATTATTTGCATGTTTATTGCTGGTTAGGAGCAGTACTCTCCCTTCCTGTCCCTGAACCTGACTGTTTCCTCTCATTCTTCACAGTGCAAAGCCTCATTGTCAGTTTGGGAACTTCTCCTCCACAGAAGCACTGACACCAACAAAGAACAAACAGAAGCTAACTAATCAAGCCAAAAGTCAACAATACAGGCTTCCTTCTGTGTATGTAAAATAATGTGAGTACCCAAACATCACATATCCCCTCTAGCAACTCAGAGGCATCAAGCCACCTTCCCTGCCTAGCTATGGCTCCCCCTATCCGTCTCTCCATTTCCTTGTTTTTAGCATAGCACAATGTCCTCTCCCTCCCCTCTCTTCAATAGTGATCAAACTCCTCATATCACCTGAAAAACACTCTTCCTGCCATTGAATTTGATCCATGATATATTTATGTACCCCAATCCATTCCCAGGTTACCATGATTAGCAAGGAATAAAGTTCCCCTTACCTACTGAGAGTCCCTCTCCCTCTTTCTGCCTCTACAATCCTCAATCATGTATTCCTCTTCTTCTTCCCAGCAAGCCCTGCAAAGGGGCACTCCCATGTATCTTCAATATGCAGGGGTGCTCATATTGGACTGTACCATTCCTATACTGTACAGTGAGTCCTGGCTGCTCAGAAAGGGCCTATTTGTGCATATGGCTCCACAAGCTCCCACATGCTTCTCTCAGATAGGGTATGGACAGCCCTGCAGCCAGAAGCCCCTGACCCAGCCTCTTCTATTCCTCCCCAAAGGGTTTTCCTATCTTTCAGTCCATTCAACAGCCAGAGAGTCCACAAAGAGAGCCAATTGTCACTCCCAGAGCAGCTGAGACCCTAAAGGGACTCCAGAGGGAATTGTGCTTCTGCCAGGCTCTGGTGTAGCCCTTAATGGCCCGGAATAGCTCCAAGGGGGTGGCAGTGACTGAAGAAAAGGACAAATGAGGGGGCTCACTCGAGAAAATACACAGAAAATTCTAATTTGAATTGCGAGCGTTCATGCAAATACGTTCCAAAATTTGCAAGCACCCCTCTCCGAACATCCAGAAGTAAAACCACAGAGTGAAAGAGCTTCCATTTGGCATACTGTAGCCGTAGGCCTTCTGAAGGGTATTAAGTGATGTTTTCATTGCTCCAGCACAAGTAACAGCTAACATTTAATTCCTGAACCAAATACAACATATTTTAGATTCACAAGTATCACCCACTATTCTGTTGAATGGCTGTGCCGATCTCCAGAGGTTGTACTGTTGAGGATATGTACTGAACAACTTTCATTTTTAACAGTTGTTAAATATACTTTTATTTACATTATATTGTAGGCAATTATATTGTAAAAAGTATTTTATCTTCTGAAACTGAAATAATAGATATTTAACTTTAATTCGATCTGAAGTAATCCTTCTGCCTCCTCATATACCGTATGCTATATGTGTTTGCAAAACTCTCTCAAATCATGGGAATTCTTACTTTTTTAAAACAGAACACATTTCTAGAGCCCAAAAGGGTATCAATGTATAAGGGAAATGGTTATTTATCATTGACAACAGCTGACTGAACCAATGAAAACGCCAATCCACCAGAAATGCCAATTGAACATCCTTTGCTGATAGAATAGATGAGGATCATTCTAGACCACACAAGGTAATATCAGATCTCAAATCTCACAGAAACGCTATGGATAACTGTTAGTATTGCTTCAACATTCCAGGCCATGCCTATGCATGGGAATCCCATGCCAAGGAAAAAGACAAAGACTAAATGGCCTTTGTTTTCTACAAGCCTAGACTTGAATCTAGTGCGGGTGATGTCGTTTTGGTCAGGGCAAACAATCCTCAATGCTGTTTACTGGTGGACACGGACAGTAGCCTATATAGCCTACAGACAACAGCTGCGTCCCTCTCTCTGACAGAACAAGAAGCAAAACTCCCCACCATCCCAGTTGAGAGAGCGATGCGATTTAGTAGAGATAATAGACTACATACAAACTACGAATATTTAATTTAAATAAACTCTTCAAAAGTACACTTACCAGAAACTAGAACTAAATTCCCAGAGTTGAACGCGTTTCTTCGTATGCAGGCGGTTGGTGCGCACCTGTTTTTAGAAACAACTGCTATCCGAAGCGTAACGAATTGTTCCATTGAACTGGCTAATACTCCCCAACCAGTCACATACTGCAGCGGGGCTGCAACGACTGTTAAAGATGTGGCTGTCATTTATATTTATATATATACACACAATGGATGTTGTGAAAGACGCAGCGTTGCCTCGGTGCGTAAGTTTGTTTGGTAACTATACGCACAATTGAAAGGAAGAAACAGCGTCTGATTCTCTTAATCCAAAAGGTCTTCAATGATGAAAATCGAATCGTGTGACATTGTGCTCAATGAAATGGTGTGATACAGGTAATAGCGTAGTTACATTTATAGTTTATTTCCACATATACCTGTAGAGCACGCAAGTTAACTGAACGATGAAAAAGCATTCGAAATTTGCGGGAAATGCTGGAGAATAAATGTTTCCTGCAATAAATATCCATGGTACAATTCAACAGATTTACAAAAGATTATTTATCTCTCAGGAACCTTCCATGTGTACATTAGGCTGCACATATGGGACAATAAATAAGCAATGAATGAGAATTGTTGTTACAGCATAGGCTACGGCTCGCCCTGGCAAGTGGCTTTCCTGAAAAAAAAATCGGTTGGAAGGTTCGTCATATGGCTTACTGTAGGGAATCGTAAATATGCAAATATTCAATTATGTAACTGACACCCTCCACATTGACAAACTAGGAGGCACACACCAGTTTAGTGCAGTCCAAAAGTATCTGGACTGTGACAGATTTTATGTTTTTTTGGCTCTGTACTCCAGTACATTGGATTTGAAATTGAACAGTGACTATGAGGATAAGGTGCAACGCTCACCTTTAATTTGATGGTGTTTACATCCATATTATTTGAATCGTGTAGGAATTGTAGCACTTTTTATACATAACCCCCCCCCCCCCCCCCCCAAAAAAAAAAAAGACCATGGCCATGACTTCCTGATGTCGGTGACCCAACAACATCAAAAGTCTCTTGATATTGTATTTTTACAGATACTCTTATAAGCAATACTATAACCTCTCTGCATTTGAATGGATCTCATTGGGAATTGTATTAACCGTTATTTTACCCGTAATATTTCCCATTGAGATTCAAATCTCTTTCACAAGTGAGTCACAAAAAGATTCCCATAAAAACACAACATGACACTTAAAACAGACAGCAAAATACATTAGACAACCATTTTAGTGACTGTTCAGTATACTATTTAATTAAACGTGCATTCAGTCACTAAGCCGTCCTTAATTCTGTTTTGTACTCTTCCATGCTAATAAAATAGTCTAGTTTCAGATGATATTGCAGCTCAAACCAGGATGTGGGTGCAAAGACTTTGAAAGCATTTTCACCAAAAACAGTGTGGAATTGGGGGGGTGGGGGTTGATTAAGCTGTAAATTATGCTGGAACAGTAGAATGGAACACATGGTTGGCCAAATGGCCGTGTCATCAAGGGTCTAAGGTATCAAACAAGCCTAAAGACAAAGACGTATTTTGCTCGGTGGAGGTCATATGCCTCCTAATTTGTGTCCGTCTGTGAGCAAGATTACTAAAAAAACCTTATGGATATACATCAATGACAAAATCTGGAAATACCAGAATATGTAATTAATGAACTGGTTCAATGACATATGGCATACTTTGAAAGAAGCATATTAACTAAAACATTGTTGGTCAGAAATAAATTAGTTCAATTTAAACTACTGCAGGCGACAAAGTTTGATTATCTAAAGCACAGAAGGCATCTGATCCATTCACAATGTAGCCTTCAGTTGTAATCAATTTAGTTGTTTTAGAAATTTAAATGCCCTCTTCATGTGGAATTGTTGTCTTTATTGCCTCTACCTGCAGTTCTGTAATAACACACATTTGATTCTCATTCATTTTATTGGTAAACTATAACCCATTGTGAATATCTTGTCTCTAGTGGTTCAGATGTTCATATTTGCACCATAAAAATAGTGATGTAAAGAAGTTATCCTCAATACATTGTTTACATATACTTTATTTACATAGTCATCCATAGCCTGCAAAACCTAAATAGGTTAAATTGTTATACATTACTCATACCGTTGGACATAATTATAATTAAAAAAAAGGAAATTAACTGGGATTCAGTCCTAAAGCCCGCTGGTGACATGTTTCCAATTATTGCTCAAGACAGTTTGTCATGCATTCAGCAGAACACAATTATTCATAAGTATAACTGTTCACAAATGGTGGTGTTTGGCATCTCACCCAAATGGGTAATCGTAATTAAATAATACTCTTATGGTGGTTACATCTGTACATTTCAATCAGTATAAACACTCAGGCACATGGAACAAATGGTCATGTAGAATATTAAGTTCAATGTACAAATGTTTCTCCTTTATTTTTTACACTATGAATCTATCGGATGCATTGTTCAAGCCTGCCTCGCTCATCTCAGATGCCAAGGTAAAGGTCCATTTTTTGTTCTAACTGTGTTATTACACTGTAACTACACATATATATGCTGCACACTAAATAAAATGGAGTGATATGTCTTGTGATCTCTGCTTGATACTGCATCACCACTGTATTTCCAAATATGTTGCATGACAATATTCATGGCAATATTATCAGACACTAATAAATAATGCAGAATAACACTCTTCACAAATATTAACAAACTATAGTCAGCCAATCCAATCATACCCCAGAAAAATTGCTGTCCCCTATATGGATATACAGAAAGTGTCCAGACACAAAATGGTTTCCATGAATCAGACAGGCAGGTGAAAAACATTAGAGGTAGATTTGTTGTTTTTTTAGGTTGGATGAAAGAAAGGTGCACAACACAATTGCAATGTTATTTAGCCTTTACTGTCCCACTCTACCAGGAGGACTCCCATCCAAGTACTAACCAAGACCACACCTACATAGGTTCAAAAGATTTCCATGAGAAAGGTACAAGGTGGTATGGTGGCATTATCACTGTTAATAAACATTACCAAAAAATGACAATAGATAGTTTGTTCCAATAATACTTATACATTTGAAGTCGGAAGTTTACATACACTTAGGTTGACGTCATTAAAACAAATTTTTAACCACTCGACAGATTTCATGTTAGCAAACTATAGTGTTGGCAAGTCAGTTAGGACATCTACTTTGTGCATGACACAAGTAATGTTTCCAACAATTGTTTACAGACAGATTATTTCACTTTCAATTCACTATATCACAATTCCAGTGGGTCAGACGTTTACATACACTAATTGGACTGTGCCTTTAAACAGCTTGGAAAATTCCATAAAATGATGTCATGGCTTTAGAAACTTCTGATAGGCTAATTGACATTATTTGAGTCAATTGGAGGTGTACCTGTGGATGTATTCTAAGGCCTATACCTTCAAACTCAGTGCCTCTTTGCTTGACATCATGGGAAAATCAAAATAAATTAGCCAAGACCACAGAAAGAAAATTGTGGACCTCCACAAATCTGGTTCATCCTTAGGAGCAATTTCCAAAAGCCTGAAGGTACCACGTTCATCTGTACAAACAATAGTAAGCAAGTATAAACACCATGGGACCACGCAGCCATCATACCACTCAGGAAGCAGACGCGTTCTGTTTCCTAGAGATGAACGTGCTTTGGTGCGAAAAGTGCAAATCAATCCCAGAACAACAGTAAAGGACCTTGTGAAGATGCTGGAGGGAACAGGTACAAAAGTATCTATATCCACAGTAAAACAAGTCCTATATCGACATAACCTTAAAGGCTGCTCAGCAAGGAAGACGCCACTACTCCAAAACTGCCATAAAAAGCCAGACTACAGTTTGCAACTGCACATGGGGACAAATATCTTACTTTTTGGAGAAATGTCCTCTGGTCTGATGAAACAAAAATGTAACTGTTTGGCCATAATGACCATTGTTATGTTTGGAGGAAAAAGGGTGAGGCTTGCAAGCCGCAGAACACCATCCCAACCGTGAAGCACGGGGGTGGCAGCATCATGTTGTGGGGGTGCTTTGCTGCAGGAGGGACTGATGCACTTTGTAAGATTCTAAACTGATATGATCCACTCAAACACAGAGAAATCAACCACGCCGCCGGCCGAATCAACCAACTTATCATAAATACAATGCAGGTTAAAATGTAAGTGTAAGCAGTGACTCATCGCCACTGATAGGCATAGTATTCAATTATAGAATAGCAGCTGGGAGTGAGTGATCAAGGCCTATTAGATTAGCAATACAATAGACTGGTTCCTGGTTAGACCACGGGAAGTTGAACCTTCAGACTGATGGACAGACTGATTGATTTAAATCAATGACATCTTTTTTTGAATATACATTTCTGTTTCCCGCCTGTAGAAAACAAAGCCCAAAAATGGTATTTAAAGTTATCCATTTCACAGAACAGGATTCAGATTTTACTCCGCTGAATCCAGAGTGCATTGCTGTATCTCTGACTGTATAACTGCTGTTACGAAGAATAAACTTTGTCAACATCGGAGACGTTCCTTTTTTTTCTTATAACTTCATAAAATAGATGGCATTATGAGGAAGGAAAATTATGTGGATATATTGAAGCAACATCTCAAGACATCAGCCACAAAGTTAAAACTTGGTCACAAATGGCTCTTCCAAATGGACAATGACCCAAAGCATACTTCCAAAGTTGTGGCAAAATGGCTTAAGGACAACAAAGTCAAGGTATTGGAGTGGCCAAGTCCTGACCTCAATCCAATTGAGTGGGCAGAACTGAAAAGGCGTGTGCGAGCAAGGAGGCCTACAAACCTGACTCAGTTACACAGGTTCTGCCAGGAGGAATGGGCCAAAATTCCAGCAATTTATTGTGAGAAGCTTGTGGAAGGCTACCCAAAACGTTTGACCCAAGTTAAACAATTTAAAGGCAATGCTACCAAATACTAACAGAGTATATGTAAACTTCTGACCCACTGGGAATGTGATGAAAAAAAAAAAAGCTGAAATAAATCATTCTCTCTATTATTATTCTGACATTTCACATTCTTAAAATAAAGTTGTGATCCTAACTGACCTAAGACAGGGAATGTTTACTAGGATTAAATGTCAGGAATTGTGAAAAACTGAGTTTAAATGGATTTGGCTGAGGTGTATGTAAACTTTCGACTTCAACTGTATATTATTACCAAGAAAAAAGTGGTAACTTTTGAAAAGGGTAGTTACAAATAATTTGAATCACTAAGCATTACTAGTAATCTAATTTTTATTTAATTTTTTTGTGTAATTTAAGCAATTTAACTTTGGAAAATGACCTCAAATGGCACAAGGTCATAAGTAAATACTCAGAAGTTAAAAGGAATCATTGGGATGGCAGGTATGCCATCCGCCAAGTTACGGCTTGGTGGGGCATGCCCCATACCTATACAGCACCGAGAGTTTGGCACTTTTCAGGGTTTCCTACAGAAGTAACCACAATGACTATAGACTCTCAGCCCTTAAAAACATTACTGTAATGTTCCGCTCCCTTCCTGTTCGTTTTCCGTGTTTTCCTGTTTTCCCTCCGTGTCATGTTGGATCCTTTTGTCCGTGTTTTCCCCGCTGCTGCGGACTAGGCGTGTCCTTCCCTGTCTTGTTCGTCTGGTTGTTTTGTCTTACTTCCGCCTTTCACTCCTTCCCCCTCGTTGCATGCATTTCCTCACCTGGTGTTTCGCAATCACTCCCGTTTTATTTCCACACCTGTTCCTTATTTAGTTCTGTCATTAACCTCACTATATAGTCTTTCGGCTGGCTGCCAGTCGGCGCCAGTTCGTTAACTATCGTCACTTGGTGTTAGTGCTCGTTGTGTTATCTGGTCTTTTACTTCGAACTACTCGCTTGGTTGTGGGATATTTTCCCCTTACAGCATTTGGTTCCGCTCGAAACTACGGATTGGTAGTTTACCTCCCCAGTTATTTCCTGTTGTGAATGTAGCTAACCTGTTTCCCTTCTCCTCCACCTAACCCAGCTCCCACTCTTCAGCAGCAGTGTTCGTAAGCCCGGTGTTCGTTGTTTGTGTTGCGGTACCTCCACCTCCTGCTCGCGTAGGCTCCGCGGTGGCGTTATTCCTGGCTACCCTCCAGCTGTTCCTGTCCGGCCGAAGAAGCCACCAAAGTCTTCGGTTACGGTTCCGGGAGCTCTGGAGACCAGTCAGCTCCATCCGGACCTACCGCAGCTACGCCACACTACCCTGCCCTGCCGTGCTTCATCATTCACCTACCTGCCAAGCCCTGCACCTCCGTGAGAACCTCCCGGTCCTTCCCGTGCCTTTCCTTGCACTAATCCCCCTCTGTTTTTGTTTGTCCTGTACCGGTGCAGTCATTCCGGTCCAGTTCCAGCCCTGCCGTAGTGAGTCGCTCCCCTGCTAGTTCCAGTCCAGTCCAGGCGTGAGTCGTACAACTACCTGTCCAAAGTCCAGTTCCGGTTTGGAACATTCCGTTCCAGACGCGGATTCCTGTGTGGACCTCCCGGTCCAGTTCCAGCCCAGTCCAGTTCCGGTTTGGAACATTCCGTTCCAGACCCTGATTCCAGTGTGGACCTCCCGGTCCAGTTCCAGTCCAGTCCAGTTCCGGTTTGGAACATTCCGTTCCAGACCCTGAGTCCAGTGTGGACCGCCCGGTCCAGTTCCAGTCCAGTCCAGTTCCGGTTTGGAACATTCCGTTCCAGACCCTGATTCCAGTGTGGACCTCCCGGTCCAGTTCCTGTCCAGTCCAGTTCCGGCTTGGAACGATAAGTTCCAGATCCTCCAGTCCAGCTCCGGCTTGGAGCAGCCCGCCCCGGGCTTCCAGGCGATACCTGTGTTATTCTGTGTGTTGCCATTCCTGTACAGTGTTGGGACTACCCCAACACTTAATTTATTAAAAACTCCTTTTTGTGAATCTGTCTCCTGGTCGTTGCACTTGGGTTCGTCCCGTATCTGATACGTAACAGAACGAACTGGCCAAAAGCATGGACCCAGCCGACCTGGAGCAGATTCGGCACGCCTTCTCCTGCCAAACTGCGGTCAGCGACCAACAGGGCCGCCGTTTGGATGACGTGTTGGAGGTGCTGAGGGGCATCACGGAACAAGTGACGCAGCTGACTCTTCACCAGCCGCTTCCGCGTATACCTTTGGGCCCTACACCGCCCGCACCGGATCCACCGGTGGACCCTCCTGTGTCTACTTCATTTCGTGAGCCCCGCGTTCAACATCCAGAGTTATACCGCGGGGGATTGGGAAAATGTCGCGAATTCCTTATGAAGTGCGACATTGTATTCCGGATGCAGCCCTCCTCCTTCGCCTCCGACCCATGTAAGATCGCTTTTATTATGAGCAGCTTGGGAGGAGGTGCCCTGGAGTGGGCTACATCCATCTGGGATAGCCAAGTCGCGCTCTGCAACAACTTCGCTGCCTTCACCGCCGAGATGCGGCGTGTGTTTGATCACCCTGCCTGTGGGCGAGATGCAACTCAGCGCCTACTTCAGGTCCGTCAAGGGAGTCGTAGCGTCGCTGAAATGGCCATCCAATTCCGTACCCTCGCAGCGGAGTCCGGATGGAACGACACCGCCCTTCAGGGGGCCTTCCGCCAGGCACTCAGCGAGGAGCTTAAAGACCAACTTGCCACCCGTGAAGAATCCACCTCACTCAATAGCCTTATTAGCCTGGCCATAGCAATTGACAACCGTCTCCGTATCCGGGCCCGTGAGCGAGGGGGGAACCCCGGTCATCTACCACACATACGCTCTCACCCTTCTGCTTCTGGATCCAGGGCGGCGTCTGGGGTCTCCGAAGAGGAGCCCATGCAACTGGGCAGAGTTGCGGTCAACTCCGAGGAGCGCCAACGTCGCCTGCGATCTAGATCCTGTTTTTATTGTGGCAAACCTGGCCACCAGATCGCCTCATGCCCCATTCGCCCAAAAGAATAGGCTCGCCAGTTAAACTGGGCGTACTGACGAGCCCTATCATACCCTGCCATGCAGCCCAGAATCGCCTTGTCTTTAAGGCCACTCTCCTGTGGAGGGACAAGTCCGAAGTCTCGTCGGCCCTCATCGACTCTGGGGCCGACGCCAACTTTATGGACACTACCTTCGCCAGGAGGGCCGGCATCCCCACGGAACTACTACCCTCTCCCATTACTGCCTTCGCCTTAGACGGTAGGAGTCTGGGGTTAGTGACCCACTCCACCGTTCCCTTACAGCTCGTCTTATCCGGCAATCATCGGGAGAGCATTCAACTCCTACTCATCAACTCAAAACAATCCTCCATAGTTTTGGGTCAGACCTGGCTCCGCCTTCATAACCCTCATATCGACTGGCAGGCCGGTCGCATCCTGGCGTGGAGTGGCCACTGCCTGGCTAGCTGTCTCCGTTCCGCTCTCCTCCCTCCGGGGTCCAAGAATCCCAGCACCAACCTACCCGAACCCGATCTGTCCAACGTTCCCAAACAATATCACGACCTCTGCCTGACCTTTTCCAAATCACGCGCTCTGTCCCTACCTCCTCACCGACCTTACGATTGCTGTATAGACCTGCTGGCGGGAGCCAAACTTCCGTCTGGCCGTCTCTACAGTCTGTCGGGGCCAGAGAAACTCGCCATGGAGGAGTACATTCATGGGTCCCTCGCCTCGGGCATCATCCATCCCTCCTCTTCTCCTGTTGGTGCTGGGTTCTTTTTTGTAGGGAAGAAGGACGGCTCACTACGGCCCTGCATCGACTATCGGGGGCTCAATCAAATCACCATCCGCAATAAATATCCTCTCCCCCTCATTAACACTGCTTTTGAACCCCTCTCGCAGGCCGTCATTTTCACCAAGCTCGACCTCCGTAATGCGTACCACTTGGTGCGCATACGGGAGGGGGATGAATGGAAGACTGCCTTCAATACCCCGTTGGGCCACTATGAGTACCTGGTGGTCCCCTTCGGCCTTACTAACGCCCCGGCAGTCTTCCAGGGCATGGTGAATGACGTGCTGCGAGACCTGTTGGGGAAAACTGTTTTTGTTTACATAGACGATATTTTGATTTTTTCCAAGTCCCCTCAGGAACACATTCTCCATGTCCGGGAGGTTCTCCAGCGTCTCCTTGAGAACCAGCTCTTCGTCAAGGCAGAGAAGTGCTCCTTCCACGTCTCTTCAGTCCCGTTCCTCGGCTTCATCATTGAGGAGGGCAGTATCCGGGCGGATCCTGTCAAAGTCAAGGCGGTGACGGAATGGCCCCAACCCACCTCTCGTAAGCACCTGCAACAATTCCTTGGTTTTGCTAATTTCTATCGTCGTTTTATCCGTAATTACAGTGTCATTGCTGCTCCCCTTACCAAACTCACCTCCACTGTTTTTTCTTTCTGTTGGAACTCCGAGGCTCAGCTCGCTTTTGAACAGCTTAAAGCTCGGTTTTCCTCGGCCCCTATTCTTTGTCACCCTGATCCCACCCGTCAATTTACGATTGAGGTGGATGCCTCCGACACCGGCGTGGGGGCCATTCTGTCCCAACGTGCCGCCTTGGACAACAAACTCCATCCCTGTGCCTTTTTCTCCCGGAGACTGTCCTCCGCCGAGCGAAATTATGATGTCGGGGATCGGGAGCTTCTTGCCATAAAGCTGGCTCTTGAGGAGTGGCGCCACTGGCTGGAGGGGGCAGGTACCCCCTTTATTGTTTTAACTGACCACCAAAATTTAATTTACTTGAAGTCTGCTAAGAGGCTTAATGCCAGACAGGCTAGGTGGTCACTTTTCTTTGCCCGTTTCAATTTTTCTGTATCCTACCGCCCAGGTTCCCGCAATATTAAGGCGGATGCCTTATCCCGTGTGTTTTCCCTTCCCTCCAGTCCTGCTGACCCCGAGCCTATTCTACCAGCATCCTGCGTGGTGGCTGCGGTCTCCTGGAGGATTGAGGAGATTGTGAGGTCCGCCCAGACTTCCCACCCTGACCCCCGTAGTAACCCTAACTCCTCCCTGTTTGTTCCCAACTCCGTCCGCTCCCAGGTCCTTGAGTGGGTTCACGCCTCCTGCCTGGCGTGTCACCCAGGTGTTGCCAGAACGACCACCCTCGTCAGGAGGAGCTTTTGGTGGCCCACTCTCAAGGAGGATACCCGTGCTTTTGTCCTGGCCTGCGCAGTGTGCGCCAGGAGCAAGGCTTCCCACCAGCCTCCCTCTGGTCTTCTCCTTCCCCTCCCTGTCCCGGGCCATCCTTGGAGCCACATTGGCGTGGATTTCGTCACCGGTCTGCCTTTGTCAGAGGGCAACTCTGTCATTCTGACAATTGTGGATCGGTTCTCCAAGGCGGTTCACTTCATTCCCCTCCCTAAGCTCCCGTCCGCCCTTGAAACTGCGGAGCTCCTGGTGGTACATGTGGTCAGGCTGCACGGGATCCCATCCGACATTGTTTCGGACCGTGGGCCCCAATTCTCCTCCCAGGTTTGGAAGGCGTTCTGTGTAGCCCTGGGGGCCTCGGCCAGTTTGTCGTCTGGCTTCCATCCCCAGTTTAACGGCCAGGCAGAGAGGGCGAACCAGGACCTGGGGGCCGCCCTGCGGTGCGTCACTGCTCGCAATCCCGCCTCCTGGAGCCGTTTTCTCCCCTGGGTAGAGTACGCTCACAACTCCCTTAAAAGTGCCTCCACTGGGTTGTCCCCATTCGAGTGCTCATTGGGTTACCAACCCCCTCTCCTATCGGCCCAGGAGGCCGAGGTAGCAGTTCCCTCCGTTAATTCTCACATCCTCAAATGCAAGCGCATTTGGAGACTTGCACGCACCGCACTCCTGCGTTCTAATTCCCGTTCGCAGCGTCTGGCGGACCTGCACAGGACCGCAGCCCCCAAGTACAGGGCCGGTCAGCAGGTCTGGCTATCCACATCCAACATTTCCCTTCCCTCCTCCTCTAAGAAACTTCGGCCCCGGTTTATTGGTCCCTTCCCTGTTGTATGTCTCATTAACCCAGTTTCTGTTAAACTCTCCCTCCCTGCCTCCCTCAAAGTTTACCCCGTTTTTCATGTGTCACAAATCAAGCCTGTCGCCTCCAGCCCCCTCAGTGCCCCTACCCTCCCTCCTCCACCTGTCCGGGTCATCGACAACGCCCCGGCCTACACGGTGGACCGCATCATCGACATCCGCCGTAAGGGTCGGGGTTTCCAATACCTCGTGGACTGGGAGGGGTATGGTCCTGAGGAGCGGTCGTGGCTCCACAGGGGCCTCATCCTGGATCAATCACTGATCCAGGATTTCCACAGTCGCTTCCCATCCAAGACCAGGCCGCCAGGTACGCCAGGTGGCGTACGTTGAGGGGGGGGTACTGTAATGTTCCGCTCCCTTCCTGTTCGTTTTCCGTGTTTTCCTGTTTTCCCTCCGTGTCATGTTGGATCCTTTTGTCCGTGTTTTCCCCGCTGCTGCGGACTAGGCGTGTCCTTCCCTGTCTTGTTCGTCTGGTTGTTTTGTCTTACTTCCGCCTTTCACTCCTTCCCCCTCGTTGCATGCATTTCCTCACCTGGTGTTTCGCAATCACTCCCGTTTTATTTCCACACCTGTTCCTTATTTAGTTCTGTCATTAACCTCACTATATAGTCTTTCGGCTGGCTGCCAGTCGGCGCCAGTTCGTTAACTATCGTCACTTGGTGTTAGTGCTCGTTGTGTTATCTGGTCTTTTACTTCGAACTACTCGCTTGGTTGTGGGATATTTTCCCCTTACAGCATTTGGTTCCGCTCGAAACTACGGATTGGTAGTTTACCTCCCCAGTTATTTCCTGTTGTGAATGTAGCTAACCTGTTTCCCTTCTCCTCCACCTAACCCAGCTCCCACTCTTCAGCAGCAGTGTTCGTAAGCCCGGTGTTCGTTGTTTGTGTTGCGGTACCTCCACCTCCTGCTCGCGTAGGCTCCGCGGTGGCGTTATTCCTGGCTACCCTCCAGCTGTTCCTGTCCGGCCGAAGAAGCCACCAAAGTCTTCGGTTACGGTTCCGGGAGCTCTGGAGACCAGTCAGCTCCATCCGGACCTACCGCAGCTACGCCACACTACCCTGCCCTGCCGTGCTTCATCATTCACCTACCTGCCAAGCCCTGCACCTCCGTGAGAACCTCCCGGTCCTTCCCGTGCCTTTCCTTGCACTAATCCCCCTCTGTTTTTGTTTGTCCTGTACCGGTGCAGTCATTCCGGTCCAGTTCCAGCCCTGCCGTAGTGAGTCGCTCCCCTGCTAGTTCCAGTCCAGTCCAGGCGTGAGTCGTACAACTACCTGTCCAAAGTCCAGTTCCGGTTTGGAACATTCCGTTCCAGACGCGGATTCCTGTGTGGACCTCCCGGTCCAGTTCCAGCCCAGTCCAGTTCCGGTTTGGAACATTCCGTTCCAGACCCTGATTCCAGTGTGGACCTCCCGGTCCAGTTCCAGTCCAGTCTGGAACATTCCGTTCCAGACCCTGAGTCCAGTGTGGACCGCCCGGTCCAGTTCCAGTCCAGTCCAGTTCCGGTTTGGAACATTCCGTTCCAGACCCTGATTCCAGTGTGGACCTCCCGGTCCAGTTCCTGTCCAGTCCAGTTCCGGCTTGGAACGATAAGTTCCAGATCCTCCAGTCCAGCTCCGGCTTGGAGCAGCCCGCCCCGGGCTTCCAGGCGATACCTGTGTTATTCTGTGTGTTGCCATTCCTGTACAGTGTTGGGACTACCCCAACACTTAATTTATTAAAAACTCCTTTTTGTGAATCTGTCTCCTGGTCGTTGCACTTGGGTTCGTCCCGTATCTGATACGTAACAATTACCTTCTGTATGTTCTGACCTCATGTAACCACACATCATTCAGATACAACTTCACACATCCACACAATAAAGCCCCAAACTTGGGTTATTTTGCCGTTTTTCTCCTTCCTCTTCCGCTTCTTCTTCTTCTTCCCATTTTCCTGCCAAACTGCCTGCCTCCGTCGCGATGTTATCCAATGGGGAGAATTATTATTTGAGGGTATGGTCCGTATACCTGCCCATCAAGCTTATCGTCCAATAAAAACGCTTCATACTAATGTTTTTTTATGTTAATATAGCTAATGGCTTTATGCTTTCCAAGAAGCTACTGTGGTATTGTGGTTAGAACAGTAGTCTCTCACACAGTGGATTGTGGGTTCGAGCCCAGCAGGGCACGTGTATTATTTTCACATTGACACATTAACGTATTTTTATTGCAAAGGCAAAATAGGTTTCCAATATTAACTGTTCAATGTTTCACTTGTATTTCACTTGTAGTATATCACACCCTCCCCAAACCGGACGCTCGCTTTTGTCTGGTTTGGGGATGGTGTTACGCTCTGCTCTTGCAGTCATGACTGACTGACTGTGGAAACCCCTTGCTTCGGCCAACATTTCTTTATTCATTAATTTCTTCACTTTAACTCTGTTCACTTTATCATTTTCACACATAACACAAGGTCACCATAAAATTAACTACTAGAAAAATTAAGAATTTACGATAATAGCCTATATTAAGAATTGAGGATAGCCTCTTTCAAGCTGCAAACCTTTAAGCGATCGGATTTATAAACCGTCAATTCCTCAAACATATCTGATTCATGGTTAGTCACTTATAAATAAATATATTGCCTCCGAATGTGGCTCTAGTCTACGCTACTCTGCCAATAATGTAGCTTACTGCAAACACTTTTAATTATTATAATAATAATAAGAATAATAAGAATAACAATCTCTGGTATGTACTTTCTTAGTAGTATCTCTTGTTTTCTTTCTGGCTAAGATTCCTGGGAAATATGCGTTCTCCAATGAAGCTTGTTCGCCAACGTTACTTCCTGCTTCTCGTCAGGAAGCACATACAAGCTAGGCTACTACGAAGCAAATCAACATGCATTATAGCTTACATTCATTGCACTACAGAAAACTAAACTAAACCTAGCTGTCCGGTACCAAAACATTTCCCGCAGGTAACGTTCTACACTACCGGAAAAAAAACTCTGCTGTGCACTCACTAGCTTGCTCGCTAGCTCGTAACCCACACATGGAAGGTTGGAGTTACGCATCCGGCAATCCAGTGTTGAATAGCTTAACTCTGCTGTGCTTATGAACTCACTAGCTCGCTCGCTAGCTAGTAGACCACACATGGAAGGTTGGAGTTACGCATCCGGCAATCCAGTGTTGAATAGCCTAACTGCTGTGCTTATGAACTCACTAGCTCGTAGCCCACACATGGAAGGTTGGAGTTACGCATCCGGCAATCCAGTGTTGAATAGCCTAACGTTAAATGTATTTCATAGAATACTAATAGCCCTATTTTAAAACTGTATTTCCATATTTTACTGATGCAAACTATTTAGGCTGTACTAGCTATTTAGGCTGTATGTCTTTCAGCTAGAATGTGTTTGCGTCTAGCCCATCGTGCATGCATGTCTCCATATACACTTAGTTCATTAATTTACATGCTTCTTCATGATCCATAGCTCAGGTGGTGCTGTTCATTGTATTTCATTACACATTAAATACTGCTCATCTACAAACTCTTTTAATGTAATTGTGTGCTGTCTGCATGGACGGCGCTACACCGGGGCAAGGGTGGGCTATAGCCCCGTCACAAATTTGCTTAGCCCCGGTTTAGCCCCCCCAGGAATTTTAATAACATTTTTATAATTATAATAAAAATATATAAAAGTAAATTAACAATTCTAATCCCTTTCTGATATTCACCCTGGCTACGCAGCGTATGTAGCCTATGCTATGACGAAGGCTACGGGTGTGGGGGTGTGTGTGTGTGTGTGTGTAGGGAGCTCAAGCAAATGACAAAATAACGTAAACTGATTTCTAACGTTAGCAACCCAGTGTTTCCCATAGCCTACAATACATCAGGCCTACAGAGTTCGCCACCATGTCAAAAAATATTAAATGGAAACGTCATTGTTTGAAAACTAATTTACTATCATTTTAAAATCAATAGAAAATGTGTTCGCATAAGCTCTCCATGTGAATCGTCTTCGGAAATGATCAACTACTCAACAGATTTGTGGAGTGTGTGGACCCCCCTAGGTAGCAACTCCCAAGTGTAAACTACAGTGTTTTGATTGGCGTTAGACTAATCTCACAACATTGGCTGCTTGGCCATGCACAGATGAGTAGATTTGGAAAGCGAATAACTAACCTAAATTAGCTAAATTATCATTTTCAATCTTCGTCATCTCGACTTCAGCTAATAAGAAGAGCTTGCCTCCAAAAAATGGCCAGGTACCGTTAAAGATCTCATATTTCTTCCATGTAGCTAAATGTACAAGCTAAATGAGATAGGGGAGAGTGGTGACAGTGGAAGCTGTTCTGATAATACAGAAACCAATGCAAATGTTACGGTGCAGCTTTATGGAGCACAGCATAACTAAGTGATATGTAAAGTTTGCGATCTTCGTTAGATAATGAAACTCCTAAATGTCCCAATCACAGAGCAGCGGTTAAACAACGACATTTTAGCCATCTTTTTTGACATAACGTTACACTGATAATTTATCCTCTCTTCTCAAGTCCTTTTTCATTATTTTCCGGTCTTATTTTCTTTGATGTCTGATATTTTTAAGTACTCGTATTGATGAAGCCAAATGACATTTGTAATGCTATTTCAATTTACAGAATTGTACAATTCTGACTGTTGTATAGATGCTCTGCCTCTTGTGCAGGCCGCCCCAGCGCACACACAAAAGCCATCCTGGGGGAAACACAGCTAACCTTAGCACCCCCATGTATTGACCTAGCCCACCCTTAGCCCAGGGAGAGAAAAGTTCCTGGCGCCATCACTGGCTGTCTGTAATAGGATAACTGTTCTCATTATTGTCAATAGAGGGCGGTATGGTTAAGCGAATGTCGGCATACATTTCTTTGGAATGCATGTCTCTCTCCGTGTTTATCATCATGCATTATTCATCATTAGTTAGCTATAAAAAATAAGTCATATCAGATCCAAAACGTCTACGACGTAAAAAAAAAAGCCACGTTACTCACCCATAGCCTACATAGCGCTGTCTATAAATTCTTAATTCCAACTTGCAAAAACTAGGCCTGCCTTTAAAAGTCTTGATATCAAAATGTGGCCAAGTTACAACTAACAATATTGCCTAACGTAGCTCACACTAAATAAACTAGCTCTATTCCAAAGCAATGCTATCCAAACTTTCCTAAATTATTTAATGCAACTTGGCCCTGTGTTTCTTTATCTTACCATCTCAAGAGAATGTGGTCAATGAAACTGTATGTGCCACATCAAACTGCAAAATGAAAATAATGTATAGTGGAAATACTCTGATTCAGATGTGTTGCACTTAGAAATTAAACAGAAAAATTACTACACTATAGGGCATGTTTGAACAATTGTCTGCATCCACTGCTTTGGGTCTATGAAAAGCACAGAATGAATAAAATGTATTATTATTATTATTATTATTATTATTATTATATATTATTATTATTATTATTATTATTATTATTATTATTATATATTATTATGCATTTATTGATTAATTTATTTGGATTTCTATCAAAACCTGTGTGGTCCTACAGAGCACAGATATCCTTGTGTTCACAAAATTCTGTTTGCAAATATCATAAATACTATTATGTTAAGAAAATTGGTACATTACTTATTTGCCACCATCTGACCCACAAACATGTCTGGATACGTTTGTAAAAATGCTTTATGTACGCTATTTTCTCGGTAAAAATATTACTCATTTTTATCTGCATTTATTTATTCATCACCCCTTTCTCTATTGTACATGATGTTTATTCATATAGATGTCTGTTTGTGAATTGTAAAGAATGCTATAGCAGCAGTTAACATTTTAAGACCTGTACATTTTCTAAAGTAAACTTGCCAACAAAGTACAACCATATCCTTTCTGGAGTGTAATTATTCATCAACTGTTAAAAACATTCATTGAAATCATACGTTGTTCCATGAGGCACAATCTCTTCACATGCAAAGATGAAGAAACACAGGGCCAAGTTGCATTAAATAATTTAGGAAAGTTTGGATAGCATTGCTTTGGAATAGAGCTAGTTTATTTAGTGTGAGCTACGATAGGTAATATTGCTAGTTGTAACTTGGCCACATTTTGATATCATGACTTTTAAAGGCAGGCCTAGTTTTTGCAAGTTGGAATTAAGAATTTATAGACAGCGCTATGTAGGCTATGCGTGAGTAACTTGGCTTTTTTTACGTCGTAGACGTTTTTGATCTGATTTACTTCACAAGACAGTGACCTACATTTTGGACATCATAAATAAGCCATATTTGGCTAAACAGGTGAACAAATTCTTCCGTTGTCCAACAAGAGAATCTAGTCAATCTAGTTTGGGACAAATTGGACAGAAAGATCAAGGCCCACAAGTGCAGCAGCTCGGTGGGAACACTACAGCAGTGTTGTAAGTTACATTTCAGAACCATATGACTGCCCTTGTAGAAAAAATGGCATAAATATGCTCAGAAGTTACTGCAAAAGGTGGCTATTTTGATGAATCTAAGATTTAGATCTTTTTTTGTAATATAAAAGGTGTATTTTGTTTGTTGTGGGTGTACTAAGTTTTGATCATTAGTGTATATGCAACTCAAAACTAATACAAAAAAATATGAATCATATTGCTGTGACTGTGAACAGAACATATTTTGCTATGTGTAGTGATGAACTAAGTTAGAACACACACATCGGATATACCATAGCTACAGCTGTGATGTGTAGAATCTAAATCAGTAGGAAAAAAACATAGAATCCGTACACTTTAGCTAATGAAAAATGCTCCCATTTAATAATCAAAACATAAACGTTTTGACCCAGAGGGGTCTTCTTTAACAAAGGTAAATGTATTTTGCTTTTTACTATTGGTCCAATTCACCACCACCAAACAAATGAAATAAAGAAAGTGAACAGTTTATATTTTTAATTACAGCACCTATATCTGCATGATCATAGTCTCTGTATTAGTAAGCTTGTTCAATATTTATTTTTCATTGAAGGCACGATATGGAAAAAAGCTAAAGCATTTGAATTCATGCAACTTTATAATCATACTCCATGGACAACAAAAACAGATTGCTTTGAGTTTGTGTTAATTTTCAGTTTATTCAATATTTATGTACACTGCGAGTATGAAGAGAGCTAGCACCATGGTTGCAAAAAGGCTGGTTTAAGGTCAGTTCAGATGTGGAACTTTGGTTCCAGGTCGTGAATGAGCATCATTCAATGAGATTCATCACTACCATAAATACGGGGAGCTACAGTGGTTGCATGACCCAGTGCACAACTGTATGTACAAATTGCCTTTTCTTAAATGGAAATTCCACTGAAAAACAACATTAACCTTATTTAACAGATCAAGGCGCAACTAATGAACTCTCTCTTTGTGGCTGGCCAAAACTATTTCTGGACTGAGATATCCGCAGGGAAAGATTACATTTTGGTAGAGGTATAAGTCATAATGACGTATACCTCTACCCTTCCTCATTTCAGAAAAACCTCAAGATTTGGAGATACCTCCCCCTGACCTTCCAGGTTATGTGAAAGAAGCGTTGACCAAATTCACAGGCCATATCCGAATCTATTTTTCTACAGACTATGGTCCGAATCAGTGCACTTGCCTACTATTGAGTATGGCAGTTGAGTATACTTTTTTTAAAAGCTGTTAAGCACGCGACAATTCTGAAAATTGTTGCATACTTGTCCGGATGATATACCTATTTCCGGGTTTTCACAGATAATAGTAAGGAGGATGTTTTTTGAATACTGCATGTCATTAAACAGTAAGCAGTATACAGCATGCTAGTACACAGGAGACAGGACGCAGTAGATAGGGCTCTGATTCGGACACAGCCAGAGAGAGAGGAGGGAAACCTGCCCTTACAACTGTAAACAGTACTAGCTTGTGAACTAGCTAGTTTCTTAGCCTAGTTACCAATTATTCCAATACAATGGCTTCTAACGATTTTGTGGGCTATACGCTGCTGCTGACACCTTCTGAGAAATTTTATGTGAATCGGAGCTGGAAGGCTTCTGTTTTGAGCCTGAATACACGGCCGGATCCAGAGCTGAACACGCTGCCGACCCGGGAATTTCCCTTTAAGGTTGCCAAAAAAATTCTACTTTCCAGGGGACTACAGTTCCAACAGTCTGTGCAAGAGGACATAGATTTGAGTCATCTGGAAGCAGAATTCTTTTTCCGGGCGCGGTGGCGTCTTGCTGCCTCCCTCCAGGCCTCCCGTTTGAGCTTCTGGCTGTGTTCTGGCAGGTCACAGATCAGCTTTCTCCTGTTATGGTACCTGAGGCAAGAATAACACCTCTGGCTTTAATACTACACATATCATATCCACATTAAATAAAAACGATATGGCTCAATACACTGTCACGTGTGAATATGGGAATTTTTACTTTGTTACATCGCCACAGGGCTACTAACTGGATACAAATTGCATGTATGTCATGTATGTGGATGTCACAACCTAAATTGCAGTCTCACTGTGATCGCATAATACAGCTAGAGGATTCCACCCATTATAAAAGAAGATGCAATGAGAACAACTCTCAGAATTTTTCCACAATTTAAAATCACATATTCAATGAACTCTGGACAAACCAAGGGCACTGAACCGAAATACCTGTTTCTGTCCTTCTCCCTGTAGACACGCTGTCTCTCTGGGTCAGCTCGGATCCTCTCTCGGTACTTCTGCTGCCTCTCTCTGTTTAAGAGTCGCTCTGAAACCGTAACAACACACGTTAGATCAATGCCTAATGATGAGTGCGGTGGGCCATAAAGTCTGCGCTTTCTTATGCTATGGATGTCTCTCATCAGCTTGTGCTGAGATCGTTTTGGGAATATATATGGTCGTAATTGCATACACTCATCCGACCAAAAACATCTTGCAAAAAGGGAACCTCGTCACTTGTTTCTCTTTAGAAAATGCCAACTACTTTACACAGACACACACGCACAATGCTAATGGATGATATCGTCATTACTGTGCACACAAAGATAAGCGAGCACGCATGCACAGACACACACGGAATGGAAATACATCAGAAGTAATCAGTACTGTACACAAACACGGAGACGCACGTATACTTGTCTGACAAGACGCCGAGGCGGTCACTCTATCTCCCGGCTGCTCTGGGAGTCCAGAGCTGATGACCTGCGTTCCTACTGCCAAAGAATCTCCTCCTCTGTATTGGGATAAGGGAGCAAACGGATGCAGTCTCGGGTAAGATTGACACTCCACCCTTCCGACACTCTCCTCAGACATCTCCCACTTGATGTGGACGTTCCGAAAGTCAGGAGGCTCCTCTTTCACCTTGGTGATAGTGAACGTTCTGCCACTCCTTGGCTGCCCACCTGGCTGGCCCTCGAATGTGATGGGGCTTGTAGTCCCCGCAATGGGTGGCTGGTGATTTAAGTCCATCACTGGAGGGCTGCCCCAGCTGCATGCAGTAGCCTCTTTCTCCTGAGGATGTGCACCTGAGTATCTCCCCTCATACGGGCCTGTGATAATGACAAACAGACACATCTGAAAATTGTGCGACACTGTGAGACACTGGACAGCCATTTGTGCAACAGTCATTTTGATATACATATGACAAAATTCCCTTATTTGTGGCACTGAACAGTTTTCATATATGCAAATGGTCAAGACATGCTCTACGAAGGCTTTGTGTAGGCAGATAATTATGCAAGGACAAATCATCTATTTTATCCAGTAAATGCGTTGTACGAGTATCAAATCGTAATCAAATAAAAAAATCACGATAGAATGTTTTGTACTCACTCATACTCTCTCTCTTCCACGCACAATCACTCAGCATCTCTTTCTCGTCACCCTGCAAAACTGGCACCACACAAACACGCTGATTTCTGTGCTCGGTCGAAAGGCAGGACACTAGCCCATGGGTGCCATCTGTGTCAGAGTTCAGACTATCGCCACACTGCTCCGCTGAGTGCTTGAACTGACGCAACGTTACGAGTTCCCTTTCTGCACATTCCATTCGGATTCTCAGAATATCGTTCTCTCGGTCTTTCTCGGCCACCTTCCTTTGATATTCTTGCACTTTGTTGTGATTTATTGTCCAGAAAACATCAAGGACTACCTTCACAGCTCCTCTGATTGCATCTTCGATTGCACGAGCGTCGTCCTCATTTGAAAGAAAGGAATATTCTGTGTTAACGTTAACGTTCTGGAGTGTATTCATTCTGAAATGGGGGACATCAAACCCAATATTTAAAGTTACTCCTAAAAGGCACAACACTGGTATCTTGTAAACAACCGAGTTAGCGAGATTGCGTTACTCAGATAATGTTAAACAATTGAAAGCAGATAAATCGTGTCCAGCTTTAATAGCCTAGCGTTACTTGCTTTAGCCGCCGTTATTCACTTTGGCTAATGTGGGAAATTGCAGAGCACGTTGGTGGCTGGCTAGTCACCATCAATAACTGTTTTGAAATACGCGTCCTCATTACCGCGCAATGGTAGCCCACTGTCTGTCAACGCAGGATTTAATAAACAACTATAAATCTAGGCATAGAGCCGCAGTAATTCCAGTAATGTTTTTGAATTCCATTCAGAGTCAATTGAAGCTCCAGCAGATCATCTGACACAACAATGCATCTACTTCCGAGAGGCAGAGGTTGCCGAAACGTCAAAACAGTTTCGTGAGCGCGCCCCCTTTTGGAACAATCTTTTATAGCGTATTCACTTGACGATAAAATTATCGTTTTAGCAGTTCTGCTTAAAATGAATACGTTTTCAAATACGGTATGTCCAAAATGCACACATCCCGGGGCTCACGCACTGCTTCAAATACTGTTGTAATCACAGAAATAAGTGTTGGACATTGTCCAGAATTAGAATGTTTTCTAGACTGCACCATGTTGAAGGATCCAAACTTTGCATTTGCCACTGAAATGCATGCTGCTGAATGACTGGAAGCAGAACGAAGCCACAGTCTTCATATTTCCAGTAGCATGGGTTTTTCTTGGACGCGACTGGTAAATGAAGAATAAACATCAGATGAAACAATTTTGTTATTCTTAGGAGGTCGCGGTCCATTGTGGCCAGGACAGCAAAAACCCAATCTTCCACACAGACTGAAGAACCGCCCTCTTCAGACTGCATGGCTTCCCTGACCCTCTTTCGCTATCCCCTTTAATCTTTTTGTGTTTTGGGATAATAATGTTTGAGGTATAACTGTGTAAAGATGGCTAGTATTTATACTTTTGTTTATAATTATTGGTTTGGTCGGTTAACTCTACACTATTGGCCTCCTCCTGTGCCTGCTTGGTGATGTCACACTTTTTGTATTCCTGTGGCTATCAGTGATAGATGATAATGTATTACTGACATTCTCCATTTTGGTAAGTCACTGCACTGTAGTATTATGTATTGAGTCCAATATGCAAATTTTTCAGCTACCTTATCTAGTGATGTTACAACGAGGTCTGCGTGTAAGAAAGAATTGTGCTGTTCATGTTGGCTCTACACACTTTAAATAATGAATACCTGCTAAGGGCACTCCAGTGTAAGTAATATATTAACCTACTACCTGACTGTTCTGTGTGGAATCTAAAGGAAAAGTGATAATAGTGTCCTGTGGCAACGATCATAATGTATTCCTTCATTTCATCAAATGATCTGAGTGATCTGAAATTGATTAATAACTTATTGTGTCTTATTATTGATGACAGTGTCTGAGCTCTAATTGCAATGGGATTATCTTTAACAAAGGGGGTATAGAACAGGCAGTATAGCACTTATAAACATTATGTAAACTGTGAACTGCTCCTAGAGTAAGGCGCATCCTTGCAATACCAACAACACAGCACTAGATGGCAGTTTATATTAAATAATCATGCACAACAATTTGGAGAGTTTGCATTTGTGCTGCTAAGGCATACAGATTTTTTTTCATTAGATGTATTCAGCAGGGGGGAGTTTCCCTTAAACTACAAAATAATGATATTTTTCTGGTGCCCGCCTCATGCTGGAAAAACCTGCTTTAATGGCTGTTGGAGACAAAATTATCTAGCTCACAAAAAGGAACATTTATAGAGGTGGAGGCGATAAGAGAATTGCACTGTTACGCTGACATTTTTGTCGAAAATGAGTTATGTACAAATAAATGCCATATTTATCATTCTTTACATGTGTGTGGTGTTAAAAATAAAACCTGAGTCTAATTCCAGTTTTTATTAAAATAAACTGACAACAACTTTAAAGCTCAATATGGAACCCTGTAATTCTCAGGTCTTGATATGTACACATTAATGTGTACACAGTACAGTTAGAGATAGTACATAGTATTGGATAGGATATATTTACTGTTGAGACACTACTTATAAAACTAAAACTACTGTACAGGAAGGCATGCATGTGGGCGACGGAAACAAAAAGTTACAGCATGCACATACAGTATTCAGCTGCAACTTCATCATGGTGTCGGGTGAGAGCATTTATCAAAAGAAAGTCCGAGGGGTCTATCAGTCTCGGGGCTGTTGTGCCACGTTGCTCTGTGAAGTGACCCGGACACTGAAGTGAACTGGCAGAGGTGTGGGGAGGAGGAGGTTCAGTGTGTTCATGGGAGGGAGGGTGTTAGTGCAGATGTGTATGTGTGTGTGTGTGTGTGTGTGTGTGTGTGTGTGTGTGTGTGTGTGTGTGTGTGTGTGTGTGTGTGTGTGTAAGTGTGCATGTGTGTGAATGGGGATAGGGCAGGATGGGTTCAGAAGTGTTGGAGCAGAAAATACCCCTGTCTCTCTCTCTCTCTCTCGGCCAAACGTAAAGCAACAGCAATTTGTGCGATTTCACAGCTCACTGGGTCCTTAAAACTCTGACAGCCTTGTGCTGAGAGAGTGGTTAGGCTGAGGGTGAGATGGAAGAAATGGGGAAAAAGAGAGAAATAGAGAAGGATAGAGATGAAGAAGGAGAACGAATGTCTGAAAAGTGGTTAATGAGAGGAGTGTGCAGAAAGGGAGGAAAGATTAAAATGGATGAGGGAAAATGAAAGAATGTAGGACGGAGAGAGAGAGAGAGAGAGAGAGAGAGAGTGTGTACAGTAAGGGAAAGAAAAGAATAAGAATAAGTGGTTAGCTAGCCATGGGTGAGATGAAGGCATGGATAAGGAGCCACAATTCACATCAGTGTTTTATGAGGAGATTTAGACATGTTTGTGGAGATACAACTTTCCCCAGTGGGGTGAAGCAAAGGTTGTTAGCTATAGTGGTGCTGGGTAAGAAATCATCATATGAAAGTGTGTTGAGTATAAGCATTGTAGCCCCCGTACTACAAATATTAAAACTAATTCCCATAATCCATCAGTGTGGTAGTGTGGACCATGTGTTTTAAAACGTCTTTATTTCACAACGTTAGATACTTCCGTCTTTCAAACAATCTAAGCTTTTGTTTGAACGCACTGATGGAGAAAATACTCTGACTTGAGCACAAAGAATATTGCTTAAGAAACATAATACTTTTTTCTCTCCATAATCCTAAAGCTTTCGGATCACAACTGAAAAACGTTTAGAATTATAAGATATGTACACTGTACAGTATGTAAGATATAAATAGAATAAAATTATTTTTAATGCTTTTTTGAGTGACTTTATTTTGGAAATGAGACCTTTAAAAATGAGCTCAGTAAAAAGTGTGACACAAATGCACATAGTCTCTCCATCTCTCCATGTACTCTCAATGATCAACAGGCTCCTATTGCATAGCCCTTACCTTAAAATGCCCTCAATGGGAACAGTACAGTTCCTATAATAACCTGGGAAAAGATTGCATTTCCCTGTGCAGATGCATGTGTGATCTGATCCAGCGAAGACATCAATGCAATATTTACTTTAATATTTTTATTAGCTATAACAAAAATTTTGAAACATACCAAAAGCTTTGTGCAGTACTTTGCTCATGGTTGTAAGCTACATGGTTTCCAGTTGCAGAACTTGATAGTTACCGAAGCTGTTCAGGTAAAACCCCTTGTTCAAAGATATAATGGTATGGGTCCACCTGAGGTTTTCAAATCAACTATTGGGCCACGTCATTACATTGCTTGTTATATGAGCGTTTTCTTGTATTTCTGAATATTCTCAGGGCAAGCGATCTTTAATTAAATAAACATTGTACATTTCCACTGATCTAAATGGAGTCTAGAGACCATAGCTTTAGATCCCAAGCTTACGTGACCTGTCCCACCCCAAAGCTTTCCACAGAAAAACTGTCACATGAGTTTGTTGCAACAAGAGTGGCTGGACCTCAGGGTTTGACTTGTAAGATCAATGGTGAGAGCTGGGTGCCTTATCATCCCATAAATGAGGGAGATTCAGACCAGCCCACATCACCTCCCCTCCAACAAAGGCTGACTGAGCTCTAGATCACAATAATCTCCTCCTTCATAGTGGATATTTTAGGTCAGGGGTGACAAAAACATATTTTTATGGCCATTATATCTTCAATATACACATGTTTATGGACAGCAAAAAGTAGTTTGATGTGATATGACAAATATTATATTAATATTTATATTATATTAAGAATTGTTATATTAATCATGTGAGGCATGTAATGGTATTTGATGGTAATGGCTTGGATTTGGTGTTTATGTTATATATTTTTTAAAAAGCTGTGAGAAGAACAGATTGGTAGAGATAAAGAGGGTGGAAATTGAAAAGGTAAACGACGGCTGTTGAAGATTAAGGCGAACGCGAAAGCCTTCTGTGTTGCTCCGCCTCTCTTTTCATGGCTGCGCTCCGTCAAATAGAATTACCATACAGGGCAAGGGGTCAAGTGAACGGTGCACCCCCAACCAGCCAGCTGGAAAGCTCGGAGTTCAGAGGTCGCCACTGTGCCGTCTCATTGGCTGATCTTTGAGACAAACTAAATTAACCTCTGCCGTCTTTTCTTTCACGCAGATGTGTACAAAATAACTTAACGTTTCTGCTACGTTTTTGCACACCCCAACAGAATTTGCCACTGAGAAGCATGAACGTGAAATGAGAAAACCGAACCCCCCCCCCCCCCCCCCTTTATGGGTAAAAAAAAACAACGACCACCCTGTTGCTTTATTTTGAATTCTAAAATGCCACAATGAATCAAGATCTAACCACCAAAGCATGTAATTAACAGTCAATTAAGTCCAAGAGGCACTGCACCATTGTTAAACCAATCGTGAGTAACCAATGTGTCACAAGGACCAAATTTGCTGATCTTAGCTTTACACCCGTCTACTTTCTGGAGTTTCAGTTGTTTTTCAGTAAGTAGTTGGCCTTTGAAGTAGTTGCCACAAGTAGCTGTTCTTCACATGAATATGTTCAACATTGCAGTTGCAAGCCTTTTCTGTGTGGAATTATTTGTCATCTTTTCTTTTTATTTCTCCCAGTCTACATTGTCTCTTTGATGTCATGCAGACCAGCAATGCAGACTCGGATTTGTAAGGGTCCCTGCTAAAGGTTTATGTACATTATGTGATACTTTAATGTTGGGACCTCTTATCTGAACTCTCCATCTTTGTAATTTAATTTTTGTCCCATACATGACTTTGACCTTCTCTTCACTGGAAGGCTTTCGTAAGCAGTGATTTATGGGGTAAATAAATCCAGTGGCTTCATTGAAATGTGCTTAAGGTGGGGGTCACACTTTAGGTCAAAGATGGCAGCACATAAATTGGAGGGAGGAGACGGAATGAGGGAGGGAGGGATAGTTTGCAGTTTTTTTTAAAAGACAAAAGGCCCGTCAGAAATGACTCTCAAGATTATGGGAGCACCATAAATATATGATGGCAATACTCTAGAGCACACCCCACATCAGATAATTACTTAATACATTTGTTGTGACGATTATCTGAAGATAATTACACTAATTAATGCAAACTATTGGCAGGTTATACTGCTTCACTGGAGCAATTTAGCTTAGGCACCTTTTCCAGCAAAGACTCCAACTAGAATTACAAGGAAACATGTTACAGAATTTGTGGTCATTTGTTCTCTGATGCCTTGAGAGACATTTGTCACTGTAAGAGACAAAGGGAGAGGCTTGGGTGTTGGCAAGGTAAGGAAAGACTAAATGTGGGATAACATTAATATTAAAAAATGTTACAACAACTAATACAAGCCCAGGAAATAAATACCATGCTCTGGAATAATGGAGAGTATCACGAAAAAGTGAATCCAGAGTCCAGCAAAGGATCTTTCATGAGTGCCCGTTCCAGATTTCAGAGGTGAAAGGTGCCTGCCTCTGTTCTGAACTAATAAAACATCCTGACCCAGAACACACAGAGTGTAGAAGGCAGCCAGATAGTAAACTCTACATGCTGAGTGTTTTTTCAGAGTAAGAGATGGAGGGGTGCATTTCATGGAGGTCATATGACAGGAGTTGTTGCGAGGGAGAGGAGATTACCATTTTTAAGGAAAGAGAAATACCCAGACACGGGGTAGATTGAATCAGTGAAGATCCTATTCTTAAATTTGGGAGTATGATATGGGAGCATCCATCATTCGGTGTGACAGTGATGCACACTGATGATGACCATCTGGGAGGTACAATTCAAGAGTCTTTGTAAGATGGAAACAACATGACAAGAACCCACAGTCATTTCTGAATGCCAGAAGAAAAGCAAAGGGGAATGTTTCCCATGTAGCAGGAGAATATGGAGAAGAAAGAACAAGGGAATATGGTACTGAGATAATCTCTTCTTTTTTTTAAGAAATGTAAGAAATATGAGTGTTCAAGGAGCACACAATACTCTTTCCAAAACATATTTAGTTGTAGTTTGGTGGCAGCCGTGGCAACCAAAGGTTCTAACTTCCAGAATTAAATATGTTTACGAGCCGTGTCCTGGCCACACATTATGTTCACCCACAGTTTGACCAGTTTCATTGAGATAAACCACAATGGGTGATCAGTACATTTTATTTATTTGTTTTTATTGATGTATGATGAATGCATGATCTGATACATTTCCGGAAATTATATCATCATTTTTGCAGTGTTGAGATCAGTGGCGTTTCTTAGGGGCAAGTGGAGCAGTGCCCCACCGGACGTGACGCTGTTGTGCAAGATACTCGTAACATCTGAACAAAAATTGTTGAATTTGTTACACACTCATTATTATGTGAAAAGCTAAATCCAGGAATATATTAAATCAACTTGAATCAGACAAATAACTGTGGTGGCTAGTGATTTTAATAGATAATAGATAATGTTCTATATGGTTTTTGGTGAATTTATAGTTTTGCAGGCATGAAAATAAAGGCAGCTCTCTCCAGAGGTTGACACCTATGTTTTACCTTTTTGAAGTTTCTTTAATTATGTTTGAATGATTTATTTATTTTTACGATGAATCATAGTCTACATGCCGTCAGTAGGCTAAGTGGCATTTTAAAAAGCTTAGGCTAATTACTTGGTATCATTGACTTTAGCTATGTTAAGGCATGTCTTAACATAGCTAAAGCAATGCCAAATGTTTGCATTAAATGTTTGCATATTTATTTGACATTTATCTGATAATTCTCGTTATTATAATATGCCGTTGGCATGCTTTGCGTTTTTTGTATTTTAGCTAGGCTATAATTGCATTCGTTCTGGATAAACTTGATCAAACTTGTTTTCACTTTCCTACAAGTTAACAACGTTACGGTTTTGATAAAGCATGCAAGTTATTGAAGAAATGTGTCTGACTAATCCTATTACTTTGTTGCAGTATAGGCAACCTCAATGTAGGGTTCTGTGTTGTGCTGAAGCGATACATTGTATTCAGTTTTGAAATCTTTCTGCTCCCTGGCACTTGGGCCTACAGCGCAGCCCATAGCATAGGCTTACCATAGACTAATTGGCTATCTTTATTCTTTTGATGGTGACGGCATACAAAACTGCCCCTCCAGAAATTTCATGCTAAAATCGCCACTGGTTGAGGTATATCTGGGCTACAAAAAACCAAAATCCCTTAAATATCCAGGCGAGGGAAATGACAAGCTGGGAATGCAACTGACTTGATGTTGAGGCTGTTCAGGAAAGTGTTGGGACACTAATCAGTGGGCATTGTTTGCTCTGTGTCATCTGTGACTCTTATACAACAGAGGGGAGACAAAACGGGCCACGCCGAAACAGATTGTGTTGTGGGGCGATGGGGGGGGGGGGGTTGTTTATGCCAAGAGTTTATCACAAATGAGGCATAATCACTAATTACAGTCTAACTCGGGCTGTTAATGAGTACCAGGGAGTGAGGTGCTCAATGAATACTAAGGGTGTGTTTCAACCATTCTTTACCACTACCATTCAGGGTGTCCTTGAGGTCCAGTAGCGCCTTAGACATTCAATGAAATCCTTACGTCCAAATTTGGAGCCGGCAGTGTAGTGTGATGGTTAAGGAACTGGCCTTGTAACCGAAAGGTTGCAAGTTCGATTCCCAGGTAGGACACTGCCGTTGTACCCTTGAGCAAGGTACTTAACCTGAATCGCTTCAGTATATATCCAGCTGTATAAATGGATAATATGGAAAAAAATAAAAATAATAAAAATAAAAATTCTAAAAAAAGTTGTGTAAGTCGCTCTGGATAAGAGCGTCTGCTAAATGCCTGTAATGTAATGTAATGGGAGGGAAGCCTGAGCTGTAATAGAGAAAGCACTGGACTTTAAGCCCCTTTTGGATCGGACACTGCTGTTTTAGCCTGAGAAAATCTTTACCTCAATAGCTTTAAGGAAAACTGAGCTTTAGCTTAGATTTTCACACCAAATTAAACTTGCAAATATCTATCTGTATTTATGCTTGTTTGTGCGTGGGGCGCATATTTGTGTTGTGTGTGCAAGTGTGTGTGTGTCCCTGTGTTTGTATCCTTGCATTTGAAAAATTGCCTTTTCTTAAATTTATGCCACAATACACTGCAAGGCCTTAAACCTGTGAACAAAATGTTTTGTTTCCACAACAGTTAAAAATATGTTTGCTTTGAAAAATGATCCGTTTGGAAATATTCAGGTGTCTGCCGTCGATATAAAAGTGCAGCACAAAATGTAAACCTGAATACTATGTGGGTGGGTGCTTGGATAGATGGATATTCCTTTAAGGTGCATGCGCTTCCCAGTGCAGCCCATTATTTACAAGCCCCCTCATTCCTCTCTGTTGACAGTGGATGAGTTTGTGGGTCCTGCCGGTTGAACCGAAAGACACTTGGTCATTCATCTCCCGCTGCACTGAAACTGAGAAGAGGCCTAGCAAGTGAAAGTGCTATTTTTCATCCATCCTTTTTTTTTTTACATTTCAATTAGGAGGCTGTCTGATGCACCTGGCGAGCAGAGAGCACTCAAAAGCCGGGCTTGTTTAATTTCCCCATTTTTAAAATGAATATTAGCTGTATTGCTGTCAATATCGATTTGCGCTAAAGGTTAAAAGCTTGGAGGACCTTGGCTCGAATATGAAATGTGTCGCAACCGCCCCTTTACCCTCAACGACAGCTCTCTCCTGGCCCGGCCTACCCAGACCACCAAAGCCTGGGTCTTGATTTCTTCCTCCCATCTGTGATTAAATCCAGCCTATTTCTCTGACAAGCTGACCTTAACCCTGGACCTCTATGCTCATAGGTCACTTAACCTTGAACCCAATTACAAGATAAGGTTACTTAAGTGTGACCCACACTTTGGTTCACTCAGTTAATAGGACAGTCAGGAGAAAAAAAAAGCCAGCACAGCTGATATGTCCTAACAAATTCATTGGGTTGACACAAAGGTCGGCCTAAAACCATAAAGAACAGCCATTTAGATTCCTCATGTGAAATGAAATTGAGCAACACACGCCACAGCAGGCAGACTGCAAAACTCCCGGCTACAGAATATTTTTATTATAATTGTTATTTATATGCTTTACTGGTGCACTTATCCAGGGTAATGTACATACATGACTTACATTTGTATCAATTTATGCAGCTGCATATTTAATGAAGCAATTCACATTGAGTACTTTACTATATGTTACTATATATTACTGTGTAAATCCCAAATGGGCTTGAACACATAAAGGCCTTGTAATCTGTTCTTCTCTGTCAAGGACTTATTGACATTCCGCAGCTTTCTCTTGCTGTTTTCAGTGTAACAATAACATGCATTTAAATTAATCCTTCTCACCCGCTCCTCAATATGACATATTTTGTTAAATGGAATTGGACTTACAAAGTTAGTTATGAATTACAGCCAACTTTCATTTTATAGCACAGTCATTTATTTTCTTATATCTAAAATAATTGTAAATCCCCATCCTAAAAATACATGACAAAAGAGAAACAGAAACATTGAAGCCACTGGACACTACATGCCTGATAGCAACTCTTGAAAAAATGGAAAGTTCTCGTTCTGTATTTTGCTGAATTATCTGCGTATCTGTCTTGGTGAACTGACATGGTTGCATTCTCATATGTTGATTTCTCTGCACTGTTTAACTAAATGTGTTGCGTTTCAAGTAAATATGGTGTTTTTGAAGTGCTTCGAATCCATTTGGTTGGTATAATAGTACATTAGATCTTTGTGGTTTAGGAGTTTTAGGTGCAATATTGTGATGTCATACCTTAAGTCTGTCTAAAACACAGGGTTCCATTGGACCATTCTAAGAAAATTACAGTATTCATAAAAAGGTCTTTTGTACCTTATTGTTAAAGAAATTGATAAAGAAAAGCAATCTGGAGTCCCATTTGTGTTGCAATCACATGTTTCTCATTTCTAAACATCCTATGGCCTGAAGAAAACCTTCCAATCTCAAAGAGTTTTTATGCGCTTTGAAAGCATAAACCCAACACAAAAGAATACACAAGGAAGCTACAGTCACACTAAAGGCATACAGGCACATAAATACACTGCATTTTATCTTAATGAGAACAACAAAGACAACGTGTCCGTTATGTTTCTCCTCCAATGGTTCTGCCTTTACAAATATTCCCATTAAGGGCAAAAGGACAAACAGCATAACAATGAAACCCTCATATTAAATAACAATACGTGACTCTAATAGCAAGCGTTAATGCATGAATTTCATTTATTAGATTAAAGGTCAGGTTAAAAGATAAACCACCTTGTCAGTTGTGACTAACTTCAAGTAGCCGTTTGAGTATGAGAGGCAGCAAATTACAAGACGTATAAAATAATCCGATTTTGGTGTCAGATTTTCAGATTTTGGTGTCAGATTAGTGATTAATGAAGGGTTTCATTCGCCTCCTGCCTTAGATTAATCTACGACCCTTCATGGCCAGGATTTGAGAACTCCAACACCAGTTTAATGCCGAGCAGGTCAGTTTTGGGTCAGTTCCTATTTAGCTTACTGTCTGTGTTCTTTGCCAAAGTGGGACACAACAGACCAATTAAATTCCTGACTGCACTGATGACATGGCAATTATCCTCTCACACCTTTTCATTATAATCAAACCCTTGTGCATACAGATGGAACACACACTCACACACACACACACACACACAGACACACGCACGCACACACACTTGTTTTACTGTTAAGCTATATAGCCTACTCTGAAACAAATGAAGCATGCATACATATATTACTCTCTAAATATTCAATGTGAAATATTTATAAGAATTTATTTTTCATTAATTCAAACAAACACGTGCACAGATACAAGGTGGGTACAAAAATCACCCATATGCATAGATATAAAAACACTCTCTCCAGCACATACTGTACAAGCAGTTGTGCAGTTTCTTCCACAGGAACTATGGACAACAGGCCCACTTTGGCCCTTCAGTATGCTTCAGCAGTAAAGATAACGCAGTTCCTGTTTTTGATACAGCACTTCATTAGTGCTGCCTGATTGCTTAACACTGGTGAAAAACACAGCGAGGGAAGATGGAGAAATCCCAGGCCGCAGCGGCCTGCTGACCGCCCGCTGAACCTCACTGTGAACTGAGCATGAACCCTCAACTTGAGGAGTGTCGGTCGCAGATGTCCCTGGGAGCTACGAGTTGGGGCACACACACACACACACACACACACACACACACACACACACACTCTCAAGCGCATGTGCACATGCATACACATACAAAGAGCTGATTGCGCGTGCGCTCACACATGTACATGCTCACTGTTGAACTGTAGGTCGACTTTGCCCCACTATATATATATACTATATATATATATATATAGATGGAGAGAGAGAGTATATGCACATGACATATACTAAAAATTGTTTAAGCAGTATTCACAGAAACATACACGCACACAAACACACGCACACACACACACACACACACACACACACACACACACACACACACACACACACACACACACACACACACACACACACACACACACACACTAACCTCTCTCACCCCTCCCTCTGGCTACATGCATTGGGGTAGTGCAGAATGTGCCAAGGGGTCACAGAGAGGGCAGTGTTAAATGTCTGAATTCGGTCCCTCTTCAGCATTCTGATCCTAATGTCAGGGGTGACGTACACACAGCAATGTTTTCAATGGGATCGGGATATTTTGGGTGAAGGCTGTATTATTGTTAGTGTCCCGTTATCTGCGCTGTGTGAAATGGGGCAATAAAGACCCTGAGGGTACAGACGAAGGGTGACAACGGGATTACTGTAGAGGACGACAAAAAAGCCTATGTCTGCCCTCGCACTGGTCTGACAGTGTGCTAGACGCAAAAACGTCACTGCGTGATTCATTTACGAAATCTGACCCCCCTTTGCGTGATCCCAGCATGTTGGGATGAGCTTGCAGCACGAGAGGTTCCCATGCAGCCATCAGCATCTTGATGCATTGTTTCCGCATTTTAATAAAATCTACTCAGGAAATCATTTAGAGCCAAACGATTCACCCAAGTGCTAAGTACCACACTTGTTGTACATTTTTTATATTCTTTAATATTTAGTGTGGCTTTAAAATAAAATATAAATCTTAAAGCAAAATGTATATTTTAAATACTTTTCATCAAATTAATTAAGATTGGACTTGGGCTAAAAAATCCAAACAGAATTATCCCATTCAAATACTATGCTGTCGAATTGCAATCTATGTTCTACCTTCTGATTGGCCGTCTGTCTTTCCTTCAGGGTTTCCTTACCGGGCCCCACTCCACTAGTCATTCGCTCCACCCTACTCTCCATAATAGATGAATATACATAATGCCCTCCATCTTAAGCACATTATGAATGTATAAATACATGAGATTCATGTGATTCAAATGTGAACATACATCTCTGTATGTAGATCAGAATGCGTAATACAAATCAGATGCATTTAGTTCAGATTTAACAAATGCCAGATACTGCACATGAAATACACTTCTAATAGATTTGCATTTGATAGTATGCACATGATATTGAAAACTGAACCTGGTCGTCTCTGGTCGACTCTGGTTGTGTGCTCCAAACACTTTGGCAAAAGAACCACATTGACCTTGGAAATACACAGTAGCCTATACTCCACACCACTGGAGAAGTCCCAAATTCAGAGGTCTCAGGAAATCCACTGGCTTTCGTGTTTTGAGATGACTTTCCACGTGTGAAAAGTTAGTCCTAATTATCCAGGGTGCATCTGGATGTGCCGTTTCCTGTCACGGCGGAGAGCCAGGTCTTTTGGCGCTGTAGGCTGAACCCTGCAGTGCCAAAAGCCCTGGGCTGTGAAAGATAAGAGTCATGCCATTGCTCTTTGAAGAATACAAGTCATACTCCACCATTTTGTCAGCATCACAGTCAGATCATACTATCTCTAACCATAGGCTCCAGACCTTGAATACAGCTAGGTTGCATTTTGTTTTCCTAATCCCGAAAAAAAAAATGTAAAGACAGGAAATCCCGCTATGAGCTTTTCTTTTACGTTTAGAGGAATGGACCATACATGGAGGAGAGCATTTTTAAAATGATCCATATGGCCGTATCAAAGTAGAAGTAGCATGAAATGGGCACAGCTGGAGTGTTCAGGTATCTGAGCAGGTGTTGCTTTCCTTCGCCAGTGCTGCTTCTGTTTCACTAGAGCCAGGTAATGACACGAGACAGACAGAGTGTGATAGGCCGACAGGTGGTAGAAGTGCTAGTGCTCTGATCGACCCTGTGTGAATGCTGAGGGCTTTATCTGCCAGGTGACTGGCTTCACTCTTGTTCTGACATAATAGAAAACAATGATAAATATAACAGAGTGAGCGACAAACAGTGACACCGTGACAAATGCAAGAGGCAGATGACCGCCATAGTGACCACAGATGACCGCCATAGTGACCACAGATGACCGACGCAGTGACCACAGATGACCGACATAGTGACCACAGATGACCGCCATTAATGACCACAAATGACCGCCATAGTGACCAGAGATGACCGACACAGATGACCGCCATAGTGACCAGAGATGACGATATAATGACCAGAGATGACCGCCATAGTGACCACAGATGACTGACACAGTGACCACAGATGACTGACACAGTGACCAATTTCAGTGATTTCTGAGAGTTAGTCATGACACAGTGGGGGAAGCTTCACATGGTAATACAGGGAACATGGACATGGGTTACAGGTTACAGTGACAGAGAGCAGTGATGAGGGAGGGTAATAATGACACAGCAACTGAGGTAACACTGATACGGTTTGACTGGGAACACTGACTCCATACAGTTCAAATAAATGGCTGTGACACCACAAGTGAAGTGTCACTAAGACAAGGATCAAAGCCAGAGACAGATAGGGAGTATGAGTCACACCGCATGACTAACTACGGTTTATGTCGGGGAGAGGTCCATCAGTCACAGTGATAGAGTCACGTGATTGTCTCCCTCCACATATCTTTAATGGACTGAGGAATAGACGACAGATGGTGGCTTTCCCAGTGTGAACCAACTGCAGACATATTATTTCATTAAACTGTACATGAGTAAGCAAGTGAAATACAAAGCTTCAGAAAGAACTCTTCATAGAAACAGTGACTAATAGTAGGGCTACTGAGTTGAGCTTTTCTTTCTGGTATTGGTGGTGTTGCCTATAATATCATACTATCTAAGGCGGGTGCATCAGATTAAATCACATTGCTGTGTTTTATATTTAATATTAAAGTATATAAGTATATTATATATTTGAATGTACTGTACTTTACCTAGGTGTATGTACAATTGGATTTTTTCATAGAACATTTTCATTACAGTAGGTTGCTAAGGGTATGCCTGTGTGCTATATTTAAAAGCATGACCCTCTTTTCTGAAGTTCAGTTGCCAAATCATTGCCACATACGTGATGCGATGTGACAGGTTTCTTCTCTGCTTTGTCAATACCTACACTTCCAGTAGAATGTCACCACAAATTGACCTCAGACTGTAATTACAAATAGTCTAATGTATGTATGCAGCATATTCACCAGAATATGTTTTTATTTTATTTTAACAAGCTACTCATTAAGATTTAATTAATCATTTACACATTAGAATGACTAATTTCCAAAAGTAACATTTGTCCTTAAAAATACATGTTTTCTTGCTCTCTCTTTTTTCATGAACACAGTTTGGCAAGAACGCAAATTTAGAGGGCCAAGGTAAATGTTCATATAATACAATTGTAACATTTTTAAAAATTAATCTAGTAGCCTTCAAAGCTGTGCATTCAGTAAGAGCAGTAGTCCTTGTCGCTGGAATCCCCATGTAGAGATGTATAACTAGTCGTAGCATCACCCCGGCATAGAGGATGATGCTATGATAAATATCCTGAATATTCACAAAACATTTTGTTGTGAAATAATTACAGGACACAGTTGGCACATGGACACCACAGACATTCAATTAACTGACGGCATATTAAGCAATGCATTCTTAAAATAAAAAATGTTCTCTATATTGTTTAAGCAAAAAAAAAAAAAACACATGAATATTCAAGGGAGTAGAACATGTAACATCTAGGATGAGCATACTGCATAGTAATGCTGAGAGTACCATAACGCCAACTATAAATGCCAACATCCTAGACACCGAAATATGGAAGATATTTATTCAGTTAGCAGAGAGTGTAGTTCAGCATATGTGCTCCCAAAAACCCTGCATGTGCATGTAACACTCAGACAAAAAGACAGTCAATGGTTCTGGTTCCAAATCCAAACCCTGGACGTTGCATTCCAAAGTGCCCCAATTTAAGATCAGCGGCCCATAATGATGCAGTTGAGAGAATAAGGAACACAGTGACTCACACCAAAAATGACCTCACAGCTGGAGAAACAAAGAAGCTCGCTTTTGTTTTTCGGACAAAAGGCGGCTCCTGCTGAGCTGGCGATTTGATTTCTGTTGAATCATTTCGCAGTAAGTTTTCAGGGAGCAGAGCTCAATTAATTTTCTTAAAATGCTTGAGATTCCACGGAAGAATTAGTCCTCACGGCATAAGGGATATTGTGTCTCGGCTGTGTGAATTCAAACAGACCTTTTAGTGAAAGAAGCTTTAATAATGACGCTCATTTTGTTAACGCTGTACTTGCTCGGAATATTCAGGAACCAAAGCATTATCTACTTCAAATTCAATGTTCAATGTAATGTTATGACTTCCCTAAATGAGCGGGCTTTCATTTTCGGAATATTAAATACATGGAGTTTACTGTTCTCCACTGTGCAGGTTTACGATTGTGTTTTAGGACCCAAGTGAGCCCGTTTAACTTTTCTTTCAATTCTGTTGAGCTTGTATCTGCCTTGTGCCTCATAGGAAAATGTCTCTACATTCCATTGATTCGATACACTGCATACAGTATATGGCCAGCTCAAATTCATCATGGAACAATTCCCTAAAGGCAAAAATATAGATTCAGGTTTTCTAAACCCGTGGTCGTGTCACCCCTCTATTGTTTATAGTTGAATGGCGTCTCTGTGACGATTATCTGACGATGAGCACTCCGTGTGTGCTTGATATGATGTTCTTTAGATCTGAAGCGGCCCATCTATCAGAAGCGCCAGTGAGGGCTCCAGTGTCAAAAACCATAAAGAATAATCCATAAGGATGTCAATAACAACAAGCACTATCTAAAAATAACGTGGGCTACAAGGTAATTTTCTGTTTATTATAATGCTGAATATGAAGGTGTAAAACAGCAGACCGATTATAGCTGACTGACACTTGAAATTATAGGATAGGGGATGAGGAGAAAAATGTCAAAATAAATGCTTTCCCTTTTCACGGGTTTCTAAGTAGCATTTACATCATTATCCACCCTCAACCCCCATTCCATGGCTTTCATATATACTTCTAGACTGTGTTGTGCTGTGAAAATACCTTCAAGCCATGAACAAATGACATATCAGGTCAAACAGAGCCTATGGGCACACAGAGAGAGCTACAACCAGTAGAACAGCACCGTACAGTAGAGAATCTTCACAAATTGGAAATGGGCCTAAAAATAAAACATCTGAAATATTTAACTCACTGACCCAGAAACAGCTACAGCGGAATGATTTCCATTCTGTAACAGAGGAGACTGTTAAGGCGGGGGCATGATACAATTAGTTTGAAAACAGTGATGAAATAGCTAGGGAGACTACTCAGCTACAGTGTAGGAAAATTCTGCATAAAGACACTATACAGGGAAGTGGAAGAACTGTCACAGCTGAACTATGTGGATACTGTCAGAAATTCCACACGGATTCCAGTCATCCGAAACAGAGGGCTTCAGAAGTCTTTAGAAGAGAGGCACGTAAAAATTCCCCCTTCTTAAGATAAATGCGATCCAATTACCACAGAGTGGATGCGGCGTATTTAAAGAGATCAATCCATCATTGGTGTGTGCGGGGGGAGGTCGGGCGCTCAGCCGTGATGGATTCCCAAAGGAATTTTAGAATTCATAGCTTCACCAGCTCACTCGTTTAATATAAATATTTGATTAGAAATATTTTGTCAATGTAAATGTTTGTGCCAGAAAAATCTACTTCAAATTCAGAAACAATCAGCCAGTGTCTGAACAGAAATGTCCCTTCTGAAAATATTATGAGAAAAACCCTTTCAAGTTTCCCTGGAACTTGGGTTCAATGAGACAATAAAGACCGTAACAGTACCAAACAAATCAATAGAAGTGTAGACGTTGATACTGATCTGTCAATAAAGTAACAGCTATGGAAGCAATATACCTTTTGGTCCTGAAGTGAAATTGTTTCCACACTGTGTGAGAAGGATTATTAAACTCATCCCAAGCATAGGCTTGCATCTCGAGGGTGGAAACATAACTTTCACCCGCATGTAAAGTACTCTAATCTACAGCTCCTGTCTCAAGTCAGTCACAACAATGAGCACTGGGAAAAATTGAAAACCACTATTCTTTTATGCCCTCTTTCCTCATTTTTTTTGCCTTCAGAAATAAACAAAAAGCCATTTGCAGTCGATTTTTTTCCGACAGACGTGAAGCCCGGACTGAGCAGAGATTAGAACAGAGGTGGGGGGCGGAGATGTCATAATGAGTTTGCTCCTGTCCTCGTCGAGAAGGCTGGCAGCCCTGAAACCAACGCTTTGCTGTAATCACCATCAGCCAAGCGGCAGGGCGGTAGTGGAACCCCATCAATATTGATGCTTTGTGGCTTAACCGGCTTTGGAAGAACTTTCTCCCACATTAATATTGATGGTGTTGCCATATATCAGAGTCAGCTCCTCATTAAGCATTTATGGGGGAATACTGGAGGCGTGTTATTTTGCAGGGGGCAATGCCATTTTGGGGCTGTACTTCCATGACTGGGATGGTTTCCTCTGGCTTCTGGCAATTTCTGTGAGAGAAGGTCAATTAAGTGCATTTGTGATGAGATTTGAGGAAGAAGAGGATGAGAACAGAGATTTCATGATTGCAGCATTACAAAAGCATGAAAAAAATATATATATTTGATATTTTAATCATTTCCTGTCATGTATTCAATAGGAGACTGTAGAGTATGGACTGTTGCAAGTGTCAAAAAAATTTTTTTTTTTTTTGTGGATGATATCTCTTATAACTTATATCTTGCTGTATCAGTATATTTATCTATAATAATCTCTCTGGAGTCTGGGAAACCGTGTCCTTGTACATCAGTCAATATGTGTTTAGGCTGTTGTGTGGGTTTCTATTTTATCAGACATTTACAGAGGACACTAGACCCCCCAGTTTTAAAGAAAGAGTAATACTGGATTCTCCGCACAATCACAGATCACGGTCGCAGGCACTTACCCAACTCTCCATAAGACAACAAGGTGCACCCGTGTTTGTGTTTTGACGGAGAACCAGTAAGCGGTCGCTTTCAGGAACGAAGAATGACCTCAATTCAATTTGACATCTCGCCCATTGATTTGGACCCTGTCCGCCGGCTCATCCCCAGGAGACAGGCAGCCGGCCTCTGTACTGTAGCTGAGCCCCATATGAACACTACAGCTCACAGTCTGTTTACACAAGCCCTCCTGTATACATTTCAGGAGCTGAATCATATTGTCATTTGTCTCATAAAGCTGCATTGCTTTCCGTTGACATGACTGAAATTGTGCGCGAGCAGACAGCAGCGGTGTATCAGTCAAATGCATGTAACTGAACCTTTGTCTTCCAGAGAAAACATTCAATGATTTCCTGGTGGTAACCTGGGAGGGTCCATTGTCAATTACTGTGAGCTACACATGATTTATCAGTTTGTTGATTGTAATTGTCATTTCAGCCTATGGTCTAGCCAAGATAAAAAAGATATTGCCATAGATAAGATTAATTGAAGTGCCTATCCTCATAATAATGCCTTTAACCTTTTATATTAATCTTATTATAAGGGATTGGTGCAAATGTGATGTATCCTGGATTTTATACATACATAATATAATAGCTTCAAATATGTCGCATATGAGTAATGTATTTGCCCTGTATTGCAAAACACAATCATGGTATTCAAGTACATTATCATATTATAACACAACACAGTGTATCACAAACACACACACGCACGCACGCACGCACGCACGCACGCACGCACGCACGCACGCACACACACACACACACACACACACACACAGGGCACATGTGCTTTATATTCAAGGAGACTGCAGGATTGGGGTAGTAAGGTCACAGTGTTGAGTCAGGAGTGACAGCTCTGGAATGAGGGTGTAAGTCACTCTCAGACTTGACGCACAACTCAAGGAAACAAGGCCACAAGGTTACAGGGTATTGCATATCAAACATTTCCACACAGAACGCCTGCCCTTTGGAACACTTTTGTGTCTCTGGGGTTTGTTTGCCAGCTGAAGGTTATGTGCATGTTTGTTGCCACACTTTGTAAAGAATGTTAGAAAGGAAAGCTGCAGTAGTTGGTGGATTTGTGGCTTTACTGAAAGGTGTTACCGAGAGCTAGTGGATTCATTTCAGCTGAATTATCACAAGCATGGGGAACATTTTTTAGCTGCAAATTTTATTTTTACTGAATGGATCCTGACCGCCTTCTCAACAAAAACTTGGAAAAAAAATAGAGAAACAAAACAAACTCTCGTAGAAATTACTTTAACTACAAACAATTCCAAGACAGATGGGTCCTTGTGCCCACTGTCCCGATGGCTTACAAATTCCAACTGTTCCGTACTTCTGATGCTGTAGTGCAATGTCACAACATTAGACAAGAGTTTGAACGATTCGAGCTGCTTTGTATGGTTTATCTCATTGAGGATAACACAGAAATAGTGCCTACTCTACAATAGGTGCCCGCTACCTATGAGTTGCATGTAAAATCTCACTGTGTTTTAGAGATTAGAATGATATTGTACAAGCAACTTCCTTGATATGGTTGCAGCAGTGTGGGTATAGTATATGCCAGGAGTGTTGATAGTCTGTGGAGTGAAGGATAGCTTGTCTTTTTGTTGCACCTATAGTGGCACATATTTCTACCCATCCTGCCCCTGCAGGGTTGTGACCTTTTGGTTCCTAATCCCAAGTAATACCTTTACCACCACATCCCACAAAGTCTGAAGCCTTGATATATCTGAGTAGTCATCAAATGAGTGGCACAAGCCTTTTTCCCAGGAGGCAAAATGAAATGTCTGTATTTTTGTGTCTCTTAGCACAGAATTTCCACTCCTTCCAAATAAATCCTACAGAAAGGCCTCTGCTTTGGCAATGTATTTTCACTAGATCGTGGCTGGTGCATCTGACCGACCCCCAGCCAAACTGAACTGTTCTGCTGGTGCTCCATTCACTGGGGATTGCCAGGACACCTACAGATGTGTTCTGGAGTTCCTTTTTATGCTTGTAGTGAAACTTTAACGCCGTCACGCCAAAGTTGTATGATTGTCCTGCCAAATTTGGCATTGGCTTGGAGGTTTGTTGGGTCTTTAAATTCTTAATTCTTAAAATGTTCTGATGATGGCTTCAGAGTGATAAAGATTTTGCTTTCTCAGTCAAGTAGGCCAGTTGCCAAATCAAGGTTTATTTTTTATTGATCTAGAGATATTGTTGAGTAATCTGCCATCAGTAACAGGTTCCTGAAATGCTCTGTCCTTTGTCCTTTGCTGGTGTCAGTCTCCTTTGAATCCAACTGTACTTAAGTTCACGTGACGGATTGTGTGCGTCTGACCCATTGACCACATCAGAGCATTTGGTCAGGGGCGTGGTTAACACAAGCGGGTGCTGAAGTGGGATGGGCTTTTTGTGGGTGGAGTCTGTTGTGTGGCCACGGTCCCCGGGTGAGCAGGGGGCGTGGTCAGGGACCGTTCTCGTTGTAGTGGAGGGGAAGAGGCCGCTCCCTCTGGACCGGCATGTAGGGCCAGTTGTAGCTGGAGCCGGAGAGCAGCATGTCACGGAGCAGGGTCTCGATGGGGGTCTTCCCCACCAGCCGAACGAAGAAGAGCTGCTCGATGACGGGAGAGGAGACGATGCGCAGAGAAGGCAACCGGAGCAGCAGGCGACCGAAGCGGTTGGGCTGGCCGGGGTACTGGTTGCGCACGTACTCCTCCAGGGCACACTGGGATTTTTCCTGGATGCTCTCCACGTGGGCCACATCCGACAGACCCATGGCATCTGTGGAGCAGGGGTACAGAGCGGGAACGGTCAGGAATACCTCCAGGGCTTTTGTGATTTCCAACTAATGTACATTTCTCCAACATTTTTCAACATCTGACAAGCAGGTGTGTTTGAGGTAACAGATAATTGCTTTCAATTGATAATCTGTAAACGCAATACATTCTTCAGCGAATAAGAAATACAAAGGAAACATCAGCTGGCATCCATAGCTGGTGTGTTACAATAGAACTGTGATAAGTAGTGACAAGTTGCAAAATGTCGATCTTGTGCAGTTCAACATCCCCACAATAAGGGATGAGATACAGATATAAAAGGAACTGTCTTGAGCTAAATTTTTGGATAGGGCCTAGATTCAGCCTGTACAGACAATATTACATCACCACTCCATATTTAGAGTAATAGCTCCACGACAAGGAGACCTAGCCTTTCAGCCATCAGTGCAACATATCAGGCTCTTTCATCATCCTGGTTTGTCCAACTGACATCAGCATAGTAATGATTTTATTTTTTCAGAAAGCTGTCTGAAAGGATACAGATGACTTATCTCCAGAAATGTTTAATAAATATTCCAACATACTGTATTTATGGTGTTGGGAATGGGTTGAGATGTGTTTTTAAAAAATTGAAAAAACTGAGTTTCATTGGTTGTACCAAGCAGACACCAATACATATGAATGGCTTGTATGTCACCCATAATTTAAGCAGCTTTTATCTCCTAATAGAAAATATGTTAGCGGACTTTCTAATGTAAGGCATACTGTAGTATTTAACGTGTTTTCTTTTTTTGTAACTTCTAAAATGGGTACATGACACAGCCCAAACATTTCTCAACAACAGTGTCTCACAATGGAAGAGGCAAGCACGCTGCAGCTTTAATGAAGTTCTTTGTTACTGGCCCATGCATATACTGGCTCATTCCATTCAACACAAGAGAGGCTGCTTCATACTTCCACAGTGACTATTAGTGACCTTTGTGTGACACTTCCATCTTCAGAAGCAGATCACAATTTGGCTGAAAAACACTTTGGAAAACTGTATGATACTGATGACAGAATCATCTTTATCGCTCCCTCAACACATTCTGATCACCCTCCCCCCAGGGTAGCATATGCTTAGGAAACTCACAACATGACCGCAAGGCGCTTAGGTGAGATCGGGAATCTCAGACACACAGCTTTTGGGAATACTATGATGCACCAGGAACTTTGGGCTGAGTACAGGGGCATTGGTTTGTCTGTCCCAGATAACCCCCGTCTGTAAGTCCCGGCAAGGGGGGAGGGGCTGTCTGAGACAGGCGGGTAGATTGGATACATTTTGCCCCGGGCTACAGGGGTTATGTAGGTCATGGCCAGGCGTTGGAGAATCCCTCTCGCTCTTCCTCAGCATGCATTATTCAGCTAGTGTGGTTAGGGTGGGGGCTGCCTGGTTGCTTTTAATAATGGATGTGACCATGGAGAAGCAAGTGATGAAAAAATGTGTAGAGAAGGGTTCAGCCATCCATTTGGAAATAGTGCGGATGTGAGATGGGTCCCAGCAAAGTGTCTCTGACAGGCTAAGGTGAGAAACAAGAAAGAGGGTGAGTTCTTGAAAAAAACAAACAATGTGTGAGACGCCTCTGATCCCAGAATTTTTTTTTTTTTATACACGGGGACCAAAGGCAGGACTGTTCCTCCCTATTGTAATGATCAGCCACCAGCCCTTACTGCTGGTGAATCATGTGGAGAAATGCAGGCAGGACTGTTCCTCCCTATTGTAATGATCAGCCACCAGCCCTTACTGCTGGTGAATCATGTGGTGAAATGCAGGCAGGACTGTTCCTCCCTGTTGTAATGATCAGCCACCAGCCCTTACTGCTGGTGAATCATGTGGTGAAATGCAGGCAGGACTGTTCCTCCCTGTTGTAATGATCAGCCACCAGCCCTTACTGCTGGTGAATCATGTGACGAAATGCAGGCAGGACTGTTCCTCCCTATTGTAATGATCAGCCACCAGCCCTTACTGCTGGTGAATCATGTGGTGAAATGCGCAGAGCTCCAGAATCCTCAGTACTGCTCTTTTTTAAATACGCCTGCGTATACAGACTGCATTATGTGTAATAACTATAATTATTTTGGTCACACTTTTAAACGTCTCTCATATAAAGGCTTTATATTGCCTATATAAAGCCTTCATAAATGTGACATAACGGCTTCATAAATCATACATAAGCAAATGGCATGCTTCATAAAGGGTGCAACATGTTATGCAAAATGCGTCACAATTAACCTAGCATCCTACCTAAGCATATTTTATGTCACCCTGTATAATGTTTAGCCATTAGCCAGGTGACATTGTTGGTTATGTCACACTTGGCATAACATGTTGCATAAGAAGGTGTTATGTCACCCTTTATGAAGCTTGACATTTGCGTATGTATAATTTATGAAGCCATTATGTCACGTTTATGAAGGCTTTATATATGCTATATAGCCTTTATATGAGAGACTTTGTTTAAAGTGTGATCATTATTTCTTAAAAAACATTTCAGGCCTTCTCAATTAAATGAATATACTAAGAAAAATATTATTTTTGTATAATAATAGTAATAATAATAATAATGATGATAATAATATGTATTACTACATTACTAAGTAATAATAATGAATGGTTTTGTGTTTTCATGGCTTTGTAAAGATGTTATCCATATGTATTCATAATGTTTGTTATGGTTAGCATGGTAAACTTGCATTTAGTGTTTTAGTGAGTAAAGCAAAAGGGAGCCATTTTGCTTGCTCAGTGCAATTTGTAGAGCACAGTAGGAGGACAGTGGTTCAAAGGTTTGATTGACAGCTACAACTGAAAGGGCCCTAGAGCAACACCAATCAGGCTCTAACACTAACCGGAGGTGAAGAGCACGATGGACTTGAGGCAGGAGTACTCGGCCGTGTCCACCTGCAAGGCCTTCAGCTTCTCCACCTGCTCCTGGAAGACGCGGATGTGGTCCATGAAGGCCACCACCCGCTCGGCAGACATGGGCGAGGCATGCAGTCCAGCGGCGGCCAGCAGGGGCGCCACGTGCAAGGGCATGGAGCACTGGGCAGCATTCAGGACAAACAGCTCGCTCCACGACATGCGCAACAGCGCCACCTAGGTACAGGGCAATGGATTACATTACATTACATTTATTTAGCAGACGCTTTTATCCAAAGCGACGTACAGTAAGTGCGTACAGAGACATCATCATCATTACAGAACAGACAAGGCAAAGCACATCCTTTGCATAATGTAGCAGCTATCCCTAGCAATGAACGTTGACTGTAGTTCACAGTAAGCTGTGGGCAAATCGATGGATAGTATATCAGTAAGTGTGCACACTGGGCTCATAAGCGTGGGATATAACAGACCCAGTTGGCCACATACAGAGGTTCAAAGCCTGATGCAGATGTTCTGTCATAAGCAATTGAATTGGAAGCATTAATGGAAAAATACAAATGCAATATACTCTGCATAGTGAGAGTAACACAAACATTTCAGTAATTCCATAGCTTTAAATTTAATAATAAGATCCACTGGCAGCAAAGTATTGAATATCAATATGAATTAAGTATTTAAAGTAAAGTTATTTAATTGGTGGTTAGCTAGAGTAGAACTACAAGAAATGCAGACTCAAGAAATCCACAGGCGATTCAAATATAGCCGGCTAAGCAGTGGTCAATGTAATATACAGATTGATAATGAGTGACAGCACAGGGACTGGCTTTGACTATTAGTTGGTTCGTTCCAGCTGATCTAACCTGGTCCATGAGCTGCAGGTCGGGGAAGAAGGGGATGTTCTTGGCCCACTCAACGGCGCTGAAGAGCAGACGGGCAGCCAGCTCACAGATGTTCTCGATGCCCATCAGGTTGTTGGACTGCATGCATTGGGCGCCATAGCGAGAGGTTGGGTATGGCTCTGCCCGCAGCAACAGAGAGATGAAGCCCGACAGATAGGGCTGCCCGTTGTAGGCGTCACTGCCATTGGTCAGGTACTGTCCAGGGCTGGACTGCGAGTTGGACATGCGTCCTCGCTGGACAGCTGAAAAAGAAGACAGAAGGTCAGGAATAAAATGTGTTGTTAGGCCTTTCTGTGTTGGAGAAAAATAATAGGCTTGTTGCTTTGATCAATCAATCAAAATGCGTTAACAAGAACGCTTATAATTTATTGCTACAAATAATGCAAAAGAATATGTTTCCTAGAGGGAATCAAACTCTAGAAAACATTTTGAACTACGTCATAATGGTGTTAGCCATCCTAACATTGAGACAGTGAAACCACAATGATTTGCACAGGAAGAGAAAGGGGTGAATCACAGACCATGTGATGAATGTAATCACTTTCCTATCCATGTGCAGGTCGACAATCCACTTGAACTGGCCTAAGTGCTTCTATGCAGCACACACAATGGAAAAACCTGAAACATAGGCTATCAGGAATCTAATAGACCCATTTTTTATTTTGACGATGGCCCTTATTTTAGTACCCACTTAGTAATGTCGGTAATATTAATTATTGTAGGGAACAAGTGACATCACCAGAAAGGCCTCCACTCAGTGTCTTTTAAAGGTGAGATTTAATAACTTTTGACAGGTAGGCTACAGACTGCTGACCAGATTGAGAGAGATAATAATTTTTAATACTGTGTGTGACAGCTACGCACGCTGAACACTGCCTTTGCTGTTGTTTCTGTATTTAAGTCACATGCAAATCACAGACTTGGCTTGGTGTAGATTTAAAAATCAATGTACTTCAGCACAACTGTATATAACTGTTTTCTTATCTGTATTGTACTGTATTTCTAACAAAAACACTTGTGGCAATGTCCAGTTGTTCAAGACTTTTTAAATGTTTTCTATTCATAGTTTGACAGAGGCTGTGATTCGATAAATTGCATTGATTCTGGTGATAGATCGTGCACATTTAAAACATTTTTGCAATGCAGAAACAAGATCAACTCAGATATCTGCAGTCCCATGATTTTGACCCTAAAATACTCTATGCTTAGGGCAACATGCATGACGTAAGCATGGCATATCAGGCCATCAGACCATTGATTGATCATGACAATGGGTGGAATTCAGACCTTCACCACAATGTTTTTGACATAAGTTTTAACACCAGGTAAAGTGCTTGGTAGCTCCATCTGTGACTCTACTCCTTGACCATGAATAATCAATGTATAATGATGACCGACGGCCCGTTAAGACGATGGCACGGTTTTTCACACCTCGCCATTACAGATACCAAAAACCCACAAGCAAGAGGGCGCATAGATCAGTCTCCTCTATGCCTCGGCACCTCCAAACCTATTTCGGAAACACCTGTTCAGCCATCCTGCTCTCTATTACCTCCAGCAAACAGCACTACACAGACAGAGAGTCCCCAGGGGACAGATACCGCTTAATTCCAGCACCATCTCTGCCCTGTCCTATACATAGGTTAAGAGGATTTGGAAAATATTTCTTCCAACTTTACCTGGTTTATAATCCCTAATAAATTGATGATTATTCAAGTTTCAAAAAAGGACATGTGCGTGTACTGTGTAAGCACTATATTAAGCTTTTGATTGAATTATTTATACATATAAGTTTAGTCATCAGTAACTGCCCTGTTCAATTCGTACAGGTTATTCTGGAGCAGGTTAAACTACAGACTGATTATGCCTAAGTGTAAATTGTATTTCATTGTTGATATTTAATATTGATATTGTAGATATTGGTAAAGCAAAGCTGTGCCAATTCTTCTGCATAAGCATCATTTAAAATATCTGGCCTAAATTTTCAACCAATCAACTAACTAATTATTTGTTCTTAACTTTAAGTAGTGAATTTAACCATGAGTTCAAGATGTTTTTTCACTCATTCATTGTCTTGTAGGCAATTAAGTAAATTATAAATGTTTAAGACAAATGGGTAAGGCTTGCATATATTCAACAATTCAAAGGTAGGCTACAAACAAAATAGGATGCAGAGTATTTTCTACTATCATTAACACTGACAGAAGTATCATCCTTTTTTATTACTTAAATGAGTCTATCAACAAATATTACATTGAACACCACATACATTTGGTGAGGGGAAAACATGTCAGAGAGTTCTTTAAATAACCATAATAATATCATAAAGAGTATTTCCAAGAATGAGTGGCTGATATCCACTTCTCTGATGATGTTCCTCAGTAGATTTAATAAAGTATAGATCACATCAGATTAAAGTATCGCATTCCATGTATTAAAAAGCATCTTAGCTTTTCAAAGTCGCAAGCACCTTCAATGATGAAACATTCCAGACACCTGCCTTAGACATCAAGCACTCAATAAGCACAATGAGCGCTTTATTACAGTTTGAATAAAAGGTAATAAATGCTTCATCTCAGTGTGATAGAATAATCATAAACTGTTAGTTACACCATTATGTAAACGGTTTAAATAGCTTTTACACAAGGAGAAAATATTTTTTATTTTTTGGATTCATTTAGAAATTTTGGAGTATTAACTAATCTATTAACTCCACAATATTGTCTATATTATCTATTAAAATGGCATAAGTTCCACGTTAAAATACTTGGCTATTTTGGCAGGTTCACTCTTGGATAAGGCTGCATGTGTGTTACCACACGCTGTCTGTGCGTCATTTTCCCCAAATATTCAAATGCGCCACCATATTGTCCAAGAACAATGACACATCTGCTATAGACCGGAGTTAGTGAAAGAGTAAAGGAGAAAGAGGAAGAGACATCCAGCGTGAGGGGGAGGGGAAAAGAGGATGTTGAAGATGATGGAGGCAAACAGTGAACGAGGGAGTGGTGAAAGAGAGAATGTGCGAGAACGGACCTGACAGAACTTGAATAAATAATAAAAGTCAAATTGAAGGAGAGAAAAACTGAATAAAATGATACACTTGGATGGGTTCAACAATCTTCCTGCTCTCCTCAACAGTCAACAGCAGCAAGACCCAAAAACAGGGCAGATCCTCTGCTCTATACTTCTGTAGAAGATATCTGAGGGTCTGACCACTACCAAATGGTGGCACTTGGGAAACTGGGCACTTGAAAATAACAGCTGATGGGGCGTGATTTGAAGAGGCAGGCCAGAGGGAAAGGACAGGGGAGATTTAGAAATAGAGCCATTAATGCCGTCAGCTCACGACAAATATGTCATTTTGAATTTCTGTACACTACACCACACTGTGGCTTGACCCTATTCTCTGTTTAACTGCTCTATAATTTAAGATGCTCTACAAATGATATGGTATGAGTACTCTAAGATTCCCATTAGCGCGACGATGTGCCGCTCTTCAGCGACAGACCACTCCCTCTCTTGGCACAGCAGGGATTGTAACAGGTGGGATCTGTCACTGTCTCATTAAGCCTGACACACTCCAAGGGAGAAGTGACATATTTGGCATGTCAATAACTGTTGTGCTTGGCACACACTCTTGCAAGCCTGATAAGAGCCTGATGACAGACCATAATCTGATCCAGGATCAACTCAGACAAAGTAATGTGAACCCAAAGCTTTGAGATTGATGGGGCCCACAAATTAAACATTACCTAGCAGGCCCAGCTAACACAAGCTTTTTTGAGTGTGTTATATCGCACACAATGGCCGAGGCGCTTCTTCATTTGGACACTAGAAGCGTAAGCCTCAAGGAATCATTGCATACTTTACGGCAACCTGGCAATATGCTCCAGCCCTTTCGGCAGAATGATGAACAGGCTGGTAAACCCTGAAGGGACTCCAGCGACTGTATGGGAGTCACTTTAACAAGAGCGTTGTATATTCTCGTGCTATTCATGTGTTATCTCAGAAAGAGACAAAAACACCCTCCCGCTATCGCCGTGTCACACATCACATGACCGTTAATGATGAAATTTCAGAGATGCCAAAGTTTCAGTCTTAGGGGCAAAGTGCGTCCTCAGAGCCTCGCGCAGATGCAGTCTTCGATGTGCGAGAGTGCAGCCCGATGAAAAAAAAGATGAACAAAGCCACACCCCCATGCCCGCCCCTCTCCTTCGCACACTACATCTGGACCCCTCTCTCATTGACCCAAACGCATGAGGCATGAAGCTACGGGTTAGACTGCGGCGTGAGCCCAGCGTTTTTAATCAGCGTTTAACAGTGTGAACCCCCCCCCCCCGCCACTTCCTCTTGGACAAACACGGAAAGAAGGGAGCTTTGCATGAGGTCGCCCGGGCACATGAGCCTTAACGGCCGCTTTAATATTCACCGGGTCATTCCCGTTTTGACGATTCAAAGATAAATTAATAACCGAAACTTGGCCTGCAGTGACAGCCAGACTGCTGACATGGTTCTAGACGTTAGTCTTTCGGATTCTACCTGTCATTTGAGGCAGGGAGAGTCCAAGTGAAAAAGAACCTCAAAACCCTACACCACAGGGTAGTGAAGCCCCCAAACATTTTTCATCTGGGAACACTCCCAAGATGGGGAGGGGACTGACTACATGAAAAGCAAAGTAATATCTTTCTAAACTTTGACAGGAACAATCCAAATCCACACACTTCAGGGTTAAAACACTCACCTTGAAAATGTTTAGGTTTAATTCAATGCAGTGTAACAGCCATATGAAATACTGCAGTCTGGCTGCCGTATATGACCTATTTTTATTTTTATAACTAATTAAGTTCTACTGTGGCAGATAAATGGGCCCTGCATGTTTGTGTAGGGAGTAAAATGACATACAGCATATCTATCTTCAAACACAGCATGCTGGAAGGTAGTGGACTGGAGGGGTGTAAACAGCACCTCTTCTGATTGCCCAACAGCAAGTTAGTCAATAGAGGTTGTGCTGTTAGCAGCGTGGTAATGTTTCCCTTAACACCATGTTTCACTGTTTCAGTGCTGTTTTTCCTCAATCCGCTCCATTATTAATGTTTGATTTCCACTGACCTACATTTCACACCACACCGGTCCATGTGAGCCAGGGTCGCGAGAGGAACTGGCTATCACAGTGCGCGTGACCAGAGCTGGCGAGCGAGACCTTTCTGCCTCTAAATGTGGCAGGCACAGCAGGCTAGTAGGCACACGGCATTAAGAAATAGCCCAGCTTCTTATGAGGAGCTCTTTAGGATCCCCCTGGCGAGTCAAACGTATAGCCCATTGTGTGTGTGTGTGTGTGTGTGTGTGTGTGTGTGTGTGTGTGTGTGTGTGTGTGTGTGTGTGTGTGTGTGTGTGTGTGTGTGTGTGTGTGTGTGTGTGTGTGTGTCTTTTTCTTTGACAAACATGACAGAGTATATCTAGAGTGTTTCACCATACGTTCATACTTGTTAACACCTCATTATCTGTTAGTGTCATTCTGCTGGTGTACCCATTCCTACTCCTTGAGAGAGAAATTTAAAGCATGTTTTACACTGTAATGCTAAAATATATTGGTAAAACAGATGTAAATAATACTAAGGGGAGACACTGGGAGAAGGATCTCTACAGGTATCATTTTAAGCCAAAAGACAGGGAATAAAATCAGACTTCGCAGCTAAAGCCCCACAAAGTGGGAGGGAGCAGACTGGTAAATGACATACAAAAGCTGTATTCATACCGGAAGTATCACTACAATCGCAGCTTACATTGCAGACTAACAATTTCATTTTAAGATTTTTTTTTATTTTCACATAATAATATTGATTAATTGAATAAAATATCAGCCCATCAGTCATATCACATCATCAATATTATTATGCGAAAATACCCTTAAAATATAGTTACTAGTCAGTAATGTAGGTTGCATTCTGTAATGATATCTCAGATACAAATATGGCTTGAAAAACCTGGGGCGACCGCATCTCCTTCGCATGAAGACCCTTATTTCACTGAAAAGGAAATGGGTGAGCTCAGTAAATAAAAAGTGGCATTACGCTGTTCCGTATTAAACTTATCCCACAGCCACATCAAATGGTTTTGTAATCATTTTGAAATGCTCTTGGGACTTTGAAAGTTTTAGTCTTGAGATTGGGTTTTTTTGGTTTTTTTTTTTGCATAAATGAAGAGTAGATTCTAAAAGGATTCACTGATCTTTATATAATCTGGATCGTGAATCCTAATCACAGAGTTCACTGTATCAGCTTATACGTACATTAATTACCAATTATAGTTGCATTATAACTCTCAGTTAATGGTTGCAGAATCTGTGTTGGACAGGGGAAAAATAAACTACAGCGGCCCGTGGTAATGAGCTTAAAGAGATAGACCAGTGAACCTAATGTTCCAGCATGAACAATACTTTCTGCTCTAGCATTAGCTACATTTTGCAATGAGTGGAAGGATTCATAAAATGTTCTCAGCAATTATCTTGGTGTCCAGGGCTATACCTGCAGATAACTGAGTATTACGGAAAGAAAAGGTGACGGCTCACCTCTGACACTGAATTGTTGAACTGTGTTGTAGTTTTACCACCAGGGAGTGGTGTAAATAGGGAAGACATGGATAAACACTAAAGAGAAAGCTGACAGTTGCATATATATATATATATATATACACACACACAGTATATACTATATATATATATATATATATATATATATATACCTGTGAGATTGTCAACGCATGTTATCTCTGTTGCTTGATACTATAACTCCCCAGTCTTGAACTCAGAACTTCAACAATAATACCATAGTGCTCTGCAGTGCCAACAATTAGGTTCCTGAAACATATAAAATCCAACAGGAAAATGAAAGCTGTTGAATCGGTTCCTCCTGCTTATAACATGTTGCAGGGATGTCACAGAATGCATTTGTTGTTGGCAAGTATATGAGAATGTAAATAAATAACGTCAGTAGTAGACAATGTGCCAATAGTGATGCTTATATGATGATTTTTGGCAGCCTTTACGATCTTTCACCTGCACAAGTCTTCCAGTCCAGACAGCTTTTATAAGACCGAACTGAGGTTTGGTCAAGACTCTGCTTCAAACGAACAAGAGGTAGTTTGGAACAAGAAACTACAATAACATCAGAGTAAGAACTATTTATGTTCTGTCTCGGTTTTCTTCACTGTTCAGTTTGGGGAAACTCAACATGACACAGTCTTAGTGCTGTCCAAACAGATCAAGCCATTGGAAATCCACAGATTTCTTGTATTTACATCAAAACAATACTGAACTACTCAAAGAGAGCCATACTGAACTACTCAAAGAGAGCCATACTGAAGTACTCAAAGGGAGCTATTGCTCGGATGAGAAATTGCCCCACCTATTAAGGTGTCAATCAGTGTCTTGCCGAAAAACATATAAATAGACTACAGATTTCAGGCACAATAAAAACACCACTTCCTTTAGCATATCTTATCGATACTAAGAAAACTCTTACTATTCACACAATCCCCTGATGGGCAAAAATGACAAAATAGTAATATGAAAAAAGGCATTGAAATGACGGATTAATGTAGATTCATGTTCAAATCCTTATTTCAAACATATTATGAATTGTAGTCAAAGTTAATTGAACCATCTTAAATCTACTACTGAATATTCAAGCCAAAAGCCTGTATTTGAACTAAACTCTATACTCCAGGTGATATTTATCAAACATTCTTACCAGGTCTATTTGATCATCCTATGGAAAATTGACAAAGTGACCTGACATACCAATAATTAAAAATAGGTCTCATAAATTCTATATCCTTGTATTTGTCCCAGCCAAAATCCATACATCTTTGCCAGTCTATTGTTCACTTAATTCACTCAATTTTCCGTTGGCAAGTTCTCAAATATGTTTTAAAATAAAGAATGATCCACCCTCCCTATTTTCCATGTATTGCCTCAACTTAGAGATAACCAGAACAAATGTTATTCTACAGGTCATAAACGCCTATATCAAGCGCAACTTATATATTTTGTTTTTACATTTTTTCACAGTGCAGTATAACAGTTTTTTTTTTTTTTTTTGTAATGTACAGAAACTTTCTCAGGTGTACAATAACATGGAGCCTACTGTATTTCTGTCACATGTCCAGAGGTTCTATAGACTTCTGCACTCCCCTTAGAATTGTGTATGAATATTCAAATGTAGGCCGCATTACAAAATTGCGACTCAGTCTTCAAAAAAACATTTTATGAAAGCAATCGTTTTGTTGTCGGTGCTTATATGTGCATGAAATTAAACTAGAACATAACTATAAATGCTGAGTGTTATTTACCGGCCTCCTGTACGTTTTTTTTCTACAATGACAGTGCTGTTCTTTGTGTCTTAGAAAATCCCCACATACATTTATGAGTTGGATGTTGGCGCTAACGCTAAACAATGGTTTATCCTGGTGGCTTGGGATACGCTACAACACATTTTGACTGGAACTAAATCCACAAGTTGCCGACTAATGTTACTGGAAAGAAACTAACCGAAATTCTAACACACAACCCATATTTTTTTCTATATATTACTCGTCAGGCGACCCCTTGAATTTTTCAGAAGGGATATGACTTATGCATAAACTCTTTGGCACAACTGAAGGGCGCTTTCAGTATATTTTCAGCAGCATTACCTAACTGTTCCAGAGTAGTGGTTATTTTAAAAATAAATTAACCGGTTTTCGAATAAGTATTTCCAACTATCATAGGCCTATGTCAAATTTTTGTATTTTTCATGCTTGGAAAATGGTTTGGGTTTTTCGCAAAACCGAATAAACATGGTGCAGCATGAACACATTTTATCAAGTATCAGTTACAATAATATTTAATGCGGGTAATAATCAACAAGTAGTCTAGCCTTATGCTATAGAATATTGTTATTTATACAATTTATTATACGTGGGCCTATACCATGTGTTGTGTTATAAACATAAAACCAAGAGCATGCCCTACATGAAGCGACAAAGTTAGCTGCATCTAATATATTTAAGATATCAAGCAAAACTTATATGTGTGGCCCACATTAAAAGAAAAGGTGAATGCCAGCCTGTTGGAATTCCGCCTTGATTATATGTAAAATATATTTATAAAAAAACATTGGCAGTATGCATGTGACATATTAAAATACTGTTGCACGAGTTTGACCAATTCAAATAAGGAAGCAATATCATGCAAACGTTGCTTCTGCCAAGGTGGGAAGTTTAAGGAGCAATTGTCTTAATCTAAACTGTTTGGCAACTGTGCATGGGACCAATTGTTGGCAAATGACACCTAAATGTATACATATAGGGTATAGCCTATACATAATTATATATTCCGCAGCAATTATTCACAAGAAAACCGGCAAATATAGCTTACCAAGCCTCAATTTTTGTTAAAATGTACCAAGAGTGACAGTAATCTAATTTATTTCTACATGGTCATGTTCATTTAAATTAAAGGTCAAGACTCGTGCTTCGGACGTTTTCCTTGGATTCAGTTAGTCATAAAATGCATGACTCGATAAATTCACAGTTATGTGTTTTATATAGTCAATATGTGGCCCTTAGAAATTAGATTTTGTACAGCCACGCACCAGTTGTCCATGCATAACCGATCAATCCAAAGCCTCTCTGATAGCCTAGCCTACACTGACACGAGGAGCAATCAGGCAGGGCGCGGACACGTTCGTACCATGTGGGAAGCAATTACTAAAACTGTGTTTGTACAACTGTCATTTGAGTCGCTCTGAGTCGATGAAGCTCAATATTCTGTAGTGTCCTATGTGCTTGGTCTAAATTAACATACGGCAGATGCATGCATTCTCAATTGACTGCAGTCGAATCCAGCATAAATTGTCTTAATCAAATTATTAGCGCCATCCACGGAAGACATGAATTTCCTTACCAGAAGGCAACTCATTGAAGATGAAGGCATGGTGAATAAGTATATGGATAAACCTGCATCGGCAGCGGTTAAGAGCTTATAGGTTTTGGAGCTAGTTAGAGCTATTGATGGAACATAACCTGGCTAAGGGACTGGCATAATGTGAAAGTTCTATTCTGTCTACAACCGAAAACTGTATATGGTTAATATAAATAATGTAATGCTGATAAACTGCGTTTTGTTATACCGTACTCAATTACTGTAATATAGCATACTATCGATGTAAACACCAAGGAAAATTCAGTGACTGTGTGTTAAAATTGACGCGAACGGCCTGATTGAACACGACGTGATTGAGTGTACTAACAGCCTGATTAAAGCTGAAACATTCTGTTGTATATACACATTGCCACAGTCCCCTTTTGCACTAATTGACCCGTTCTTAGTCACCCACAACACAGTAAACTCAGCGCGCTACTTTCGCAGCGAGCATGGGTGTCGGGGAGCAAACAGCATAATTAAGAATAAAAAACAAATTGAACAGATCCGGCCGGCTGTGTATTTGCGATGCAGTTGGCAACTTGGCACTATGCAAATATATTGTCTTTATTGGCATTGGTGAAGAGAAAAATCGGTAATTTTCAGTCATTCTATATACAAACTGCAATCTTTCATTATCGACCTGTAGATGAATCAACACGAACGTGGTCACATAAAGTAACCGTCCAGTAGCCTAGACTATACCTCTAATAGCCTACTGCTCATATATTTCAAATTTGATGTTTGACTTGAGATTAAATTTTAGATGCGATTTGTTGCATACCAACTTGACAAGACCCCAACCCAAACTCACCCTCTCTCCTCATTCCAACTTTTAGGCACTTCTTTAAGCGGCAATACTGGCATTGATTCCGATGGTGCTGATCGATGGGGCAGTCTCGATTTCCCCTGCAGGTATAACTCAGGTTCCGACGCACGGAACGCTTGAAAAAACTCTTGCAACCTTCGCAGGTGAATTGACCGTAATGCTTGCCACTCGACTTATCCCCGCACACCATGCAGTCCACGTTGGGTATTTTATCACCGGAAAGGGCATCGTTCCCTGGTGTGGATCCGGAGGGTGTTCCCGGTGTCCCGCCTGGCTCTTGGTTGCAAATCTGGAGCTGGGACCCTGGATCTGCTGAAATGTTCTCCTGCCATTGGTTTACTACCATTGCCATGCTATCCTACAGCACTTTTTAAACAACAGATACACAGTCTGACTCCGTAGCGTAGGGAGGAGATGAAAATCCGTTCTAACGTCTTGCGAAAACCAGACTAAATGCGCCTCCCTTTTCTGCCAGAAGTAAAAGGTTGCGTTGATATCCGGAATACTGTAACCAGCGCCTTTATTTCTGAAGCTGTAAACTTGTAGCTCTAACAGTTTAACACCAGAAACCAAATGCACATTATGTAAGAAAATATGTTCCCTTCATATGTTGAAAATTCCATACCATAGAAACACTGATACAACAGGTTTGAAAGTCCTCTCAAAAATCAATAATTCATGGAAGGGAGCCCACTTCAAGTTACGCAGTCTTTTTGAAGTCAGGAATCAAAGGTAAGACGTTCCCAGTTTCTAACAGTCCATAGACAAATGGACGTGCAGTCTTAAAACAGATAATGCAGCGGCAAAACTCGATCAGTTTTCTTAAGTGCCTCGGCCATTTATACATTTGAGGGTATCTCCAAACTGTTCTTTTCCGTTTATCTTCTTTGCAAAACCCCAACTATCATATTCTTTATTCATCAGAATTTTGCAGGAAATAGGCTACACCAGAGTTTTCAGGCTCACAATCGCATTCCTTGTCCGACGAAAGCAGATAAAAGCAGGTTAAAATTCGTCCCACTACAGAGAATGAAATCGTGAAGGCTTCGCATTCGAAATAGCTTAACTGAAAGTTAAATAACTAACAAGCTTATGTAAACCACGAATCACCTCTTAAAATGTATACGCTCAGAAGTAGAAAACTTTGAGACTGGCGGACTTTACCCGTTGGCTGTCTGTCCCATCTCTGAGATTCATAGTTCTAGAAACTGGTGAAAGTGACACTAAACAGTTCGTAGCTGTGGTGCGGGCGTGTTCCTAATTAGGGCATGCCCGCCATATAAGGATAGGTTCGTCTACAAAGTAGGCGGGGTTGCGGGCTTGATGGCTTATCCAATTGGTCAGGGAAAACCAAATGGGCTAGGTTTTGTCCAATTGATCTATCCTCACTGCTCCACCATGCTGCTGATTGAACAAGATTTTCATTACAAATTGCGGGTACAATCAGAATGTAGAATTGGTCCTCACGTCGTCAATTTTCATTCGAATCTGTCAATCGCAAGATTTAATGTGTACATTGAAGGATACATAAACAACAATTGATATGATGAGTTAACACTGGATTTTATAGTAGTTGTCGCGTGACGTAAGTCTAAAGTAGCCTATATTGTGAACTTTTTAATTAATTAGTCAGTTAAATATAAATCGATCGATAGTCAGCTGCTTTAATTTACACTATATTGCATTCGATGGACATGGTTCGTGGTTCACACTTCTTATACAATTCAGAAGTATATTCATAGAGAAACTATTGTATTTTTAACATATTACATTAAATACATAACATTATCTACTCTAGGAGTAGGCTACAGTACGTTTACACTTTCCCTTATTGTGTTATCGGTAGGCTGTAAACAGGAAGCCCTCTGTAAATGGGCTGATACCAAAAGAATAACCCAGTTCTTGCGAGGGGCAGAGCGCCGTTATCTTCGGACATATAAAGTGTGTATAGTGTAGGCTAGTTAAGTAACTTGTCACCAAATGATATTATCTTTAACGAGAGCCCAAACCTCAAGTGTTAATTCGATCATCTGGGTGTTTTTCATATAGGCTAGCTTTACCAGGTGTTTTTCAAGGTACCACAAATGGCCACTGGGCTAATTAGGAGTGATGTTTTGGCTTTAAAACCAACACGTTACAAAGACCTCGTTATTTCTTCAGTTTGTTTTTGATTTATTATACCACAAACAGTCCCAGATAGCGAATTCTGGACGATAGGTTAAAGGCTATTGACTTAAACTTTTTAACTTAACTTTTATTTGATGTAAAGTTTGTTAAAGAGAGAAAACACCTCTATAATTCTGCTTGGGGCATGGAACAGTAAATAACTTAATTCAACGTTTTACAGTTAGATATTCATTATATGTTCGTATAAGAATAAAAGCTTTGGGTTGGCCTATACTAAGTTTTTATGAAGGCGTATAAAGCAGATAAACTAAAATTCGTTTAAATTTGCACTTCCTTTTTCCAGTTTTAAAACAGCTGCATGTAAAATTTAACAGGCCTATTTGGCTGGAGAAAACATTTGCTTTATATGAGGAGGAACCTATAGCCTATAGGCCTAGTGTTGTAACTGAAAAAGTGAAACTTTATGAAGTTCTTAGAATTTCAGTAATAATTATATTGTAGTTTACTAGATCTGCTATTATTACTTATTATTATTGTTATTATTAATATTGGTAGTAGTAGTAGTAGTTGCAGTAGTAATAGTAATATTTTTGTTGTTATTGTTTTTGAATGCTTCTTTTTGGCGAGGGATCAAATGTTGCTGACATTTGTTATGTTTGCTGATATGGACTGAGAAAATCTATCTATCTATCTATCTATCTATCTATCTATCTATCTATCTATCTATCTATCTATCTATCTATCTATCTATCTATCTATCTATCTATCTATCTATCTAATTTAATCGCAGGTTTTCTGAGGGACAAGGTGAAACCTCTCAGATTTCTCCTAACTGCTGTGAGCCAGAAGCCAGCTCTCAAATGCCCCATAAACTGCGGCGAGTGGAAATCCCATTAAGCCGTTAAAACATTGACCAGCCACTAATTCTCCTTCCCTTAATCTGGACATTAAAAGGGTTAGATTTAACTTCTAGTCTAACTTCTGAGTGTACAGAAAAAATAAAAAAAAGTAGCCTATTTGCATTTGATAGCGCCCCCCACCCAATGATTAGGCCTGTTAAAAAGAGGGACATAGTCGCTATCTTTATTTCATTAACGCTTTCATAGGTTGAAGGCTATAGCACATGTCTGAACACAATCTTCATAAACGTGATCACTGTGATCATCACCACACGATATTCATTCCTTATCCATTAGCCCTTTAGACGTAACGTAATAATTCAGCAGGCAGACAGCTAAGAACAGGGAACAAAACTAGAGTTTAAAGACATAAGCTCCCTCCATTAGGATTGACGAACAGAGGAAGGGACCCCACTTTGGTTGTTACCAAGGCTCAATGTAGAGCTTCAAGTGCCGCAGGGTTAAATATGGCCTTTTCTGGACGTAATTGTTGTCACATGTAACCCTACCTGTTTTCAGAGCCAATTTCAATTAGCCCTATTGACCCGTTATTAGAGAACCCGATAGGCCAGTGAATACAGAGCTACAGCATTTTAGATGGATATAAAAACATACCAAGGAAGGTTCTTATAGCCCAGTAAGTGAATACGATACGAAACATACACTTTTATGAGAGATTACAACGTTTCTCAAAATAATGTGACTATAATACGCTACTTTTGTTTCTACCCTACTATTACTGAGACAACTATTATTATTAAAATACTCACCACTATGAATAGCTTCAGAAAATACATATGTAAAATATCAATAGGAAATTAAAATAATATGTATGTTAACTTTTTTTGATCCCAGATTCTCAAAGATTTTAGCCAAATTTGTTTTACTAGCAATATAATTAAGACTAACAAAAAAAAAAAAGCAAACTTCTATACCCAGTTTTCCTCAGCAGCCCTTGTCATTCTTTGACGTAATTTTACATTTAAAAGCTTCTGTTGATTTGGGTGAAATTTCATACCAGTTATTTGGACTCCTGCAAATGTATGATGAATCAGTTCAAGGATGAGCAGGTCTAGTTCCATTTGTGTCACTGAAGTAAGGACTGAGAATCAAGCTTGATTTCCCCTACATTTCTCATGTTTGTCTTACTATATAGTAGGCCCTCTGTAAGGAGATGCACAGCTTATTTCTTACCCCCAAACTGCAGTGTCTTGCTGTCATTTTCAGTTTTTTGAAGAAAAGTTATTGCATTTAGAAGAGTGATTTTGATTAATATCATGGCTCGAAGTTTGTGCTGGTATTTGTGTAACAAAGATAGTTTTTAAAGAATAGATTAAACTCCTCAGGTAATCTCCATCATCCTTCCCCCTGCCACAACATTTTTTGCAGTGCAATTCTTTCCTTTGCAAAATCATTTTAATGTACTTTATCTTATTGAGCCCTGATGTGCTAAATATGTTGCGCTTTCTGTTTGCCCTTCCAGCACTCTCTTGAGAAAGGCTCTGTTGAACCTTTGGGTGTTTGTGCTGGATTTTTTTGAACAGTTATAAATTGTAATAAATATTATAAGCTACTCTATTTTTTTGTGTCTGCCCTGGTTCTTATTCCTTTTTTCTTTGAGCCTACCTCTGATTAATTTTGGTTTTAATTGAGAGTCAGTGTATATCCTTATCATATCTAGAATGGCATTAGCATTTAGTCGTAGCAACTGTATAAGCAGCATGGGTTATACACTGAACAGTGAGAAGTGTATACAGGGATGTTTCACCAGTGTCATATTTGCCAATGACCAGCACTTAACAGTTATACACTTAACAGTGAGAAGTGTATACAGGGAGTGTCATATTTGTCAATGACCAGCACATTTTTGGGATAGAATCCAGTGAGGCCATCCATGTTTTTACATAATTACACAATCAGCTTCACCTCCTGGTCACTTCTCCCAACCAGAGAGACGATATTTACTTTCAAGATAGCTTAGCCTTGCAGGCCTAAAATATATGGAGGAAGTAGACAGTTTAGTTTTGCACCTTGTCTGAAATGTGCAGTCAGGCCCACACTGCAGGAAACTTGGCAGGAATGTCGTTGAACCGGGATGAAGGGACACACAGAGGCTGAGACCCTGAGAGCGGCGGCCATGTTGGAACGACGAAACACATCGCGTCCCACACATGCAGGTAGATCGCTGGTTAAAAAAAACCTGCGGGTCGTGTGACACAGCGTTGACATAAGTGTGATATGACAAGGTTGAAGAGTCACAGGGGAAAAGAAAAGCCAGTTTTTAGACAAACAGCCAGGTTGCCAGGGGGTCGGAGAAGGTGTCAAACAAGAAAAACAATGTCGTTCATTGAAAAAGAATGAAATGCAGGAAATGCCACTGTGCAGACTCTTACCTGGACCGTGGAGAATGGGCCGATAATGAAAACGACAGTAAAGACAGACATCTCTACATGCTCTGTGACAGATGAACTGAGCACCTGGCACGGGAGGGGGGCAGGGGTTAAATGTGGCTGCCTCGTACAGCCCAGAAATGCTGGCCCACTGGTTTGTCAGGTAATTTATGGAGGCTGTGACATTGTGAGGCCCGCGATGCCCCTCTCCTTCTCCTGAGACTAAATACAGTCCTCTTCAAACGGGAACGCATAAACAACATTGCTGTTGATTTAAATGAGTACTGAATGAGTACAGAGCAAAATAAGAATGGATTACTCATTTTTCGCGTGAGATTTGTGATAGACACTGTGGGATATTGTGCAGTTGGTGTGTATGCCTTCACATGCGATCTATTTAGGTGACAGCCACATAACATGACTTTGTGATAACCGGGCCTGCAGCACCCCACCTGAAAAAGGCTGTAGTTATCATCAATGGCCACTTTTTGTATTGTAAATCTTGCACATTCTTGTTATTTTGTTAAACAGTTTTCCCATAATTTTCCCTCCCCAATTTCTTAATTGTCCCTCTTGACTCACCGCTGTGTCTCACTAACACAAGCAACATGGCTATTCTGTGCTACAAGAGAGCTGTCTCTGAAGGACAGCTGGTGAGATGAACCTGGTTGTATCCCACTATTGCAATCTCCTCACCATAGTTGGATAGTACCATAATAGAGACTTAAACCAGCCATGTCTAGGCTATAGGGCAGAACCTTTATCTCCTATGTCACATTGGAGCCCATACTGTGTCCGATACATTACCTAACATGTGTAGACAGCAACATTTAAAATATCAAGGAAATATAATCTACGCTAATCTAACTAATATTAAGCTTTATGTTTTAGTGCTTAAAAGGGGGAACTATACAAGCGTGTGTACTCTATGGGCCTGATTTACAAAGACCTTTAGCGTGTGCAAAATCTTTTAGCACACGCAAAACCAATAACATGACAAATGATTGGTCATGGTATTTGTTTTGCACCAATCATTGGTTGTGTTACTAGTTTTGCATGTGTTAAAAGTTTTTGCACCGGCTTGTTTCCTTTGATACGTATATCCCTGAATGCTGTTTGAATGCTGAATGTTAATGTGGCTGAATTGTACTTGTCTCTTTAAAGTTTCATACATGTTTTTATTTTGTTCGCAGGTCTTTCTTGTAAAAGAGATCTTGATCTCAATGGGACTACCTGTAAAAAAATAAAGGATATAAATAAATAAAATGTTTTAGTAAATCAGGCCCTACGTGTTTCAAGTACTGACAAGAAATGGAGACCTGGAGTGGAGTATATGTTATAGCCAATTTATTCTTGCTTTACAGAGGAACATCCTTCACAGTGGTATGTAGTTTACTCAATTGATCTTCCTCACATTTAATGGTTACTTAAAGTAGATTGAATGTCTTTGCTTGTGCTTGTCCCTGAGTGTGTTAAATTCAAATTGGACTACTGGACGGAGGCTCACTATGCTGCTTACTATGCTGCTTATGTAAGGCCATGTTTGCATTGTATCTGCATACATTTTGTCCCTCATTTTCTCCTTACGTGGGTGTGAGGAGGGAAGCTTGCTGAGTATGAACTGTGAGTCTTATCGCTGTTTGTATGTGTGTCATGATTTATCCAAGAAATTGTAGGTACTGTTCTTAATATAGCAGCAGATGTGACAGTTTGTGTGCGAGCTGCTTCCTTCACCCGATTGGGGTTAATTAGGAGGTTAAACAGTGCGAAGCATGGCGTCTTTAACTTAGATTTATCTGTTCCTGCACTGACCCGTCTGGGGGTGCATCCGTTACCCTGATGGCCTCTGGATTTATTTCTTTATTTGTTTATTTGCTATAACGAGTGCCAGTTAAATCTTCTTAATTTTTTTTGCTGTTTGTGCATTTAAGGCTCGTTATTCAGTTCCAGCTCTCAGTGAAAATGTCACTGTATCCCGTCCCGGATTCAGCTGTTTTCATTGCTCAGGCCACAGTGACACGCATTCATGACCTAAACAAAATTCAGATTTAGCTCCTCAAAAATGTCCACTCGACTTCTCTTGAAATAATGATCCATTGTGTCTCTTATCAGCTAACCTTTTGCTCATCTATTCATGAATTTAATAAATGCGTCTTAGGATTGCCCTTTGCTGGAAATAGCCTTTGCAAAATTAACCAGTAAAATCTAATATTTTACTGACCAAAACTGCTCTCTCTCTCTCTCTCTCTTGCTCTCTCTCTCTCTCACACTCTCTCTCTCTCTCTCTCTCTCTCTCTCTCTCACTTCTGGTGCAACTAAGAGGCTTGACATAACTGAAAGACAGTGGGCCTTTTTCAGGAGGCTATACAGGGAATGCTATGCAGCTAGCATGACCTGACATGTCTCTGAAGCTGGAGGGGTCCCGACCTTTGCACCCAGGCTCCAAAACTAGGAAGATGAAGAAAAAGGGGCTTGGTGGGAGGGTTGCTCCTAAACAAGGGCTTCTGTTCGGCTGCTCCAAGAATGTCATTTCCATAAAAAGACACCAAAGAAGAGAGAAAGAGAGAACGAGAGAGTGGGAGGAAAAGAGAGTGAGAAAGTAAGGAATACAGAGATAGAGAAATAATTAACTTTATCTGGCAATGAACAGGGTCATACTTTCTATGGTAACTACCTCAGAATAGTAAATTGTTCATAGTTCTTTGACATGCAGAAAATCTTTTCAGGGGAAAACCAGAGGTGAGCATTACAGGGAGCTCATTATGAAAATGACTGAAATAGCGTCATAGAGACTGACACAAAATTATCACACAGAATTGGAAAACTATCATTTCACATGAATTTATTTAACAAGTAATTTAAACTGTACCCGATTAGGTAGTAGTTGATATGAGCTGTAATTGTCATTAGACCCAAAAACACAAATGGCCCCAGTGTTGTATACTAAACAAAAGTGTGTCTTGATACGTGTCAATAAAGTTTTCCAGTCAATCTAAATGGAACCATCAGGAGTAAGCAGTCTTAGTAGGTAATGGCCATCCCCTTTAGGCCAGAAGTTGATCCATGCATGATGTTAGTCCCCTGCTGTCCATGGGATGATTGGTTCAGATGATGCGGTCTTGACTATGCAGTGAATGTTAAGTCCCAGTTGGTGATTTAGAGTCTTTAGAGTCTTTGGTGGTTGTGTAATGTGAGGCATAATACCAACAGTGTATACCCCAGCAGTGTATACCAACGTGTAATGAGTTGTATGTGACATGTTTGAAGAAAGCAATGAAGGTTTATAAATAAAATAATAACTGTCAGTATTTACATTACTGTAATAAATAAGCCTCTGATTGCTCCATCACCCCATTTAATTTAATGTGCAGCATCTTCTTAAACGTTATAGTAATGGCACCACTTCCAGAAATTATAATTACTTTAGCAATGTATATTGCTGTTGTATGTTCATTTTATTATTATTTATGTTACACTTTGAAAACTGGTTTGCAGCCATTTATATCTTTTAATTATGTAAACTCCAAATATGTAAATTGAAACGTGAATGAGTATTTGTTTAAATTGTGAGAGGATGACAATAAGGACTAGGATTCTCCTGAATTGAAAGCCAGTGCAATATCATGTTCATTGTACAAAAACAATGTCACCGCGGGCTGCGTCCATCTCCGCAGTTGAATAACCAAAACTCCTATTTGGGATTAAAGGAGATAATGCATTAACTCAAGTAGGCAAATTGATCATGGTCTTATAATAAGAGTTACATGGTTGCATTTCAGCATTGGCAGACCGCCGCCAGCTTAACGTAATGTGACACTGGCAGCAAAATGTTTACACATGCCATTTCTGTTTGGATCATTGGGGATTGCCGTGTCCCGCTTATGTAACAATGATTTTACAGGGATGAAAAATGCCCCCGCTGCGGCGCCACCCCCCGGAACGTTCCGCAGTTACTCCCTGAAGATGGAGGAGGCAGCGGGGCGGGGGCACAGTTTGAAGAGAGAATATACAAGATTATAAATTATCGGGCCTAGAGACTGTGACCAATGAGTTTAACAAGGCAGAACACTAGGCTGCAACAGAGTCGCCGTGCCCCCCCCCCTCTCCACTACCGTAATGTAGTGTTTACAGGCATTCATACCGCGAACGAGGGTCAGGCGATCTGGCAATGAATTATCCCAGCCCCCCCCCGGAGAGCCATCCCCGCGTGACTCCCTACCATGGCACGACGGGGATAGGGCTGACATCACGGGTCACGTTTGTAGATAACCTTGAGTCGCTACCCATCACCCGGGGAGCGTTCTTTTTTGACAAGCTCGTTCACTGACGAGTGCAGATCGCCACCCCGTAAATGCGTTACCCCAGCTCCCTTCTGCTGGTTGGAGCAAAACCTCAGTTCACCTTCAGAGAGGAGTATCTCCAATGGTCCTTTTTAGTACTAGAATATAATGCAAAAAAAAAACTGCATCTTAGACAGTGGTCCTACGTAAGAGCAATGATTTTGACTTATTGAAATGATCAAAACACCCAATGGTCTGTACAGTTACACCTGAGCAAAACTTCAACAGAAACAAGGTGGTGAGAACTGCCCCAGGCTGTTAATGACCTCAGCAATTATTCATTTTAAATCAGTACTTTGCAATGGACTGTGATTCAGAACATACTGCTGCACTTGTAACTGATCCCAGGTCATCTCCTTTATCCAATTAATATGGGGCTCTGCTGTAACGTTGCTGTACCATACAGGGCTTCGGAGCACGCACATGCCCGAGTCTCTGAAAGTTTTAAGATCAGCGGCTCCACGAGAAACACCTCCATCTGTGTCCATTTCACATACGTGGACTTAGCCTGCCTGAGCTTAACTTAGGGAGGGTGGGGAAAAGGCCAAATTCCCTGCAGTTAAAATCTCAGACGGTGGTCCTTAACGCGTTCTCCCTCCCTCTCTTTCTTTCTCCCTCTCACTCCCAATAAAAACCTCTGACCACCAGCTGACCTTTCGCTGTTCCCCAGCCATTCGCCGCTCGTATTCCTGAACTACTGCGGCCCGCTGGTGGCCAATGGGAGGCAGCAGCTGTGGGGGGGGGGGGGGGCGGGGGAGGCTAGGTCACAGGGGTCGTGGCACTGGTAAAGTCATCGCAGAGGCTCCGATCTGGGGCGTCACTTCTCCCTTCAAAGGCTGCAGTGGCGTCCGGGGGCTGCCCCTGATGGCCCCACTGTTCCTGGGCTTGCAGGGGTCGAGGGGGACCAGGGTTAATAAAGTGATACCAGGTGTTGGCTGGAGAGCTTTACCAACTGGGCCCCTATTGCGCCCCACAGGAGACTGTTAGCGGGATAAAATATGAGAGGAAACCAGATGGAGGCTGTAGCCACACATGTAAAAAAATAAATAAAAATAAACAATCCCCAGCAATTAATGATTATTAGATTGAATGTGCTGTTTTCAAACAATCGCAGCACAAATGTGAAAACCTACAGCTCCCCAACAAAAGGGGCGGGGTCAACCCAGCCAACAAAGCAACAGATTATGAGACACAGCTGTGTATCGCTAAAGACCCAAAACCCAGAGTCACATCCCTGCTCAACAGGAGTACAATCAGAGGCCGGGGGAGCTGAGCTCTCAGCCACTAGAAAGGGCGACCCTTGAATAGCTGTGAAGATCAAGCAGAGTGAATGGGAGTCATTGTGGCGAGAGCAAATCGGCTCTGACAACGAGTGAAGAGCAAACAGAGGGACGCCGTCAGCGGACAAGTGCTACCGCGGCCGTGGCATTAAACAGGGGTGGCTAGGGTGTCAGAGCTCTCAAAGCCGTGACGTGTGGGGCTCCTCCGATCCCCAGTCCTCCGTCCGTTAAACAAGGCGGGCCCTTAATTAACGCTAATTAACATCAACGCCGGACAAGGGGCCATTAGCCCGGCTAATCCGCGGTTTACGTTTTCCTTTTTGGAACCCCGCCGGTCAGTTCTCACCCCAAGTCACAGAAAGAACACTTTGTGGAGGCTAGCTTCAAAGATCTCCCTCGACAAGCTACTACATCAGTCAGAGCCGGGGCCCGGGTAGCACATAACTCAAAGGCCCTAAGCCGGTCGTCAGGCCGTGCTCTACAAGTCTGGACCTTGGACCGATCCATCAATGACTCGTTGGATTCTTTCGTGCTCTCCGGCTATTTAGGCGCTTGAGCACCATTAAAAGGGGGAAAATGGGATCGGATACTGTAAAGACTTCAGTAAAGAGCTCTATTCAGAACGTGTATGGAAGGGGAAAGCACAGAACTGACTGTGTGTGAGGGTGAGTGGGGGTGGTTTTCGGGGGGTCGTGACCTTTGTTCTGTGTGTGAGGGTCCTGTTCTTTCTGCCAGCATTGCGCAATGTCAGCTCTGGTGAAGATCTGAAGGGAAACATTTGTAGCTATAGTCGTCAGTTAAAAAAACTCTCCCATCAACTTCCACAATGCAACACTGCAATCAGTATTATCCTTCGGAAAAAATCTACTGTGGTGTACTCGAGTAGACTGACAATGTGGAGAAAATGAGGGATAATTAAATCTGAACAAAATTATAGTGATGCCTCAGAACATCATACATAATAGCACTATATAGTTCCTATGATACAGTTTTCCCCCACACACGTGATTGTGTCAGCTTTGTCACAGGCATTTATATGACACTTAAGGTGGCTGCAACATTAAAAACTATATATGCAGTGTTTTTTTTTGAGTAAACAATATAGCCATTGTGACCAGATATAATTGGAGCACAGCTGTATTCTGTATTATGCATGACCCTGGAAAACGGCCCATCCTAGCAGCTTTTATAGATGACCTTAAATCACCAGGTTTTAAAGACTGGCAACACATGTTAGTTAATGATCAATTACAAAAGTCACAAAAGGAGATCTGGTGTACTGAGGTCCGTGCCTGTTTGTGCCTCATGTATTTGAAAAGACCAAACCTTCTGCTAAATGTACAAGCGTGGAAGTCTTCTTGAATTGATCATGCACCAATAATTTAGAAAATATGGTAGACAGACGATTCAGGAGAAAAAACAAGCAATCCCAAGTAACTTCAGCCTTTGAATGGCTGTGTGTCATTTTTGTTTCTCCATTTTTCTGTGCAAACCTCTTTTGCACAGCTGATTCATATAATCTTGGAAATTCCAAAGAGGCAATATATTTTTTTAGAAAAGCCCAAACCGTGAGCCCTTGCTCCCAACATTTGTGCAATGTTTATTTGTTTATTTATTTATTTTTACTTTCCAGCCAAGCACCTTAATGATGTGGGCTCCAAGCCATATGGAATACATTTGGTAGGATAAGAATACATGAAAGGCCATTAGCGTTGGTAAGTTACCTAAGGTGATGATTAGGTTGAAGTTACTGCTTCCATTTCAGGACGGCTTGCCATATAATAAAACTCTAATCCTTTGTGAAATCACCGGATGGGTATTTCCAACACAGGAGTCCTAAAGCTCTTAAGAGATGCCTTAAATAAGGAACGCTCTGACAAACACACACACAAGCACCTATCCCTCTGGCGCAGTCCACAACCCTCCCCCACCCCCTGTAACCCGATCTGTCGGCATGCAGCTCGGAATTCTTCAATCGCCCTGACATTTGACCCCTGACCTTTTTGGCAGCCCAGAGAAGAGAAGATGAAGTGTCCGGGCCTCTCTTTTCCCTGCACAAAAAAATCTCCTGTTCTTGCAAACCCCCCCTGCACACACACACACACACACACACACAACGTACACACACTCACTCACCCCCTAACCCAAGTCCCAGTTGGGACACCACTGAACCAAGCACTCCCGCAGTTCCCATGAGACATAGGGGCATAATTACTCCTTGATATGTGGGTAATAACCTGTGACGTAAAGGGAACAGCCATAGAGTGAGTTCCCCCCTTTCCCACACCGCTGTCCTTCGACCAGCATAACTGCTAGTCTCGTTTGCCTCTTTTTTTTTTAACCATCTGACCACTAGCGTTTGTGCATTGTGTGTGTTCTGTGTGACTACTGGGCGCTTTTTCCTTTGATTGCTGTCTGACAATGTCATCAGTGTTGGCCCTGCCTGAAAAGGCTTCTTGTGCAGAGCCAAGCAATTCCCATCCAACCAATCTATTTGTGCTGCGTTTTTCCAGGTCCCATTTATGTCCATGACAAACAGCAAGTTGTCTGTGGTACATATGTCAAGCTACTTGATATACCTGCTGGATTTAAGTGTGCGGAGTTTTTTTGCATTAGCTTTTGGTAGCTCTTGAATTTCATGGATTAGTTATGGCTATGAGTTTGAAACTTTAATACCAGCCTAAAATACTTGAACCTACAATGACCTACAATAATGTGATCCCTTCTGAAACATAAAATGGTTCATTATGCCTGTGCAGTGTATTTACTGTAATGGCGTGGAACTAACTCCTTTTCTGTATGATGTTTCCCTGAAGACCAATATTGAATATGCACTCATAAGGTTACATTTATTTGGAGAAATGCCGAAAAGTACATCTCAGTATGCATCCTTGTTCAGAACAAACCTTTTAAATTAGTAGGAACAATGTAACATGTAATGGCTTTAGCCAAATAATGCCATCAGGTGGTTTGGGGTTGAGCATAAACCTTTGAAAATCAAAGCAAAGCCTCCTTGATTTCTTCTCTTCCTTTCAAAATCCTTACCACATCTAATGAAATTTCACCAATTTCTTCACCTTTGCTAGTGGCAATAAGGTATGAATAGACCCGAGCATTAACCACAGCCTGTTGTCACTTAGGCCCCACAGCCTAAGGGGAAAAAACACATTAGCTGCTTAATAGCCACCAGACTGGACAGAGTAGTCATCTCGGAACATGAGAATTGTTTTTCTAAAGAGCTGCTAAGGGGTTGCTGCACTTTGTTTAGACTCCGGAACATATAACTGATAGTAATTCAGGTTTGTACAAAATAATACTGGTAAACACTAGTAATTAACCCCACAAACAGTGCACATGCAAAATGAGCTTGTTAATACATGATGTTCTCACCCGGCTCACTGAGTCTGAGGCCTGTCACAGAGACTCTCCCATGGGAATCATGGGAAATCCAAGAGAGGGACGACCCTCGCATCTGTCCCACTGCCTGAGGGAGAGCCGATCGCATTCCTTTACTAGTGTCCCACCCCGGGGAGAGCTGGTTTATGAAGCCATCTATCACCCTTCAAAGGCCCAGTGGCCACAACCAGCCACCCCTGGGCTCCCCTGAATGGGAGCGGGAGGGGCAGCAGGCCACAGTGGGCAGGCCTTGTTGCTAACGCTGTGATCTTTCACTCTAACTCCTGAGAAATCACCAGGGAAAGTGATTAGCTCTACTCTCTAGCACAAGGAGTGGCTGTTTCCCTCTTAGGTCACCGCTCTTATTGTCTTAGTTGATAGGAAAAACATATTCCTCTTATCTACTTGCCTTAATAAACATATCCTCTCTTTCGTAATTCACATTCACATGGTGTCTCTCTCTTATGGTATCTTACTGCTTTACTGTAAAATAAGGCTTCCAAAAATATGCAAACTACCGCCATGATACTTTTATGCCAAATAAAACACAGATGGTATCAAACAATTTGGTCAGTCAGGGTGAGTTATTTTTTTCTAGACTTGTTGTAATAAGGGTTATTTCATATGGATTGGCTTAACGATGATTGTGATGTTTATTACAATGACATATCATAGTCACAGTCATACTAATTATTGGATGATTGACTAAGCTTACTAAAATGGAGTTGTTTGACAGAAATACAGCACATTGGGAATTGCTGATAATGCTAGGGCTAAAGCCCTTACTCGTTGTTATTAAGTAACTCATTCATAGTGGTTCTTGCCTCAGGAAGCAGCTATTGAAATGCAAGAATCAGCAGTTTACATTGACTTTGCCCATGGAAGAAAATGTGTAGTCCTGCAATGTATCCTGCTTTTCCTCTATGTCATCTCTTAATTGTTTCAGTGCAGTTATTCCTTTTTTGGATCGGATGCTGTTAGCTCACCTGCCAGACAGCAATCGATATACACCTGGAACACCAGTTTCTCTCCGGAAGGTAAACCTGAATGACTTGGGTCCCTCCTGGAACATGAGGTCTTAAGTGTTTGTCTTTACAACCAGGTTTGTCAACGTCAGGAACAGAACCCAGCAGGGTTTATTGGCTTTCCTTAGTCATCAGTAATTTGGGCATGTATTTCAAAGGGCCTAATTGAGTCAATAATGGGTGGCATCAGTCCATTAGGTGTTCAGGTAGACTGAAAAACTGTATCTGTGAAGGGTCGCCACTCCTGGAGTATCCAGCAATGCTGTGAAGGAAATAATAAATTTATTTAAGCAGCTTTTAACTGTTAAATCCTATTTTTTTCTCAATGAACCAATCAAATGAATCAGGTTTTGTGAACAAATTTAACCTAGAGAGGGCTTGGATCTTACCACCTTAATGGCCTCTTGCTAAATTGATGAATAACGATGCCTAAACTGTTACCAGTTATTAGATGTGATCAATGTGGGAGAAGTTTGTGCAATGTACTATGGCTTGCTGAGATGATGGTTTAGGACTCTAAAGGATGCATTTGGCCAAGCGCTGTTACATCATTGTTATTAAAATTTCAGGCCCAGTTTGTCATGGATTTTAATGTTGGGCTTTCTAGTCCTGAGAGGATCTTACTTGTCATTGTGATGGTTACAGCACTATTCTCCAGATAGAGGTCACATGACAGCTTGAACGTGTTTTGGTTGGTGATGAACAGGCATGGGTGTATGATAATTGCGTTCAATGAGCATTTTGAGGAGAGGATGTAGAATTCCCTAAGGAAGAACCATCAAGTTCCAAAAGAAAAAGTCAAGGGTTCTGGATGAGCTGGTCTAAAAGAAAGAGAAACAAGTGGGAAAAGCAAAAGTGTCCCCGCCCCCCACGGAGGGCCTGCCCACTAGGCCTTTCTCCTCCAACCACTATTCCTGACCGCCCCCCTCCGTCCCTTTCACCTCAGCACAAAGCACCAGGCTGTGTTATCTGAGGCACTAAAGACCTGGTCCTCCTCACTGCCCATGGACAATGGCCGCCCCACGGAGCCCTCTCTTCATTTCACCTTCCTAATGACAGGTTTCATCCTCTTTCCTCTGACCTGAGGAGGAGTAGCCCTACCCACCACCCTTCTCCCACTCCCCCTTCCCACCCCGAGCCTTTCACCACATCCCCGTGCTATCCCAAAACTCGCATTCCAGATTCCTACACTCAGTTATGCCCGCTACTGTAAATTCTACAGGTTTTTCACAGCCATGCAACGCTGGACTGTCTAAACAATGTGCTTTGTGGATTTTTTTGAGCATCACTGAGGCTTTTCCCCCTGAAAACTCCTCCAAGGTTTTCAGGGGAAATGTTCTCTGGGGTCATAGGTTGCATGGAATTGAGCGCCTTCCATCCATTTTAGGGGACACAGTTTAATCATTTCTACATTATTTATCTGCACACACTGTTTGTTCTGCAAGGTAAATACAACACGACATGAATTTTTATTAGTTCCCACAGGACTATCAATACCTTTGTCATAAGGGGAAAGTTCACATAAAATACGATAATCAGGTATGCAAATCCCACCACATGAAAATACATAGCTGCATTATACCCTTTTATACCCTTTATTGGATCAGTCCAGATTACATTGAACACAGTGTCAGATGAATATAAAGTTCATTTTAACATCACAGTAGGGGTTTTCATGTGCAATGTTTGATGGTTGAATACAAATTTTTTTATTTTATTCAAGGTTGGTAACAGTATTATTTATTTATTTATTTATTTATTTATTTATTGCTTTTGTTAATTATTAGTCCAGTATAGCAGTGGGTTGAGAGAGTGTATGCCTAGATTGCATCACAGGGATGAGGGAGCCTTGGTCCATTGTCTCACAGACCCACACACCCTAGGTCCTAGGGGAACCATCTCTTCAGGGCTGGAATATTATCTTCAGGGGTATTTCTCTGCAAATTGTCCTGCTTACATCATATCATGCAAATGTATCAAACCCGAAAAATAAATGATCTACAGAAACTGCAGGTTTCAAAGTGAACAAATGCCAATTATTTTAGGTTAAGGACCAGTGAGGCCACTTAATTGGAATCAGAAAGCATGCATCTCAAAACACAAACGGGAATTTCCTGCTCTTGTATTGATAATTGACAATTAAAGCAAAATGCAGTCAAAAAGAAAATATGGGTGCTCATACGGTTGCTGGAAACTGAAATATAGGAGAGTCTCAACCATGTGTATGTAGTTACATGGGGTATGTTAACATGGCAACTCATGTCACGTATCCGTAATCAGTGGGAAAGCAGTGTGAACTAAAAAGTAACATTCTCGAAAGCAATTGATTTAAGAAAGTGGGCAACGACACGTACATTTAGCTACATATTGTCCTAGGTTATCCAGACTTCATACATCTACAACTCAGTTAGATGGGGATTCCATTCATCCATGTTAGACTAACTTCTTCCAGTTACAGTAGGTTAGAAAAACACACATATCCTGGTTGCAAGGGCTATTCCCAATGGCAGGAAAAACAATGGGAGGTTATGAAAGCTGCATATGCCTATGGTGAGTGCTGGAGAGGGGGGGTGGGGGCTAGAGCCCCACTTCTTCAGCCTCCATGTCTCCTATCTCAGGGTCCCACCCTGGGGGAGGGGGGGGGTTACTGCAGGGGGGATTTTCCGGTTGACCTTCTCCTCATGCTTTTTCGAGCCCGTTCACCCCATGTTGATTCTCTTGACCTACTTGGTCATCCAGGAGCAAGCCACTTATAACGTGGAGATCTATTGCTTCACAAAACACTTATATCTGGCTGATATATGTCAAAGACATTTTTTACATAGAAAATTAACATTTCCATCAATTTCAGAATTCTAAAAAATTTAATTTGTAGTGAACCTTGGTCTTGCAATTGTCATTTAACATATACTGTATGTTTTATTGGAAATTGAAGTCAGGTTTCTGGAGAAGGTCCTGAGCAATTCATGAAGGGTACTTCTCCATTCATTCGTACACATTACCTTGGCTATTTCTTTCTTTTTTCTCATAGAACCACACTATGTGCATTTTCAGCTATACAAGTTAAACTACAATACCCAGGAGACATGATGGCACTCAAACATGTTGGCCATCTACTACAAAGGATAATTTAACTAAGTAAACTGAAAATAAACATGGTTCCATTTCTTATTCTCCGATATCACCTTCTTGAATAATGAAAAGATATGGCCAATTGCGTTCAGAAAAAAACTATAAACTGTTTCACAATACTTCTGTAGATCTTTAGACTTTTTTTTTTTTTTTTGCAAATGCAGTCCAGAAAACGTAGATTAACTTTTCTTGACGAGACTGGTAATACAATGCCGCCAATTATTACACAGTTGTACCCACTCCACATTTTGCCATGTTTGTTGTTTTAATGCAAACACCTGCTTTTTAACTCCACAGTTTGGTGCAGTAGAAAAGAAGGGGTAAACAGCAGTGGGCCTCATGCCCCCTGTGTGGCAGAGGCCACGGACACATGCTGTTCCATTGAGAGACAATTCTCCAGTGCATCTCAGGACTGACATACAAAGAACATACAATAGAATTAACACTTAAACAGCTGTAACAGGCTTCCTATGTCTGGTCTGTAGTACTCTATCCTGCTGTGTTTCAGCCCTGTCAGTAAATCTATCATCAGAGCCCAAATGTGGTATGTTTAGAAATGGTTTCGTCTGGAGTTCTGAGGTCTGAAGACCATAAGCTGTTATTTTAATAAGAAAGAATGCTGTACAGGCATGAAGACTGATTCAAAAAAATTTTATTCGTTCACATCCGTGATTACAATCATGACAATCACTTGATCCTCATCGGGTACAAGGAGCACAATAATTGGAAATCATTGTAAAAATGTAAAAATGCAGAAATACAGAAAAGTTCTTCAGCCATCTTAAACAAAGCAATATCTGCATGGAAAGTGCACAGCCAACAGGCGTGAGTGGTAAACAGTTAAACAGTCATCTGTACTGTCACATTTATTGACCATTCATCGACATTTTCACCTCCTGGGCTGGTAGGAAATAATGAATGGGTCACTCTCTTTGTCTTCGGCTGCTCAGTAGTATTCTGTTTTGACCGGAGGAAGAAGTCTGTCGGAATGCTCCCTGCAGTACATGCACTTAAGAGCTGCTGCCAGTCAGGAGAAATATATCTCCGCCTGTAGTTGAGAAGCATTTTCTGGTCAAACGATTCCAAACAAGGAGGTGTGTGTGCGTGTGTGTGCTTGTGAGCATGAGTGCGTGCGTGTGTGTGTGTGTGTGCGTGTGCGTGTGTGTGTCTGTGCATGTGTGTGTGTGAGTGTGGGCGGCTTGCGTGTGTGTGTGTGCGTGCTCGTACCTGCATGCTCATGTGGTGTGTGTGTGTGTGTGTGTGTGTGTGTGTGTGTGCTCGTGCCTGCAGGCTCATGTGGTGTGTGTGTGTGTTTGTGCGTGTGTGTGTGTTGTGTGTGTCTGTGCATGTGTGTGTGTGTGTGTGTGTGTGAGTGTGGGCAGCTTGCGTGTGTGTGTGTGTGTGTGCCTGCATGCTCATGTGGTGTGTGTGTGTGTGTGTGTGTGTGTGTGTGTGTGTGCTCGTGCCTGCATGCTCATGTGGTGTGTGTGTGTGTTGTGTGTGTCTGTGCATGTGTGTGTGTGTGTGTGTGTGTGTGTGTGTGTGTGTGAGTGTGGGCAGCTTGCGTGTGTGTGTGTGTGTGTGTGTGTGTGTGTGTGTGCTCGTGCCTGCATGCTCATGTGGTGTGTGTGTGTGTGTGTGTGTGTGTGCTCGTGCCTGCATGCTCATGTGGTGTGTGTGTGTGTTGTGTGTGTCTGTGCATGTGTGTGTGTGTGTGTGTGTGTGTGTGTGTGAGTGTGGGCAGCTTGCGTGTGTGTGTGTGTGTGTGTGCTCGTGCCTGCATGCTCATGTGGTGTGTGTGTGTGTGTGTGTGTGTGTGTGTGTCGAATGGGGGGCGGGGCGCGAGGAAAAGCTTTGAGTGGAAGGGGCAGAGGTTCCGATTTGTTTTGTAAACAAGGGAAAGCCACTCACAGCCCATCTCAGAGCGACGGTCAGAGAGAGCGGAAACATATTGTCCTGTAGAGGAGCAGCAGAGCGTGCGGCCTGCCTGCCTATTTACTGTAAAGTGAGAACAGGAAAGGGAAGGGTCTGCCTTGGTGCGAAGCAGAGTGCGAGATAGCCACAGAAACAGGACTCCTGCCGCAGAGGTGAGATAGCACAAACACCGCAAGAGCTACGGAGTTGCTTTTAGGGGCCATCTGTGTCATGTGAGGCCTGGGGCTTGAAACCAGAGCACATCGCTCCCAGTCAAATGACTCACAGAGAACCAGTTTCATCAGAGGTGTGGCGTTTCAGTGGGGGGCACAAAGGATTAAGGCAAGGGTAGGTAAAAAAAAAAAGAAACATTTTCCCTTACTCTTAAACGTGACATTGTTTTGCTTGGTAGGAGACAATATGCTATATTCACAATTGATTCAGTACCACAGGTCTTTGAAGTGACAACTGGACATCACCGTGTAAAAGGTCATCACAATAAATGCTGTGAATCCGTGACTACCCTGCTTTTTTTTCTGGAGCTTTTTTTTTTGCCTCTTTAAAAGCCTTATTCCAGAGCACTAATAAAATAAACTTGAGGGGCCCTCTACTCAATGTGGTGAGAGCAGAGATCTGAGTATGGAGAGGGGTAAAGAAACAGAGGTCATCAGGAACAAAGAGCAGAATACTGTGAGGTCAAGCGGCCTGGTGTCGGAGGGCCCTCGGCCCGCACCGTGCAGGAGAGGGAAGGGGGGTGCATGGGCTGGGGGGGCTTGTATAATCAGGGGATGGGTTTTGTTTCGAGAGTGTGGGATTGAATACATCAAACTGCCTGACAGCCGAACAATAGATCACGTTTTGCCCCGTTCAGCTTTGAGCGCTGCGGCTCCTTTCAGTCCACCCCACATCTGGACCGTCCCAGATTAAGCCTCCATTCACCACCCCGCATTCGGCTGACCTTTGTGTTCAAAGCCACTTCCACCCAATCAGTCATGTGAGCTTTTACAGGAGAAATCCAGGTGATGCGGGCTGCCCGAGGGCACGGCAGCCCCGGCTCTGAACCCGGCGTCCTGAAATCAGCGCCCGTAACCGCGGCCCCCGCGCTGCTCGCCCAGCAATATTGCTGCAATTTTCTGGGGGTTTGGGGGTTTGGGGCTGTTTTCTGCCCTCGTGCAGCTGGGAAAGCAAGAGGAATTGTCTGCGAGGCACAGCTGATCTATGGCGTTCGTCCCCGTCTTCACCCCCGCTCTTACGCGGGAGGCGAAACGTGGGGCGGGGCGGGGCGGGGGGGGGGGGGGGGGGGCCGTGTGTGCAGCAGCTGTGCGAGGCGCGCGCTCCCCGCCGGGCGCGACCCGCGGGCCGGGGAATGTGCGGCATTCCGGCGGGCCGAGCAGGAGCGAGAAGGTTTGTGCAGGCTCCACAGGGCCCGGCGCTCCGGGGAAGGTGCAAGTCCAAACCAGACCGCCCACATGCGCCAGGCGAGCATGAGACACGCTGCGCTCCCGCTGCAGACCAAAGAGCGCGACTACACGGCCTGACCTGTGTTTACAGAGGGGCCCTTAGCATGCTGCTGTAAGGCCAGGGTATGCCACCCGACCCCTGGAGAGCTGCACAATTTGTAGGTGTATTCAATTGTTCAAAATATCTTTTGAAACATGATCACTTTAATTTGTGAAGCCTAATTTGCGAAGCAAACCGTAGATATGAATTCACTTAATTAGTTTCATTAAAGGTTGTATCAGCGATTTTGGGTGGAAACATAAATGATCACATTCATCTGATTTTTCCTCACGATCCGCTAGCTGCCCGCCCCATAAGCAGGCCGTCAAAAAACCGCGTCTCTGTAGGCAGCCTATGCTCCGAGATCGTACACAAAAACAATGGTACTACCAACTACTCAAAACCAAAATAAACAGTATTCCAACCAATCACAATGATCTGCACAAACGTGACGTCACTTCTGAAGCGAAATCCCAAACAAACATACTTATGAATAATTATGTTATGTTTTAAAAAATAGTGTTCAAGCATCCAGAATTATAACCACGTTAATAACGTTTGTAAGAAACCAAACCGTTTGTAAATCCGTCAAGATTTCAGCGAGATAAGAGTATTAGCGTTTGTGCAGATCATTGTGATTGGTTGGAATACTGTTTATTTTGGTTTTGAGTAGTTGGTAGTACCATTGTTTTTGTGTACGATCTCGGAGCATAGGCTGCCTACAGAGACGCGGTTTTTTGACGGCCTGCTTATGGGGCGGGCAGCTAGCGGATCGTGAGGAAAAATCAGATGAATGTGATCATTTATGTTTCCACCCAAAATCGCTGATACAACCTTTAATGCAATGATTCTATTGAATGTCTTTATTTGATATGTTTGTTTGTGTGTTGTGGGTCTGCCCCACTCTCTATGTCTTTTTTTGTTGTTGCTGGTGGCTACAACTGAAGTTCCCTAACGGGAAAATAAAAGTTATTCTATTCTATTCTGTATACAGGGCTTGGATGGAGCAGAAAACAAGGGAACAGGGTTGCCCACGGTGCCTCTGCTTTAAGAACAACCTTGCATCAGAAAGCTAGAGAAGCATGAAGGTGTGTAAACAGCTATGTTCACGATATAAAGCTAAATGTATTAGAAAAATTGCAGGTAAAATATGCATGTTTATAACTGGAAAAAGTGAAATAGTCCCATTCTCAGAGCTATGGCACTATACTGCAAAAACCAAATCTTAACAAGCATTTTAATCTTATATTTAGACATTAGAATCTTATTTCTGTAACATTTTCGCTAAATAAGGAAAACTATCTACCAGTGGAGTGAGATAGGTTTACTCATTTCAAGATTTGCCAGTGCGGTAAGATTGTCAAGCGAAAAGTAACTTAAAACAAGCTGATATTTTTCACTTTTGAGAGAAAAATAAGATTTTAAGTCTCATTACAAGACTTGTACTTGTTACGGCAGACATTTTTCCAGTGTATACATAAACAGGAAGTAGACATTAGGGAAAACATCTCCATTACAGTACAGTTCTAGTCCAGTAATATCACGTAATAGCTTAACTACTGTATCATACAAAATCTTTTTTTATGTTGTGGTCACTTCTACATCACTTTTTCAAAATAGTACTGGCCTTTTAAGTGACCAACCCCTATGGAAAAAGAATATGCTGCAGTACATTGTAAATATATCAAAATTATCTTCACAATATATTTAAAATATACTGCAGTATACGTATTACATTTCCATAAGGGAACCTATACAATCATATGTGTTGGAGAACACTGCGTGTGTGTAAAAATGTAATGGGTGGCAATTATGTTGTATTTGGGCAGAACAGGAAAACATTGGCGTCTAAACCCCTTCTCATAGAGTCCATTCAATTATTTGGCTCCGCGAAGGCAGGTGACCATGTGATCCATGTGCAGCTAGTCTCCTTTTTACAGATCAAGAATATCGGCAGCATTGCAACACATAAGACTCACTTCCTCTGCATGTTAAAAAGGGATAAATGAACACATAGAGCTTTGTTGGGTATGTTAAGAGCGTTCAAAATCATATGAATTGAGCATAGGTTGTACAAAAGCATGTGACCATTTAATTCAGTCGCCTCAAAGCCATCATATGTAATTTCCTGCCTTTTCCGCTCCACATACCTACAGTGTAATGCAATGCTATCATTCATTTTGGAAATGAGCAGCTTCATATATTGTGGTTTGGCAGGGTGATAAGAGTGTTTGAAACATGTATATGGTTAAAGGCCCACAGTGCATGCTTTTTGCGGTTGAAGTCAGGTAGATTGGTGTAACTGTGTAACAAGTGCAAAAATGATTAGATGACAGACCTCATGCAGGTTTTGATCTGTAGCCAGGACACAACCTGTCCACACATGTTGGCCCCAAAAAAGAATGCAGAGGCTACACTTCTCTGTCCCCTCCCTCTCTCCATTTTTCATGAAAAATAAGACAGAGACAACAACAATTAACCCCCTTTTGGTTGCAACATTTTTATTTATTTATTTAAAAGAGACAAGTATAGATAACATTGACATTTGCAATAGCAAATGTTCTACATGTGTTTATAGCCAAAGCTAATTTCCAACACTAGTCCCTCTATGGGCATTAAAAGTACAACACTTACATCACAAAATACAGACATATTCACATAAGGCTTATTCTGTTCCACCTGTGTGAAATAGCTGCAATGTTGACCATGCATGATTAGCAGGGCAACAAAGGATTATAAATAAATTAAGAAAAGTAATGCTTCTAAATACTGTACATGTGAATGAACCCATAAGAAATTACCAGAACCCCAAAATGTCCAGAACCTCCCATTTTCCAGATTTTAGAAATGTAGCTTGTATATTCATAGGGGATATGGAGCATAGAGTTTATACAGGCAGCATTATCAACATGCAAGTCTCCCTGAACTAGTTTTCAAGCAATTATCAGTTCAAAGCTAAACATATAATTAGCAAAGCACAGACTAAGCATTAAATTAAGAGCTAAATAATGGCTTTGTGGACTTATTTCAAAATTCTAAATATATGTTAAAGGAATAACAAAATAAATTTAAAAGCTGAAAATGATACTTTTAGAAGATGCATTATTTTGGCAAAAAAGTTGTTTGTTGGATCTAATGGGGAAGGATTCCACTATTGTTAGAAATGCTGTTCTATATTTGACTTGCATGCATTCAGCTTTGAACTCATGGTAAAAGCCTCAGCATTTTCCTCTCATTTCTTCCACAAGAAGACCACAGACCACAGGTCATTAAATAATTTCACCAATTTCTTAATTTTCCACAATATTTACTGTATATACCACATACTGGATGCCAATAGTTCCAGAAAGGATTCTGCTAATTAAAACTATACACGTCTCCACAATTATCCATTAAGAAGTGAGTGAATGTAGCAAAACTAACTTTCGCTCAGATTCCTGCACGTTGGTATGTCACCAAAACTAAGTAACGTCCTGTCATGTGACCTTCCCATCACCCACCTGTGCGGACTTCCCTCTTAATCCCCATTGATCCTTTTCTGCTTTGAACATTAGGGCTACTAAGTGTGACTAATTCTCCAACACAAGGATATTGTCTTCCCCATCAGTGCTTTCTCTTCCTGTTGCTGGCTTCCGGTCAGTTGATTTGATTTTGTCATTTTGAGTAGTGTAGCAAAAGAAGTCTCGACTTCAATGGTACCAGCTTAACATCTGAAACACGTGTTGTTCACAGTAGAATAGTACTAACAGAAGCCACGTTGCTCTTCGTATGCAGGCCACGCCCATCCTAGCAGACACCGAGATGTGCCAAAACACAACTGTCTTACTATTAAATCAGTGCACGACTATCACTGTTGACCAAGCTGCCGTTCCTCTGGGAGCAGCAGGTCCAGACGGGGCGCCCAGCGGGGGCCGCACTCAGACGTCCATTTGGTGCCCCCCACCCCATCCCACAGCCTGGACTAAGGCCAGCTGACCAGGGGAGCGCTTGTCCAGCACTGAGGCATAAATCATGCCGGGTGCCTGCCCCACAGGCTGCTCACGGGAACAGCCCCAGGACCAGGGTCCCAGCCCTGCCTGGCTCGGTTATTCCTGATCCTCTGACGCAAGGGTGCAGCGGTTCCCACTGACTGTACCCACAGGCTAGGACAAGGGGGCGCCCCGGTGACCCTCAGGAAAGTCACCGGCAGAGCCCTACGTCACAACGGTCCAGGGAAAACGCGCACTTGTCGGACAAATGTTTCTTGAGTGACTTGTCCATACTCATTCAATGGATCTGGGTATAGTGCCTTTCTCAAGCACACTGCACCTGGTATCTATGACATATAACCCATTCAGTCACGTCCTCCAGACAGCTACTGCTTCCCATTCCCAGTCTACGATCTGTTCCTCTCTTATACTCCCCCTGCCTGTTTAAATACGGACGTCTTTCATGTCTTTGGAACAGCATTTTGCTACTTACAGTGTGTTCTGAAGTAAGTGTTCAACATTTGAAACTTTGGCAGGGCCATAAAAAGGTTGTCACACCGTTGTCCTTCCAGAACGAGTGACACCAGTTAATACACTCCACTAAAGCATTTGCCAGCTGACAAGCCATGTCCGTCACTAGCTGTACCACAAATTTACTCTAAATGCTACAGTTGCCGCATCACAGCAGTTACTTCGCCTTGTTGACAAAAGTTGAAACGCATAATTTGTACATTGCATGTGTAGTTTTATATTGTTGTTACTGTTGCTGTAGTAGTTTGACAACGGGGGCAACAAGTCTGAGAGCAGCACTGCTTTGTTGCACAACCGTTCACTAAAACTCAAAGTCTGAGACACAGTCACAGTAAACAAACCACATTTCAATAACAGAAAAAGCAAAGGTAGTAGCATATGAGCAGGCACCTTATCTAACTAAAGCACAAAATAATGTGGGTGGCCTTAGAATCATGGTTTAAAATGTTTCCATGGCATTTATACCTTCTAACAGTGAGTCTGATATTTCTTTATGCCAAACCCACTTGAATTGTATTGGATTCTGGAGCGAACTGCAAACTGTATTAATTGCAGGAACACACGCAAGCTACAATTGAAACATTCCCAACAGTTGGTTCCTCTTGCTTTCGTTTTATTTTAAGTATTGCCACCATAAACTACAATACATTTCTCTGGTAATATTTCTTAAATCCTTGGTGAGAATATTTACTGTGAAAGAATACTTACTGCAGCAGGGATGAACATAGAACCTTTACCGGCTGTCACATACAGCAAACTTTTTCTCACGTGTATTAACGGAAGTACTGCTGTAACTACCGTGATGGTTCATTAAAAATAACAATGTGCCGTACATACATAGAAACTACAGTGCGGCTAAAAAAACTGTTGATTAAATTAGCATGTGCCCCAGTTTACTTTTAAATACTCATCCTCACATTTACTGAAAGAAATTATTGACAAGTACTGCCCTCGTGTGGTCAGACCTGAAATATGACCCTCTCTGTATTTTCGCCCTTCATTTCAGTTGTTACAGCAATGTGTTCCGTTCTATGTTTCCGTTACGTCATCCCCTTTTTTACGTTAAATACTTCATTACGACTATCACCTGTATGGTTTGGCTCACATAGCTAGCAGTTTTTGTTCCTTCTATATACATATTCATAAAATTGTTTGAGTGGCTATTCAAACTTCATTAGATTTGGAGATTTCCTTCTGAACCTTTCTGTGCATCAGAACAGGCCGTTACGTCATCTTATGGTAGATGCATATTGGTATTATTTAGATGTTCTTGGAAAATGATGAATAAGAAACATAAGAATCCTATGTAAATTCATAGTAAATATTAAAATATGAAATTTTATGACATTGTTTATTAAATTATAATGTGGTACATGAATCACACACAGCACGTCATGGACACAATTCAAGTGTATTTGTACTTTGTATCTGCTGTACATTAATTAGTTATGAAGTGAAAGCATAAGTCAATTTAGCTTTTGTATCCACTCAACACAATGAGCTGTACAACTCAGTGGGTAGAAAGCTCTCAATATTTACACAACACACATAATACATTGTTTCCCATCCCCACTGTAGAGATGGTAAATATTTGCCTGGCACACATATTTTGGTTAAATGTGGAATAAACACACAGTAGATTACCAAATCTAAGACTAAATGTTTCCATAACCCCTGTATATTTAATATTTCACATAGCTAATCTTCACAATGTATGAGTGATGCAATCAATAAACCAGCAACACGTCTCCTGTTCAGGATGGTCCTATAGACAGACTAAGTGCATTTGTTTTCGCTTCATCATTCTGGATTAGGGGGTGAAATGGTTTAATAATTCACTCAGGTGACAATGTGACATTAACGACTGAAACATACTTTGGCTGCAAAGATTGCTTTTTGTTACGATATACCATTGTTTGAGCTGACCATGGTTTGAATATGTTTAAAGGGTCCTGAAAAATCGATTCGACCGATTTGAGAACTCAAACTTCCACTACGGGAGAGTCCCAGCATGTTTGTATTGAAATAGCATCAGTAGCATTCTTGATTCATTCCCGGCCAGCCTTCAGCTTGTCGGCCACGGTGTTGTCATGCTTGGAGCCCCCCATACAGGGCGGGCTCTTGGCTAAACTGGGGTTGCTGTCCCACTGCTGAGGGGTCTTTGCCTGGATGGCGAGGGCATGGACTAGGGTGCTGAGCTCCTCACGCAGGGCTTCGTTGACCAGACGGTGGCGTTGCAGCAGGGACAGTCCGTCAAAACGCCCGCTCACCACTAGCACCCGGAAGTGAGACTCAGACCCTGGGGGCACGGCGTGCATGTGGCTCTCATTCATCACCTCAAGGTGGTGTGGCTCCAGGGCTTGGGTCAGTTTGGCCCTTATAGCACTCTCCACGGGCCGGCTGGGGTCCATCTGAGGCCAAAATGTGGTGGTCTGGCGGGAGAAGGCAAGGATGTTGGCAGCAGGTCGAGCACAGCGGAGGACACCGGGCAGCATCAGAAGACAACGGAGGGGAGGGGGTCGCCCAGAAAGTACTGCCTGGAAAACAATATGTGCGTTTTTATTAATCCGAACATCAGTGTTAAAGAGAAGTACGATTAATTAATATTATATTATAACAATGTCGTGAAAACGGGCTATTACATGCCGGTGACAAAGAAAATTGGCGATTTTCTGTCAAATAAAATGTAGCGTTATTTCTCAATGATTGTCTTTCAATAACCAAGATAAAACAACATACAATGAACGCTAACATACTGTATCTAATCGTCTAAGCATCTAAACCCCACAGTTAATTACTGTTAGATAAATTGGCTATCTTGTTAAACCAGCTCGCTACTGTTATCCTGCATTAACTAACGTTAGGTTGTGTTCTACGTCTGTGATTATTGAAATTAATTAGGTTATCCTGATACTAGCAAATTAGCTAGCCATAGTTGACGAAAAATGCCAGTTAGTTAGTTAAACTAGCTATATAACCACTAACGTCAGTTATATATAACACCAGCTAGAAACAATCCAAAAGTAGGATTAACTAAAGTCGTTAGCTATCGTGCTTGTATCGTTTTGGTCATTTTGCTAACCATTTGCTTGCTAGAAATGAATGTTTTCAGTTAGCTTGCTAGCTATTGAGTTAGCTTCTGCAGTTCTAACGTTAGTTGGCTAAATGCTATCGATAGGGTCAAACATTCTTGAAACAAAGCTACATTATTGAACAAAAGGAACATTTACATTATTAGTATTACAGTGATGTGGCGAAAGGGTGTGTGTCCATAGCTGGATAGTTCGCAAGTTACACAAAATTAAATCACACGACTCACCTTATTTAAGCACTGACCTAGCAGTAGGAGGAGTTGACATCTCCATACTGTCGCATGCGCACAATGATCTACCGCGTTGCGCAGTGGAAGTTGTAGTTTTGGTAGCAAGTTATACATTTATTTTTTTCTAATATCAGTCGTGAGTGATTTAATATGTATTAAAGACATTGTTTATAAAACTAATATGTAGGGCCTACCACACAATTAAAAGGGAACCCTGATACGGAATATAAAGTACGTCCGAATGTATGCTATATAGCTCTATGGCTATATGTTTAGAATCTAACTGCTATCAATAATCTTCTCACCCTAGTAGATTAATGGCTATGTTAGAATACCTGTTCTTATGGTGGTCAGTGTACGGTAGTATGACGTTTGGTAGTTATTTATCCTAAATTATGTGAATAAATAAATGCATCCTATCTCACCAGCAAACACAAGGTAAAGAACTGTCTTGAATGAAAAACAAAACACAAATACAAGTCAGTATTTATATCTTTATTTACTGCATTGTATGTTTAACTCCATCGTAGTACTGCAAAATTAATTTAATTGCACAATTCAAGAGTGCAGATTCCTGCATGATTAACAAAATAAAAAATAAAAATCTCGCACGAACCTTAATACATCACCTTCATTGCGGTACAGTAAAATATTCTCCATATCTATAAATAGTTATTATTGATGTATTCATTTGTTTTCCAGATTTGATCTTCAAAACACACAAAATAAATACAACATACTATAGTATCTGGTAATTAAGGTTGTTTCGTTTTGACTTTTTAGTTATTGTTTCCACATATTTATACTTGTACATACAAACACCTACACTTTATACAGCACAATACAATGATAAAATGTTACATTTTCAGTCACGTTGAAATAATGTCTACAGTATTTTAATCTGACAGCTGCTCTAGTAGCAGTCCTGGTGGGCTCTTCTGATGACAACCTGGATATTGACCAATTCAGTTTTTCCAAGAGTGATCACCAACTCTGGGCATGGGCAAACATTTCATAATGTGCTTTGCTTCTCAACAATGGCTGGGCAGTGCAGAGCAGAGAACATGTTGATTATTGCTTTGTTTACTTTGCACCTCTGATTGTTAGTCATAATTTCATTACAACCAGTAACAACCTCAACAGGGAAACACTAAAGCAGCATACTTTCCACAAAAATAGAAACAAGTCATACAGCTCCACTGAGATTCATTAGATAAATACCATACAGCGACCAATGTAATACCATACAATATAGCATCTTAGATTGACATCCTTGTTTGAAATTTAGTGCGTGAATCAAAGACAAAACACAGAGAAAACATGGCAGTTAGAATTACAGATCATAAACATGCTTCCACGCTAACTGTAAGACTGGTATTGCAATTACAAAGTAAACTTTAAACATCTCCATTGAACAGGGGTGTGTATCTGTTGTGGGGGGGGGGTAATTAGAAAATTGCGGATATTAGATCAGATATATTCAATTTGTAATTATATAAAGTGGGAAAACATAAACAAATGATATACTTTATTGTACAACGTAGTCTCTTAGGCAATAAAACATTTTATGAATAGACAAGAGCTATCCATAATAGTGCACAAAGAAAACACAACTGGGGGTTGTCCTTTAACCAAGTCCTTCAAGCAAATTAAGAACATGGATCTTCATTTCTTAGATATGCTATTTGAGTTCAGGTTTCTGAGTTTGATAAGAAGAAAGTGTACAGAGCTGAAGTGGTAAAACATATTTGACAAATGACAAGCCGAGACGACACATGCGGCACACGTACTGATTGTCACGACAACATAATTCGACAAGTTGGGTCCGATACACATTTGGGAGAGGGAGTGTTTCCACGGTGATGCACAAGTGTGGGACAGCATGTATGAACAAAGTGTCATGCATTTTATCATAAAGAAATACAATTAAGACATTGGTCACCATTTGCTCTGGACCATTGCCCGTTACTTAAGATATTTAATGCAGTTCTCCGTATATGCAAGAAATTGTCAGGTTTGGACTAGACCGGACATTCCATTTCCATCTATGTGCAACTGTTCAATAATTGATTCTATGGTGATAACTGAAATTTTATTTTGTGCTTGCCTGCACTACATAGAGACCAATGTACCATACCATGTCCATTAATCCTCCTGTGGTGCTGTTTATCTTTTAAACTGTAGTTATATGGCTACTATCCTACAAACAATTGGCAGTAAAAGTGTGAGTGTGAAAAGTGTGAAAATGTTGTTTCTCCAGCTCAAATCATGTGTGTGCACCAACCATGAAAATCACCAGGCACCGCTTACCCCCATAAACGAAAGACCCTCTAAACCAAAAGTCACAGTTTTTTTTTCTATTTACACATTTGAAACCTACAAAGAATATAAAAAAAATATTAATACATATACGTTCCAGAATGGGTGTACCATTATAGCTGGATATCAGGAGACAGTAAGTGCACACTTGGATACAAAGTGGGTCTTTGTTTTGACGTATGTCAGGCTGTAATGGATATTAATTCAGTAGATTCAATCTCGGATTAAACTGACAGAATCCCTTCCTTATGAGGACAGCAAAATATATTTTCAAATATATTTCAGCGTGAGCACATCTGTATATCGTGAGTATTACTTTTTAAAACCACATATTTTGAGTTTGGAACTATTTATGCATTTCACTCCACAAAAAATATTCAAATTCTTATGTCAGACTAAGATACAAAGACTAATGATTGTGAATAAGTTCACAATCATTACAGCAGTTTCCTGTCTCTCCACGCATTGGTTACAAGCTTATCAAAATAGCTTTTGTTTGGTCCCATGACCAAAAGGACATACTGTAAATCTGAGCAAAATTATGTCTGCTCTGGCAATGTCTGTTCATGCCAAATAAAATTACTTTTCTCAGAGCTTGTGTTACTGCTGTTTTATATGATTTTACTAGAGTAATTATTACAATGCATATTATTTCGATATATTTATCATCTTTATCTTCCAGTCTGTTAAGCTGCTTATATCCAAAGTGTTTTTGAGGTCAGATCAACAATAGCAATGCACACACTTCCTCAAGGTGGTTAAAGCTGTAATATATATATATATATATATATATATCATATCCACCCCATACACCAGTTTACTCACATTATTCCACAATCAACAACCAGATTACCATAGACCATGGCAAAAAAGAAAGTAAACTAAAGCGCACACTCAATTACACACCCACACGCGCAGTTACATATAAACATGATTCCGTTTCCCCATTTTATCAGCATATAAGAAAATGAGAATAACATATGCAAGCTCTGCATATTCAATAAAATACATTTGTTCTTAACATCTGTTATTAAACATACTTCTAGCCACCATCAAAAATAATTGACAGCTTTAATACTATTTAACATTAATCAAAATTGAACCTTGAGAATTTTTTCTGTATTATATTATTTTCTTGATAACTAGCAATATTTTATACATATAGATTGCATGAATGCTTCACGCCTAATCATATTGTCACGTTTTATGTATAGATGTATTTTGTACATTATATGCAACAGAACAAAAACACTGTATTTGAAAAACTTGTGCTTAGTTTCATAACTATTATTATAATCTTTAGATTTCTTGGAAAGCTCATATTCTCCTGATTTTAAGTGCATCTTTTGTAATGTGAAGTTATATTTAGGTTAACATAACTGAAGTACATGACAAAATACAACGAGAATGAAAAGTGAGTCATCTTGAGGGGATTAAGTAGTGGGATCAAGCTGTGCTCTTCAGTTGAGTTGGACTGGAATTTTGAGCAATCTGTGGATTGCCATCACAACTACATTTTAAGATTTCATATCTATAGAAACACAATAATATGACTTATTACAGTGGGAGTGGACTGGGCACATGGTAAAGCGTGTGTGTAAAGCATCATATGCTTACATTATTAACCTGAAACAAGTAAAATTACATATTGTAATTCCTTGGAATTGTATGCCACAAAAGGTGGTATGGCGGAGGAGCGTATACTGACTGTGTGGAGAATTAATAAAGCTGTAGAAATATAATGACAATGGTGTTACTGACTGCATAATTGTCCTTTTTGCATTCCTTGGTACAATTGCATAAATCAATATATTGAATGAACAGGTACAGAAAGGCTACTTTTTTTGTCGATTTACACAGATTCCCTTGCCTGGCCGTGCCTGGGCCCCATTTCAAAAATATTTACACGTCCTACTTTTAATCACATATTATTCACATAAATATTTTTACTACAGTTTATTTGTACTTAAGGATGGATGTTTTGCACCTATGTTTGTGACCTATAATATTGTTACTCATTGTAAGTGATAGTATGCAATTTCTTAATGTGTGTTCATAAATATTTACGACCATAAACAGATACATAAAAACAAATACTTTAAAAACAAAAATGTAATCCTGGGAGCATATCAAGAGCTTAAACTGCTTAGACGATAACGTAAATCCAGGACTGTTGACTTCAATGAGTAATATTCTGTACAGTGAGCCTTTGCCATCTTCCTCAACAAACAACTATGCCGTGAAAATAACAGAAGGAAGCTTGGAGTATCCACATTAAGACAAATGGTTAATTTCTCATAGAAATACAAACCAAATATAAAATAAGATGTTTTCTGAAGAAAACCATACAGAAAATAAAAAAGTCTCAGTTTTAGCATGAACTTCAAATAATCTCATTTATGGATGTTCTTGTGTGTTGCGTTTTTCACAGATATGAGTGGGGAAAAGAAGTTCAATTTATCAAGGTTCACCCCCACATTCTAAAAGTAATAAAGTAAAACTTGATTGTTCCATATCTATAAAATGGCAGTTAGTTAGTAGGCTAGAATTTCCATTTGAAAATTAAATGAGAATGAATAACAGGGAGGTGGTGGAAACCATTACACAGCCAAAGCCAAGCTCCAATCCTCTAGGCCAGTAATAACAGGACTTAAACTGACCATATACTGTATTTGTACTGATCCAGCTTAGCTCTTCAGATATTGTCAGTTCATATACTTATCTAATTTTGAATTGGCAACTTGACAATCTTCCTGGAGGAAGACAAGATGGGCGGAGCTTATCATAATAATGGGTGTGGAAATCTTGGGTCCCATCAGGACTGGACAGCTCTTGTTCAGGGAGATATATGTTCGGCTCATTGTTAAGGCCACCAACCCTACCCAGTAGCCACAGACATGTGTCCTATTAGGCCTTCTAATAATAGTTTGTTGAGACCCAATTGTGCTGTGTGATTTATACAATGTAAATGATTTAGACAAAAAAAGAACAGTCATGAGTGTGTAGCAAAAATAAACTGAATGGTGTTTTAGATTTTTGGCCTCCCTCACATTAAAAAAAACAACAAAAAAAAACATCTCTGAGTTCTGGCATTTCTTAACTTCATGGAAGCCACCATTTATTACATTCTACCTATTTGTGGTCAAACGGCATCGTTAAGCAGTTATATGTAATATTTAGTAAAAATGGAGACTACCATGAAACACAAGATTACATGTAATGACATAATGTAAATGTCCAGGCATTCTTGGGAGGGGTAGGCTGAAAAGTAGTATAAAGAACACTTGATTTCAGTTGTTGCTGTCAGATTGTGAAATGGTTTGTATACTTCATAATTTATATCACTATTGTGATGGCAACCATAACTTGGGGTTTTAACAGAGTTTTCTACACATCCTGACTCACAGTCACCAGGGATTAGTGGGAAAAAAAAGGAAATAAGTCGTGGTTGGGAGCATTGGTTGTAGTGTGGCCATTTTGGCTCCACACTGTCCCCTGCCGGTGACACCACACTACTGTAGAACCTGGCCCCGTGTCTCTGGCAATTTTAGAGCCAGGAAGCTGCCAGTAGCCAGTGCCCCTGAGGCAAACATGATGGGCACAGCCTTGGTGATGCCCACAAAAGATGTGAAAATGCTGATGCCCAGGACAGCTGCCAGCTTGCACAGTGCATTCAGGAAACCAAATGCTGTGGTCCTACGAAAACAAGAGAGGATTACACTTACAATGGGTATGCATATTAAATTGTGTTGCTATGTTATATATTGACACATTTCAGACATGTTTAGGGCACTAACCATTTCAAAAAAGTAACATAATAGTATTATATCATTTACCCTATAATGTGAAAATAAACATTCACTTAAGCTTTATTATTCACTTAACATTGAATGTTGTGTATTTCCTTGACTTCAGTTGACTTTGGTTTATAAAGAAATTGCTCAGCAACAGGAAACCAATTGAGAAAAAAAACAATTCTGTTGAAATACTCGTAGAAGCCCTGCACCACCACAGGGTGGTGTTGTGATATGGCTCGGTCAGTTATTTCTCCACTCCCTGCATGTAGCCTCTGTGTAATTTTGCCTTAGGTGTACAAGCCTGACATTTACTGAGAAATGGAGAGATATGTCTGTCTCACATCAATATGACAATAATATGGTTGCTCGGCAGCGGCGGAATCCAATGGCAAAATATTTACTGGCAAAGTTTCCACGGCGACGCTAATGAGTTAACACGCCACAATAACAGACCAACAGGGCTATCTCAAACATTTCCTAATATTCCCTGGTCATGCATGTTGAATTAACGCTGGTAGCAGTACTGCCAGGGCGGCCGAGTCAATAGGAGCCAATAGGAAGGGAACGTTTCTTGGTGTGACTTTGTAGAATGTCATAGCAGAAGAGTTAATGTCTCACACTGGACAGAGGGCAGCTCGTCCTATTTTGACTTCCCTGACAAGAGGTGACTTGCTAAGAGGGCTTGCCTTTTATCAGAGGGGTAGAGTTCCACCGTCAGCACATCCAGGGCATTCCAGGAGGCGATGCTGATGCCGCCGAAGAGGCAGAGCAAGGCGATCATGGCCGACTCGCTGCTGCCGAACGACAGGAAGAAGCAGCTGACGCATGACATCACACTGGAGCCCGCTGTGGAGAGCAGGAGGAATGCAGGAAGGGAAGAGAACGGGATGAAAACAGAACGGCAAAAAAAAAGAGAAAGTAAAAAGGGCAGAATTAGGTGGAGGAGATAATTAGCGATAAGCCTGAGAGCTGATAGTTTGACTAAGACCTTACAAAAATAAGTACAGTGCTCATTATCACCGTTCATTACCACATCCAATCTGGTTAATTGGCTGACAGGTAAAAGCAGTACTAATAAAGAGTGCATAAGTGAGAAGACGAATTAAAGATTTTATCCTGACCAGAGCAGCCCATTTGTTGCCAATGTTGAAGGCAAATAAAATGAATGCGTTTCTATTTCCAGAGTGAAATAGACAATTTTAGTGAACAATATTCAGGTGCTATTTTGTGACAAGTAAAATCCAGTCAGGCCAGCATAATGGAGCCACACATTTGAAAGGGTTATGTCAGAATCTGAAGCCGCGGGGACCATTCCCTTACCCAGCATCCTTAGCCGTCCAATCTTGTCCATTAGCAGGGCAGACACAATGTTGCCGGGCAGCACGGCTAGCGTGCCCAGGAAGCTGACAAAGTAGATCATGTAGGCGTTGTTGTCATCGTTGAAGTCCAATATGCAGCCCTCTTTATTATGTAGAAAAGTACTGTTGATGAGCTTGCTGTTGACGAGCCTGTACTTAAACAAATCTGATGAGAGAGAGTGATAGAGATAGATAGACAGAGACAGAGAAAGAGAGAGCATGAGGGAGAGAGATTTTTATGCTGCGTGACAGATCTCTAGTGACAAAAACCGTAGTATGTCTTCATTACTGCCTTACTGTAACCGGAGGGGAGTTATGACAGATACCTTCATATCCAGCTTTCCCCAGGGAAGGAGTGGAAGGAAGAGTATATACTATTCTAATAGGTGACAATTTAATGTCACATTAGTACTGAATGGGTCCTGCTTCACATTTCACTGCCAAATAATATGACTCATTCTTTTCATACAACTCAATAACTCTATATAATCTGCTTATCGTGTACCAAATCAGCATCGGTTATCAAAATGTACATAAAATCACTGTAAGATAATAAAACAATTTTGCTAAATAGAGACTTTTATCCCTTTTGTCTCCCTGCTTTGGAATGCCAGATTCCATATTTATCAGTTCTCATTGCTGCAACGTCTGCTTTTGATATGAGTGAATGCCGACAAGCATTAAACCACCACTTCTCATACTTCCTAAGTCACAGGAAGTCACCACCACTTCTCCTCATACTTCCTAAGTCACAGGAAGCCACCACCACTTCTCCTCATACTTCCTAAGTCACAGGAAGTCACCACCACTTCTCCTCATACTTCCTAAGTCACAGGAAGTCACCACCACTTCTCCTCATACTTCCTAAGTCACAGGAAGTCACCACCACTTCTCCTCACACTTCCTAAGTCACAGGAAGCCACCACCACTTCTCCTCATACTTCCTAAGTCACAGGAAGCCACCACCACTTATCCTCATACTCCCTAAGTCACAGGAAGTCACCACCACTTCTGCTCATACTCCTTAAGTCACAGGAAGTGACCACCACTTCTGCTCATACTTCCTAAGTCACAGGAAGTCACTACCACTTCTCCTCATACTTCCTAAGTCACAGGAAGTCACCACCACTTCTCCTCACACTTCCTAAGTCACAGGAAGCCACCACCACTTATCCTCATACTCCCTAAGTCACAGGAAGTCACCACCACTTCTGCTCATACTCATTAAGTCACAGGAAGTGACCACCACTTCTGCTCATACTTCCTAAGTCACAGGAAGTCACCACCACTTCTCCTCACACTTCCTAAGTCACAGGAAGCCACCACCACTTATCCTCATACTCCCTAAGTCACAGGAAGTCACCACCACTTCTGCTCATACTCCTTAAGTCACAGGAAGTCACCACCGCTTCTGCTCATACTTCCTAAGTCACAGGAAGTCACCACCAATTCTCCTCACACTTCCTAAGTCACAGGAAGTCACCACCACTTCTGCTCATACTTCCTAAGTCACAGGAAGTCACCACCACTTCCCCTCACACTTCCTAAGTCGGGCTCATGCTGTCATGCGTTGGAGGAGGACACTTCATATGCAGCCGAACAGGCCCCCCGATTGGCCGTGATGGTTGCTAATGAGCGATGACACCCTGTTATCCCGGCCAACTGAAACCCTCCCATGCCTGGGTGACACTACAGCCAAATGTGTTGTTGCCCAGAGGGGCTGCCGGCCACAGTTTGCACTGGCACGGTCGAGATTCATACCAGACCGTTGAGCCCCCCCAGCAGCCCTTGGCTTCAACACAATATTAAGGCACAATGGTACCTCTAAATCCACACTACCCTAGTTCATTGCACAACACAACGGCTTTAGTGAATACTACACAGTGTCTAATAATAAATTACTGATTACAATTGAAATTCCATATAATATGAGAACATGTAAAAACCTGGTCAGTATATGAAGGCAATTTTCTCCTCTTGGGTCACAAACATGCAATGCTATCGATATATGCACAATGTTTAAATTCAGCTACAGCATGCACCATGTGTTACAGTACTCAGGTGCTTTGGTATTGTATTCACTATCCTGGTATGTGCAAATTTAAGCTGGTAGATAAATATGGTGTTATTTATTTTGTTAACCTCCTTTGAGAAGATTTACTTTCGCCACCTCTCTGCGTGCTTCCTTTGTGCTTTATGAAAAATCAGCCAGCCCGTGATGGCTTGGAATTGCTGGTTTCGTAGTTCCTCTTTCATTTGATTCATTTAATTTCAATGAGATGGCAACTGGCCTGGGTTGCTAGGCTACTACTGAATAACCTGACTTTAATTAATAAGGCATAGTCTATGCATAAATCTGAGACAAATAAAAGTCTAAATAATAATAAAGAATTTATTTTAAATGACAGTATCACTGTCTTTGCCATGACATAAGTCTTCAATGTATCTTACACCCATTACCTATAGTGGCTCTCATAACATTGGCCTCAGTAGTAATTTAACTGATTTCAATAGTTACTGACCCTACTGCCAGCATTAATGAATAAATGAAACACAGAATGTAGCAAGCAACATGCCAGTGAAGGCTTCATGTGCCGCAAAATGGGTGGACCTATTATTGTACCCTAAAGGAGTCACTGATTATACTCAATCAATGTGCTTTGCTATGTAAATCAAAGAGTTTTGATTGGTTCAAATCAGTGAGTAATAAGTAATAAATATGCTTCATGAAGAGTCTCTTTCCCCTTATTAGCAATAAAGACGTGTGTTTCACCTGTGTTATAGAAAAGGGTGGAGATGAAGGTGCAGTTTTTGAAGAAAGAGTTGCTGGATGTGATGTCCTCAAAGTAGCACTCCTCAAACACAGAGTCCTCAAACACCATGGACTTCATCTTCAGGTTCATGAACCTTCAAGGAAAGAAGAGTATTTTACCATGTGTATCCAAACACAACCTCTCACCTGTTAACCTCCTTCAGCCCAGAGCATGATGGGAGTATTCTGTAGTCTGAATAGCAGGAAGATATATTAAGAGCCATGAACTGGTATGCAGATGGGGGGATGGGTCATTCTACAGTTTCTTCCTGTCCAGGGTTACCTTGCTTAATATGGAAACATATGCAGGCAGGACTCACTTGTCATTGAAGTATTGGCCATTGCGGTGGACCTGGTTCTCCAAGGTGAAGTTAAAGGTGACATGTTCCACCCTCTCCTTGATGAAGAACTTGGTGCGTGAGGAATACTCCTGCCTCTGCAGATATTTGATCATGTCAGGGAACCACACGGTCAGACCATAGTAACTGTAAAGTAGAGCAAAGGATTGGGGAGGTTAAAAGCAGCTCATAACATGGGTAATAGAATCTCGTGCCCTCTTAAACCATGTAAGAGGTAAATATTTACTCTTAAAGACCAATAAAAAATGCCTTTCTAAATGCCTGTTCTGGATTCAATTCAGAAACTGACATCAACTATCAAATATATATGCAAATATATATGCATAATATGCATAGTGCCCACTGTACAAGCCTCTGGAGGCAGTGTTATGATCTGGGGTTGCTTCAATTGGTCAGGTCTAGGCTCAGCAACGTTATGCAGCAAAGAAATGAAGTCAGCTGAGTACCTGAATGTACTGAATGACCAGGTTATCCCATCAATGGGCATATTCCAGGACAACAATGCCAACATTCATCTGGCTCAAATTGTGAAAGAGTGGTTCAGGGAGCATGAGGAATCATTTTCACACATGAATTGGCCACCAGAGTCCTGACCTTAACCCCATTTAAAGTCTTTAAGATGTGCTGGAGAAGACTTTACGGAGTGGTTCAACTCTCCCGTCGTCAATACAAGATCTCGGCCAAAAATGAATGCAACTCTGGACGGAAATAAATGTTGTGACCTTGCATAAGGTTGTCGAAACAATGGCACAACGAATGTGCACCTTAATCAAAGCTAAAGGCGATCCAATTAAATATTAGAGCCTTTTATTTTGGCCAGGCAGTGTATAACAACATTTAAACCCCACCATTAGATAGGAAAAAGTGCTTCAGGAGATATATTCTTGCTATTTTTGCCACATAATGCAATAATTTTAGGCTCCTGCCTCTGTTTCACTTTCAGTGCGCTACTGCTCTCTGATAAATATAAAGTGACGAATGTACTGTTTTATGCAGAAAAAAATCAATTTTCCATTTGATTCTTTGCTTGAATCACAAAGAAGGAAAATGGTTTCCATTCCATTCCAAGTCCTAGCATTGCATATAATCATGGCAAAATTAAATTCAATTAAATCAAAGTGAAAGGACACAGTCCTTCACGTAACCGTCCAGTGTCTCAAGTGGTGTTATGTTCTGTTTCAAGTCAGCAGTGTGTAGTGACTGTAATTGAATCAAATGTAACATGTGCGTGTACATATCACGCAGTGGTGCCTAGCACACGTGATATGACGTGTCTGAGATGCGCACAGTCCCAACGCTCTCACCTGAAGGACATGCTGAACCATACTGCCATCATCATGATGGTGGTGCGGCGATACTCAGGGGAGAAACAGGCCTGAAAATTTCCCCAAACCTGCAGGAACCAAACAAAGAAGGTTATTCCATACACCACGGAGAGTAGACCACTGTAGAAGAACAGGCCTTCTCCATCCATCCATCCATTATCTATCCCACTTATTCCAGATCAGGGAAGAGCACTTGTACACTCCTTAAATATATAATACCACAGTAAAAACAGTGTAACAACTGTATAACAATACTCATTGTTGCTTTTGGTAAGGCGTTTGCAAAGGAAATGTTCATTAAGTGTTTAAACAAAATAATATTTATAGTAGTACACGACATAACATCACCACATTTTCACGTCTTTAGCTGAGTTAGGCACATCAAATCCTTGCCCTAGGCTCTGTCCCAGCCCAGCAGCAATGTTCTTGGCATAGTCAGACTGCCCTGTCACTGTATTTATAGTAAGATGGTGTTTTACAAGGTAGTTCATGATGGCCCTCAGATTTATGCAATTCTATTTTTGGACGCGTTCCCAGACGGATCACATTGTGTCATGAGTAGAATACCACAAAACTGAGTGGGCTAGAGGTAGTGCACCTCTACTCTCTCACACAGTTCAGGTTAAAAGTGAGAGATTATGGGGCGAGCAATAGACGTTAACCTCAATGCCGTGACAGGCATGGCACTGTAAGGATCTTGAAGAAGGCCCGAGTATCCAAAATGAACAGCGGGTAATGCGGGCACTGTGAAGGTATTCTAATGTCTTCAGAGTACCTGATAGAAAAGACTGGTCAGCTTTGCCTTCCAGCGCTTGTGCCAGGCGGCGTCCCCGCCAATCTCCACCAGCTCATCCATCTGCTTCACCGTCTTAATGGTGGTAACCTGGACACAGGCAAGGCAAGAGTGTCACTTCCCAAAAGGAGTTAAGAAGGCACATCTATCTCACAATGCAACAAAAACCATAAGTAAAATTAATTAATAGGCATTTACAATATGTTATCATCTTTTTCATATAATCCACTGACATTGAAACTTATGTGGAAAAATTCAAATATGATGATAAAATTCAAGCAATTGCGAGTGTATTAGATGGGCTGGCTGCGTCTTTGTCAGATGACTGATGCACATAATGATCCGGGCTTTGCGTGACTGAGGCAGCCCTCCTGTGAATCACTGGATCCCTTCCCATCACGTGCAGGAGCTGAAAAGTGTAGATTAAATGGCCGTCTGCCTCAGTGGCACTCACAGAGAACACTCTCTCGGGGTACCCCTTGGCCCTCATGTTGGTGTCATGAACTTGTTTCAGGATCATCCAGGCCTCGTCGTGTTTCCCGTTCTGTTACACATTACAGACAAAGCACGTGGTAGTCGGTAGCTGTACACTGGAGTTAAACCCACACATCACAGACTGCGGTCAGTAATTATACATGGGAGTTGAAGAACCCATATACCACACTGTAGCCAACAACAGTATATGGGGGAAGTATACCACACATTACACATATTATATTCAGTAACAGTACATCAGAAATAATCCACTGAATTATTATGCATATTAATGGAGTACACGAGACTTGCATGCAGCACACATTGCAGTCATCATTTGTATTGGTGATCATTACATGCATCACACACAATAGTCAGTCATTGCATTGGCATATAACATATAGTAGGCAGCGGATGTACAAGGGGGTGTCCCGTCAGTTTTTTTTGAGGTGGTTATCAGAACAACTGCACTACAGTTAATTAAATCGGAGCTATGCTAACAGGAAATACGCCCAAAAAGAGGGCGACGGCTCAAAATAGAGCTGAGGAGGGAAAACAGAAAAATACCTCAAACCCTCTACATAAGAGGGAACGGGCGGAGGTATTGGTACGGATCCAGAAGGAAATCAATTAGTCTTGGTTAACAGAAAATAGAACCATATTTATTAAAATTATGTTCAAAAACCCACACAGTGATTTGAATATTTCAAAACCCAAGCACAGATGTCATTGGATAATGACAGCCTTATAATTGGCTTCCATATAAACAGAGTACAGCTGCAGCTAGGGCCCATCCAGAGGCAAAGACAAGGAAACCTGCCCTCAAAATGAGACTGAACAAGTTTTTTTGTGAGCTTTTCCCATCTGTTTTAAGGAGCCTATTCAAAAGAGCACTTCCCGATGAAAAGCTTATAATGCAGCCATGCGCAGGCCGGGTCTGCTCACCTCCAGGAAGAAGCGAGGGCTCTCAGGCATGGTGCTCAGAGCCGCAATGGCAGCGACGGAGGGGAAAGCGCAGACCAGCACAAACACCCGCCAGCTGTGAAACTGGTAGGCCGAGCCCATTTGGAAACTCCAGCCTGGCGTAGAGATGAGAGAGAAAGTTACATGTAGTGGCTATGGGTGGTTCTAGGGGCCAAGGAACGTGAGATTATAATACTCAATGGGGCCACAGAGGTTGCACAGGCTACGGCAGTAGGGAGGTAGGTGGGCGTAATAGCTGAATAAATGGAGCATCAAAAGCAATTCATATTTAATGCAGGATGTCGCTGTCAAGCAGTATCGCCACTCTTTTGACCTGTCAGCACTGTTCCTTAGCTCAGCCATGTAAGCACTGTTCCTTAGCTCAGCCATGTAAGCACTGTTCCTTAGCTCAGCCATGTAAGCACTGTTCCTTAGCTCAGCCATGTAAGCACTGTTCCTTAGCTCAGCCATGTAAGCACTGTTCCTTAGCTCAGCCATGTAAGCACTGTTCCTTAGCTCAGCCATGTAAGCACTGTTCCTTAGCTCAGCCATGTAAGCACTGTTCCTTAGCTCAGCCATGTAAGCACTGTTCCTTAGCTCAGCCATGTCAGCACTGTTCCTTAGCTCAGCCATGTAAGCACTGTTCCTTAGCTCAGCCATGTAAGCACTGTTCCTTAGCTGTTCCTTAGCTCAGCCATGTAAGCACTGTTCCTTAGCTCAGCCATGTAAGCACTGTTCCTTAGCTCAGCCATGTAAGCACTGTTCCTTAGCTCAGCCATGTAAGCACTGTTCCTTAGCTCAGCCATGTAAGCACTGTTCCTTAGCTCAGCCATGTAAGCACTGTTCCTTAGCTCAGCCATGTCAGCACTGTTCCTTAGCTCAGCCATGTAAGCACTGTTCCTTAGCTCAGCCATGTAAGCACTGTTCCTTAGCTCAGCCATGTAAGCACTGTTCCTTAGCTCAGCCATGTCAGCACTGTTCCTTAGCTCAGCCATGTAAGCACTGTTCCTTAGCTCAGCCATGTAAGCACTGTTCCTTAGCTCAGCCATGTAAGCACTGTTCCTTAGCTCAGCCATGTCAGCACTGTTCCTTAGCTCAGCCATGTAAGCACTGTTCCTTACCTCAGCCATGTAAGCACTGTTCCTTAGCTCAGCCATGTAAGCACTGTTCCTTAGCTCAGCCATGTAAGCACTGTTCCTTAGCTCAGCCATGTAAGCACTGTTCCTTAGCTCAGCCATGTCAGCACTGTTCCTTAGCTCAGCCATGTAAGCACTGTTCCTTAGCTCAGCCATGTAAGCACTGTTCCTTAGCTCAGCCATGTAAGCACTGTTCCTTAGCTCAGCCATGTCAGCACTGTTTCCTTAGCTCAGCCATGTAAGCACTGTTCCTTAGCTCAGCCATGTAAGCACTGTTCCTTAGCTCAGCCATGTAAGCACTGTTCCTTAGCTCAGCCATGTAAGCACTGTTCCTTAGCTCAGCCATGTAAGCACTGTTCCTTAGCTCAGCCATGTAAGCACTGTTCCTTAGCTCAGCCATGTAAGCACTGTTCCTTAGCTCAGCCATGTAAGCACTGTTCCTTAGCTCAGCCATGTAAGCACTGTTCCTTAGCTCAGCCATGTCAGCACTGTTCCTTAGCTCAGCCATGTAAGCACTGTTCCTTAGCTCAGCCATGTCAGCACTGTTCCTTAGCTCAGCCATGTAAGCACTGTTCCTTAGCTCAGCCATGTAAGCTGCCTCAAAAACAGTCCAGAGACCTACTTAAAAAGGAGCAGGAGAAATGCTCCAAACTGACCCCATAAGCAGTTTTTTTAACAGTTAATCACTTCCTAAGTGGCCTATAGGAGCCACTAAGCATGCCCCTCGTCAAAACGGGGCCAAAATCTGTGAGAGAATATTTTGGAACTGAGAACGAAGGTACAAGAAACCTGTAAAGGGAATCGAAGAATCTGAGAGCGAAAATACATTTTTTACATAAATAATACCAATAGAACTAACCAATCAATGGTTAAGGAATTGGGCTTGTAACCAAAAGGTTGCAGGTTTGATTCCCAGGTTGGACATTGCCGTTGTACCCTTGAGCAAGGTACTTTACCTCAATTGCTTCAGTTTATATCCAGCTGTAGAAATTGATAAATGTAAAATAAAATAATAATAATCTGGATAAATGCCTGTAATGTAATGTAAATGAGAACTGGTTTCAGTTTTCACATCTTGCATGTTTTGAGTTTTTCAACATGCACGACAGCACCCTCGCTTGCAAAGCCATTGCTTCTCGTTTACGTTTCTTGTTTAGTTTCTTTTACCGTTTAAATTTTCTTTCTTTCACATTTTTTGGCCCTATATTGACTCCATACCCGCCTCCAGTATAAAAGTGTTCAGCGAAAAGAAGGTCACGCTCGCACAAGGCCCCCCACGGAGCGGTGACCCGGGCTGGACAAAGTCAGGACTGCGGCAGTATGCTACCGTAGTGCGGGATTATGGCCCAGGCCATGGCTGAGGCGTAGATTCCCCCGATCATCCAGAACATGGAGAGCCAGCTCAAGTGCTCGCCGCGCTTCTCCTGGGCCAGGAACTCCGAGTAGTAGGAGAAGACGATGGGGATAGAGCCACCAATCCTTGGGAGACAGGGGTAGAGAAACGTATCTACTCAAACCAGAAGCAACTGCTGCGAGGTGTGCTTTTTTCTTACAGATGGCCTTGCGATGACTTCATCCGCCCACACGAGTCCACATGCCACACACATTCCATATGATAATCTGTCAGTGCTTAAAATAGCAGCATTATTTCCATGCATAAATGGACTAAGTGTGCATAATAGGGCCTATCGTGTCCCTCTGCTGTGCTGCAAGCCCTCATTAAGGATGCACCGCATGCACTAAGACTGTGGGCTCGGTAGGCATTAAACATCTGGGCTTTTAGGAGCCACACGGTTGTCATGGAGACAGCCAATCACATTGGTTTCTGCGCCCCTATCGACAACATAAGTCATAACTTTTTTTTTTTGCGGGTTGCTCTGTGTACAATTGTCACGAATGTTGACTAAATGGCTGCGGAGCAATTGAAGATGACCGCACCGCCGCTCCGGAAAGCAGTCAGCCGCGCCGGTTTCTTACCCGACGCCCGAGAGCAGGCGGCAGAACAGGAAGGTGCTGTATCCTTGCGCGAAAGAGGAGAAGAAGGCAAACACGCTGTTGATGGACAGGGAGATGAGGAGACACTGTCTCCGGCCGATGCGGTCCCGCCAACCCCCCCCACAGGAAGGCCCCCACCATCATTCCCAGGTACACAATGAGGCCTGCGACAGAGATGAAGGACAGAGACAATGACTGCCACCTCCTACATGCTGCCAAGGCATATTCTCACACCTCACACACCTCAGGCTAGATTAACCAAAAACAAGTGGGAGCTAGATCTAGTGTTCAGAGAGTAAACACAAAGCATAACGAGCTTATAGGAGGAATCTCCTTTTCAAGATTTCCCTAATAAAAATTATGAATTGAGTAACAAAATACAGGAATCTGGTGGGTAAGAAGCATGTGGCAGAAGGGCTTGAAAACAACGGGAGGACCTGACATTACCATAGAATGACATTACCATAGATGGGACACTTTCACACACACACACACAAAAAAAAAAAAAACAACAACAAAAAAATGGCTCATGAAAAGTTCATAGGCGACTTAGTCCAGCTTCAGCAGTGTGTCCAGCAGCTGCAGCAGGTGTGGGGACCGGGGAGCGGGACGGCTGTTTGTGAAAAACTCGGGTGTCAGGCCAGAGCGTGCCTGCACAAACACGCAGGGTCACAGGCGGGGCGGCGGACTGCCGCCGGAGAGACTGCGTAAATGGCAGGTTCGGCCTCACCTTCCGCATTCTGTGATGGGATGTGTGAACGCAGGGATGACTCACGCAGGGAGCGTGGGCGGCACCAGACTGGCGCCGGGTTCGCAGTATCACTGACTTCCTGTCGCTGACAGTCCACACTCTCTGAATGCTCGGCGGCAGTGAGCCTTTGGTGAAATTGCTCTTGTTCTTGGATAGACTCTTAACTGCCACACTTGATTTATGTCTCACGGCTCAGGACAACACAAAGGTGGTTAAATTCTGAGGCGGGATGTGTGCTTTGGCACTAGTTTGAGCAACAAAATAAGCTCTGTAAATGATCAATTAAGCCAAAGCACTAAAGGTGACATCTATTAGCTTCAGTTGATCCAAGAGAGCCGTGACACTCTTAAGTAAGATCCCAAACAGAGCACACACAGGTTTACTAAGGTTTACGATTTACTAAGACCATTAGAACATAAAAAAAACCTTTTAGCACATGCAAATTTAATAACACAAGCAATGATTGGTGCAAAACAAATACCACGATCAATCATTGGTCATGTTATTGGTTTTGCGTGTGCTGAAAGGTTTTGCACATGCTACAGGTCTTAGTAAATCAGGCCCATAGTGTTTCTCAGAACTTTAGTACAGTACCATTAATTATGCTCCTGTGTTGCTTCACAGTATATAAGCTGCAGTCTTCCCTCGTTCATTGAAAAGACGACCCGTATAGGCTTACAGGCAAACTAAAATTATGCATTTTTTTTCTTGGGTGAGGAGGCGTTTGTGCGAACACTTCTGAATAGCAAGTAAACCCATGAATATACATTTCTGCCTCCTGTTCAGAGTGTGATATTTGTCCTAAATGAAGACACAATGAAAGCCTATCACTGAGCTTCTTGAGTCATCTGCAATACGTGGAACAGTGATCTTCAACACCTGTACCCCTTACCAGTCAATTAGTCAACAGACATTAGTACACTGTGCTGAAATGGACAATTTATCCCGCACTCCTAGAAGTTTATTCCGCGGGTTTCCTCCTAACCTTCATCTAAGTATAAATGCAAATGGTAAACGGGTCCCCACAACGTGAATGGGGAGTGCGTAGGCGTATGTCCCCAACATTTTTGGGTACGCACAGCACAAGAACAAGCAGCTGCACACATCAAACAATAAAAACTGAAAAATACTAGAGAGAGGCCACAACAGAAAAGAAAACAGAAATCTCATCTGGCCAGGACAATCCCATTTCAAATAAATTAATAATGTAAAGAATACAGAGAGAGACTGAACTGCAGAACCAGACCATTTCCATTTATTGATTTCTATTACTGACTGTCCTGAAAACGCGGCAAGGGAGACTGGATATTATAGCACATTATATGTCATCGGTGACCATAAAGGACGCGGAGCGCCGCCTTAATCTCTCAGCCTGCAGCTTGGCCATACGGCTAGCCTCTGGATCTTTCCCTCTGAACCGTTTGCTTAGGCCAGCATCGCTCTCACTCCCCCGAGGGCTAAGGGGGAATGTGGCATCCACATTCACTCCGAGACCCCTCGTCTTTCACGTCAGATTAAGGGCTTAACAGCACACCTGCCTCGGGCGCTCTGCCTGGACTGTTCAGAAGGAAGTCTTAAAGCCGCCTCCGTCATCCATTAACGTGACCAACGAGGTAATTAATGGCTCAGGTGGGACAGCGGGCCAGAATCTGCCTTTAGTGGTTTGATGTTGATATCTCTAAAGGCTCCTATTTCACGGATTTGCATTTATTCGCTCTAGAGGACGGCTCGTTCTTTTTCATTTCTTCAGTAAACGCATCTTTTGTTACAGTCCATCCAGGGAATCAAAGGATTTGAAGGGAACTATCGATATAATTTAATTGATGAGCTCTCACTAAAGGCAGCTAACGTGAATAGATTTTTCCAAGCACTCGCCAAGTGTCTGCATTTACAGAACTGTTCGTAAATCTGAGGTACATTAAAATGACCTTCCAAGGCTTTCAGTTCCCCACCTCCTGTTTCCCTTTTCATTTTGAACTTCACCGTTTGTTGTTCGTATCCTGTTACTTTCTTTTCTTGTTCTGGTGGTTCTGCGCGTTCTTAAAAAGTGAGCCGCTCCAGGCATTCCAAGACACAGCGGGGGGAGCGGGGGGAGCGTGGCAAGGCCGCGGCGCTCAGCACCTCGTCTTCTGGCGATGGTGACATCGATGGCGGAGGGAGGCAGGTGGCCCTTCTCCTCTCTCCGTCTAACAGACAGCCTCAGCCCCAGCGAGGAGGAGAGGGGATGACTAGAGCAATGACTAGGCATGAAAGCCGTCACTGCAATGCGGGGGTAATCCTGCTCTGAGACTGGGAGCTGTCCATGGTGCTAATCGCCCCTTACAATGAAACTCTCTTTACATAAGGCATTTTTTCTCCACCTGTCATACTCGTATAACCATGCATATGAGAGTTAACTCTAGATGTTTAACTAAACTGATATTGGAGTCAGAAGAGTTAAGAGACATCTGGTGAGCTGTCAAGGGCAGTTAAATACATTTACTCTTTTCACAGAAAAAAAACACTGCAGTATATTTATGGGCATGAGAGTGGGCATGAGAGTGGCTGCATCTGGAATACATGCTAAACTGAGAATGGAAGAGCGGAAGGTGATTCCAAGGCAAATTCAACTCCAATATTATATTCATTCCCAGTTTGACTCATATAAAGGATGCACACAAACCTGAAAAGGGTACTGTACATATATGGACCTCGTTAATATGGACTATGTATTTTTTTATCGTAAAAACAATAGTTTGCGCGAACTTGAATGGCCTTCAAAAAGAAAAAAAACACCACTGATTTATTTCCAGCAGGCTCCGCCCCATATCCAATGGAATCCTGGGTTTGCTCTGATTGGTTAGCAGCCTTCCTGTTCGTTTGAGGGTGGAGTCTGCAGAGATGGCAGCCTGAGGCACTGAAGTTCTCTGCTGGGTCTGAATCCGCAGCCCCTCCCCCACTACAAATAAGACCCCACCCCCCATTCTCCCCCTTCCACAGACAGCTGGACAGTTGAGCTCTCAGCCCAGCAGCGAGGGAGCTCCGTCAGAGTGACGTGGTGCTGACGCTTCAGGGGTGGAGGAAGGAGGAAGGAGTGGAGGGGGGGGGGGTGTGAGCTATCTATTTATAGCCGGTTTTGCCGTTTCTGCGCGCATCAGCGTGCTCGGCGGCTGCAGACGAGGAACCGGAGCAGGGTTTCTCTCCCGCGCGTCTCTGAAAGATGAACACCATGAATGCAGCGCTGTACAGCAGAGCCCCACCTACCTGCCTGCAACACCACACCGTCCCCATCAACAAATACCCCTGCCCCGCTTAGCCATGTGTCCCTCTTCGTCAAACAGCCAAGGAGGTCCACATTGGAAATAAGTGTTCTGGGTTGTTTTTATGTATTTTAAAACCCAAAATAAAATTTATAAATACATTTAAAAAAGGAGCTACAATCAGATAAAAGGGGACGTCACCTTGAAAGGTTTTAGTGTTCTACACACCACCGGTTTGTGGAGACACAGAATTGGCCAGGCTGATTAACAGGTGCATTGGGACAACTGTTTAAGACGGTATGGTTTTCTAGTGGATACAAACCAAGGCATAGAGTTGAAGGGAAATTGAAAGCGAATGCCCATTTTCTGGCAGTATAGAACACAACAGATGGCCCTGGTGTGTCCATCTTCCTGACCGAAGCAAAGCATCCTGTCAAATCAAAATGACTTTGAGTCCCAAAGGAGGGAATCTCAGCATGGGTTAAATGAACAGCCCAGTGCCTTACCGCTAATGTAAAACTATGTATTGCCGCAGGAACACTATACAATTTAAAACATAACACATAACACACGGGCAGGCACACACATTGACACATGCACACATGCGAACGCAGGTACACATACTCGCACGTGTGTACGAGCACATGCGCACACACATGCACGTGCACTAGGGATGTAAATAACTAATAAATTGGTATTCAATTACTCACTTTCTCTATTGGAATAGTATTCGGTTACTCGTTTGAAGGGGGGGGGGGGCAGAAGAAATGACAGTAGCCTATGCTAAAGTTCAGATCAAGAAATAATGTTTATTGTATTACTTTTACCATTAAGCAACAAAAAGTATAGAATAACCTTAAGGTATATGAATTCAGATAAATAAAATAAATAAAAAGATAAATTAAAATGCGTTAAATTGCAAATAACGAAAATATCAAAGCATTGTTTTTTCTTTTCTTTTCCATTTAACTCAGTTGAAACACAAGCCGCAAACAAACGTCGGCTGACAGCTGGATAACTTAACTAGTCTAACTTACATGTTTTTGTTCAAAAATATTAGCATGTCGACATGCTCCGGAGTCAAACGTGTGCGCTGTCTATTGACCGTTATACCTGCGGCTGAGCGGTTGCACAGTTCGTCAAAATATTGATATGGACCGTTGTATATGATCGTAAATAACCTTATAACAGGGCTTATAATGCTATATACCGAACTTCTCCTTTAATATTTGTGTTATTTTTATTATAATATTGAATTTATTATATACTGTAAGGGCAGCTGCGACAGCTGACACAGACGGGGGTGAGAACGAACCTCGTCCTAAAAAAAGCGCTATGTTGATGCTACTCGGACAGGACTACAGCAGACGTGCAGCAGAAAGAAACAACGAAAACTAACGTTAGCTGAGGCATGTGTAGCTTTGCCAGACAGCCTGCTTTGCTCATATCTGCCATGGAGTTTATTTGTCTAAAGCGCCCTCGTAGCGCCCTCGTGCAGGAGGTGTAACATAATTTTTATTGTTCATTATTTGTTTGCATTATCCGAGTTTCAAATTTTGAACGAGTAACCGATTACCCCAATAACCGTTTACATCCCTAATGTGCACACATACTCAAATGCACACATACGTACATACGTACGTACGCATACACAAACAGACCCTCAGTTACGATTCACAGTTACGGTTCATTTTATGCCTCTCCCTTATAGCCATTTATCAATGCAGGTTAATCAACAGCTTCATGCTCGAACGCAAGCAAGAAGCAAGAGGTCTTGTTTCTGTCCCAGAAGAATAAAGCTTGCTCATCGTTTCAAAGATCAGATTGCTTTTCAGCCACAGTTTTTCTAAAAATAAGAGCACCTCGTTTTACCACATTGGCGAGAAGAAATGTGTCCGTCTACTACACAGCTCTAAGCCAAAAGCATCCAGAGAAGGTCAACAATACACCTACACAAAAGAACAGGAGAAAACCAGCCCTCAGTGTGGATTGCCACTGTCTGAAGCACAATCACTAGTGAATATTGATATAGATAAACATAGCATTGGTAAAAACAGGACAGTATGTTTAAAGTTTGAGTTTTAGGACATAACTAATATAAATATATCCTAACATGTTTATATTATAATTAAAATGTGTTTAAACAACTATATTTGTGTCCTTTTTCTCTTTTAAACCTGTGTTCTGTGAAATGTAGAATGGTGGATAATCTATTACAGTTCGTTACCGTGCCCACTGCCCACAGCTCTAGTACTGATGAGTGTATTCTCCTGCTGGTGCGCTCGCACTGGAAACGCTCCCTAACACGCACTAAGTGTTCCCGGGGAGCAGTGAAGGTGAGGGGTACGCCGAGGGGTGCCGTGTGAGGAAAACAGGGTGCAGAGAGAGCCAGCGGCTCGTGGTGGCGCACGCACAGGCCAAGCCACTCCGCCATGAATCAGGCGCGATGCGTGTTGTGCGGCAGGGGACGAGGCCAGGGCCTACCTCCATGTGGACTTCCTCATCACACACACGTACAGGCTAACATATACGTACTTTATATTTAAACATTATATTTAATACCAAATTATTCTATAACTTAAGAAATGTAAACTTTTTTTCTTAATGATCGATAAATGAACTAGACATTTAGACAAAATGAATTTAAAAGAATTACACCTTTTAAAAATGAACTAAAGTAACTTCACATTTCAGAATAAATTTGTTTTTCTCCCCCCAAACAGGTTAAGGTGCTAAGAAATAAGCAGCACAGATGTGCCATCTCCTTTGAACATGACAGACAGAATGTGATTTGAGGAATGAATCATCCCTTCTCCCAACAGTAAGGTTTAAGCTAATTAAATACTCAAAGCGCCACCATCCATCCCTGACTGGGATGTGAGCGCCACAGCTTTCATTCTTATTTAGTCCAATAGGACACCTTTCAGATATTGCCTTCATAAGTCACTCCATGAATGACACTATACCTAAAATAAACGCAATACATACACATTACACATACGTTTGCTTCCAAACGCCCATACATTCAATATATTCATATTGCAGAAATTATGTAAAGGCGACACTGAAGTGGATTTAGGAATTCAATTCTGCAGCATACTTCTGGCCCATGTAACCCGTGTAAGTCAAGGATGGTCAATTAAGAGAGTCATTGGGCTCAGAGGAATGTGGACTCATAATAGAAGCAGCAGGCCAGTCATGAGCATATGGGTTTGAGCTGTATCATTCTAAAGCACACACTGCAATTCATGACGGAACACACGGAACCAATAAAGGGATTGTGGGATTCCTGGGGGGGGGGGTGGATAAACAAAGGAGCGTTCTCTCTGTGCAGAGTGAGTGTCATACAGTTGTGCGGTGAGAGTAATAAGCAGTGGGTGGCGTCTGCCTCAGGCCACTTCCTGTCTGTGCAGGGTGTGGAGGGAGGGAGCTCCTGGGAAAGGAGGCTTTTGCACGCTGAAAGGTTTGCACACCAGAGGGGCCAATAGCGGCGCAGTGTGACGTGATTCGGTCTGCAGTGATAGTAGAGCTGAGATTCAGAGTCGGGGGTTTGGGGTGGGGGGATGTGCAGTCAGACGTGTTTGAAATAGATAAAGCCCAAGCTTCCTCTACAGAGCAAGATATTTCAATCTCAAAAAACGAACATACACGAATCTATAAGAAACCTAATTTTTGCAGTCTAAGCCAACACACGCCAGTTCGCATTCGGTCTTTATGACCTCAGAAACCTGGAAGTAAAACCTGGCAGGTTCTAAAAAAAGCCAGGCGTCACTTACCCAGCATGCCTTTGTTCGGCTCGGACAGACACATGTCCTTTTCAGCGCTGGGCAGCACGAAGCCCACCACGAAGATCTCCACACCGTCGGCCATGAGCGCCAGGCCCAGCACGAAGTAGAGGGTCCACTGGAAGCGGCCGTGGCCACACTCCTGCAGGATGGTCTCGTACTGCTGCGCCAGCTCCTCCTGGTCCTTCCGCCGCTCCCCCGCCAGCTCCCCGAACTGGGCCCCCTCTGCCACCACGCCCACCGCCTGCCCGTCGGCCTTGCCGGCGTCGGCGCGCGGGATGCCCTGGTACTCGCCCTCGTAGATCTCGTCCTCCTCGTCGTGGCCCTCGGTGGAGTCGCTGTGGCCGCCCTCGTCGTCGTCGTTGGCGCGGCTGTCGCTACGGTAGTAGCCACCGTCCTGGCCCTGCACCGGGTAGTCGTCGTCGTCGTCCTCCTCGAAGCGGGTGTACGAGCGCTTCGTGTACTCGTCTGACATCTTGTCCACGCCGCGCCCCATCTTCTTGCCCGCCTGCCTCTTCACCACCTTGGCGATGTCTTTGGCGCCCCGGATGAAGGCCGTCCTGTCTCGGTACCCGTCGTCCATTTTGGAAATCCTCGCGTTGCGGCAGTGAACCCTGAGATATGCTGTGGCTTGGTTTCAAGGGAGCCCCAAAGGCATGGGTGTGGTGGCTCCACTGCAGGATCCTCTTGAGCTGGGATTCAGCACCTTGGGCAGCGTCCCGGACCTAACGAGGCGGATTCAGCTCCAGCCGTGTTGGACAGTTCCAACCGTGAGTCTGAGAAGGAGAGAATCTAGACTGTGATAGCATATCACAGAGTGCTCTGGGACTAGTGTTTTATAATAACAGCTCATAAACGCATAGAAAGTGGTATTTTCCACTTTGTGCAAATTTGCCTTAAAATGCCACACATCAATGTTTTGACAGTAATAAATGCAATCCCCATCTGCCAAATAATGTAGTTAAATTCCAAAGTAAGCACTAGGCACATTACATAAAAATTTTAATGTTCTTTGAAATAAAATTTTGGCTTCATAAACATACAAAAAGAAATTAATAAAACCTGAAGCAGTTAAATTGTAAAAAATGTCATTTATTATGCTTTTATTATTTATGGTCCTTACATTCATATTCATGCTTCCCATTAAAATCCCTGTTGTTTACTACAAGCCTTTATCTTCACTGTTAACTAATTGGCTTCCTGGAGTTGCTCGTTTGTCAGATTCATGTTACAACTAACCATCCAAAAAAGTCATAAGTACTCTCTAATGTCCAAATTTCATGATTGAATGGCAGTTGGCTTTACACAAAGCGTTGTACTTAGTCCAGCCATAATTATTCCTACATCTGTAATACTTTGTTTTTATGAACACTGTATTGTCTGAGCCAGCCTTGTGTTCAAGGATAAAAATCAGTGCTTTTCCCTGCTATTGATCTCCACATGTCAGTCCCTATCTATACAGTGCAGATGGCAAAAACTACGGCTGATAATTGAGTGATCCACAAAATATTTGTTAGTATGGATGACTTCCAGTAATAAACACAGAAGTGGTCCTGAGAGTATGAATTGAAAATATATGAAGTAATACACAGACCTGTAACAGAGATAAAAGGAACTGAGGGCGTTTCTGTGAGACAAAAACCCAGGGAGAAAATATTACTTAGACAAACTAAGCACTTGCATATCTAACTGGTATTACACACTTGGTGTGTTTTTGACATACCGAACTAATCTCAAGATTTAATCAGCTTGAACTATAGCGTTTTGTAGATGGGGTTCATGGAGTGCCTCAACCCAAGACTGAATGCCTTGGGAACAGTTGGGATATAAAGGGGAATAACAGACTGCCTTTCGTTGCACATAGCCTTGAACAGCTTCCCCCAGCTGTCTCACCAAACATATAAATAAGCTTTCTAAGCAGGGAAATTGCTGCTGATCTTAAAGTAAAACCCATCTTCTCCATTGGTAAATACACAGTGTTCAAGTACAGGAATAAGACCCATTCCATGGAAAGGATGCCATATTAAGCTTTCCCCTTCACTTGTCCTGTAGAATAATTGCAAAATAAAAAAAAATAAAAAAAACACATTGTATAAACCATACGGCACATAAACCTGACAAATATTATGGTAATTCTGTCAAGATGTTCCACGGTGCTATTTTTATCCATAGATGTGAGAAACTATTCAGAATAAAAGAAAGACACAGACAATATAAATACAAAATGCCATCATTCCCTATAGAGGCCGTTAGCTTTTTCTCAAATCTGATGGCGGGTGAACTGCTTGAAGTTCGCAGGCACACTTGATCACAACCAATGCCACTGCTGCATTTGCATTATCGAATCATATATGAATCAGTCAATCAGCCTGCAGTTCACTGCTGTTCAAATCTGCGGGTGAAAATGCAAAGAGCATTCCGCCATTTCAATGTTACATTATGAATGAAGAGGACCCAGAGAGGATGCCTTTTATTAGCTCTCGGCATACACAAAATGATCCAGTAAAAATGTACGGAAACTGACAGCTTCTACACAGTAAAAATGTTCCAAGTCAAATCAACTCTGATAGACTACACTTAACTCTATGGAGTATGATGCAGTACATTTCATCCCAATTGGATTCCTACAAACTATGTATTTACACTGTACAGACACATTTCAAATCATTATCTTATATTATGATGTTAAAATGATTTCTTATCGATAAACTATTAGGTATCTAAACAATGTCAATAGACAACACAAACACTGTCACTGGCTCTCTGGCTGCATGTGAAGTGCCACCCTCATCTCTTGCTGTCATCTCAAAGTGAGGTGATTGGTATTCTGGGTGAACCAGTGCCTCTGCTCTGTAGTCTTGCCTGCCACCCCCCACCCTCTCCCCCTCTCCTCCCATTCAGAGCCACTAACCTGTCCTACTCTGCTGTTCAATATGTCAGCTCCCCTCCACTGTCCCTCCAGATAGTGACCTGGCAAAAACATCAACAAGTAGCGACACAACGCCAGGAGGGGAAAGACCTTCCTTACATGTGCACCTGTGGCCAGCTCCTTTTTTCTGAACCCAGGAAGTATTTTTATCTAGTTCCTCCATGTCTCTTTCTCTCGTAAAACCATAATACACCGCCTGGCCAAAATTTTTTTTGCAGTTGCACCAGTCATGCATTGTACAAGCCTCTGGAGGCAGTGTTATGATCTGGGGTTGCTTCAATTGGTCAGGTCTAGGCTCAGCAACGTTATGCAGCAATAAAATGAAGTCAGCTGAGTACCTGAATGTACTGAATGACCAGGTTATCCCATCAATGGGCATATTCCAGGACGACAATGCCAAGATTCATCGGGCTCAAATTGTGAAAGAGTGGTTCAGGGAGCACGAGGAATCATTTTCACACATGAATTGGCCACCAGAGTCCTGACCCCATTGCAAGTCTTTGGGATGTGCTGGAGAAGACTTCACGGAGTGGTTCGACTCTCCCGTCGTCAATACAAGATCTCAGCCAAAAATTAATGCAAGTCTGGACAGAAATAAATGTTGTGACGTTGCATAAGGTTGTCGAAACAATGCCACGACGAATGCGCGCCATAATCAAAGCTAAAGGCGGTCCAACAAAATATTACAGTGTGCGACTTTTTTTTTGGCCGGGCAGTGTATCTACAAAACTGAAGCTCTTCACACCCGTCCACATCATGCATTGGTTTGACAGGTTAACAAATTTGAGTACTAATGTTTGTATTACACAAGCGGTGAGAGACGGTTACGGAATCTCGATCACTGAAGGTATAGTATGGAAAGTGATATGAGAAGAGCTGAAATCCTTCAGAAAGTAAGACTTACCCACTCACCTTAACTTGCACGACCTTTGTGTCATTCAAAGGGAATGAGGACACCCCTTTGAAATAGACTGAGGAATGTAGGCACCCTTTGGATAATAATACATTTTTAATGCTGTCACTGTATCAAAGAATCACCCCACCCATATAAATAGTAAAATGTGGCAGATAAACGCTTGCCTAAAGACGGAGGAGTGTCTGGCAGTATATTAAAAGTCCAATCATAAAAACCCATGTAAAGGACTGAGCGATCAAGACTACGAGCAGAGGCCTTAAGAACTTTAATCCCACAAAGAAACAGTCAGGGAATGAGGTTTTTGGACATGTAAAGGCTGCTAGGCTAGATGTCCATAACAATCTAAAGGTTTCATATCCATTCCGCTCCAGTTCACTCTCAAATCCCATTACTTTCACAAAAAGTGGCTTGGAGGTCAGTCCTGCCCCTGGCACTTAGAAGGAAAGGGTCACTTATGAGGTCGCTCAGCGACGGGAACTGGATCAATTTTAAATTCTGGAGACGGCTTCATGTTGCAGCATTACTGTGAGGATCGACAACAGGCCTACCAGTGAGACTCACAAAGCAAACAGACCTGCTGGGAGATGGCTTTTTCCTTAGAAACACAGAGGTTACATCCAAACTGCAAGACATTCGTCATTTCCTTCTTCTATAAAAGGACATTTGGAACAAACAACTTCCAACCAAGAAGGTATGATCAATCTTAAATATAAATGGAATGCAAATTAAATATTTGCCCATGGGGTGTAGTTGTGGTGTATTATATTGGGTACGAAACTGAGTTTGTAACTTAAAGGTTGCAGATTCGAGTCCCATATAGCACACTGCTGTTGTACCCTTTAGCAAGGTACTTAACCTGCATTGCTTAAGTCGATATCCAGCTGTATAAATTGATACTATGTATAACATGCAAAAGCTGTGTAAGGCGCTCTGGATAAGAGCGTCTGCTAAATGCCTGTAATGTAATGGGTATGGTGAAGCAACCCTCACAGATCATAAATTTATATTACATTGATTCTTGTCAATATGATGTGACGACAGATCAGTTGTGCAGTCTGTCTCACATCCCTTTTTTCTCTTTGCCAAGTTTGAGTCTGATAAATTAACCCTAATATGCGCATAATTCAAACCGCTACTCATTTCAATGCAAAGACATATTTCCGTGTGACGCTACATTATGCGAGTGACAGAGAGAGTTCCCATTTGATAATGTACTGACACTGTGCACCTACGGCAATATGCACCAAATGCTGAACATTTCAAGAAGACTGGGTGCAATCCTCATTCAGACTTCACTTGTACATTTTCCAGAAACACATTAATACTCATTCAGCCTACAATATTAGCCGTCATACCTGCTGTATGGGTATAGTATGAATCACACTATGCTCACACGACAGCATAATTACTGAATGGGATTGTCAGTAATGGCTAAACATCACTTCCATTGTACATTTCCCAGAATGCACTGAACATACGATACAACAAGCTGGTCACCACAGTAATTTGATGCCGGAAGTGTCAACTAATACAGCATATATTGTATCTCCACTCTATCTGCTGTACATATTGTACATGTTGTATCTCCACTCTATCTGCTGTACATATTGTATATGTTGTATCTCCACTCTATCTGCTGTACATATTGTATATGTTGTATCTCCACTCTATCTGCTGTACATATTGTATATGTTGTATCTCCACTCTATCTGCTGTACATATTGTACATGTTGTATCTCCACTCGATCTGCTGTACATATTGTACATGTTGTATCTCGACTCTATCTGCTGTACATATTCTACATGTTGTATCTCCACTCTATCGGCTGTACATATTGTATATGTTGTATCTCCACTCTATCTGCTGTACATATTGTACATGTTGTATCTCCACTCGATCTGCTGTACATATTGTACATGTTGTATCTCCACTCTATCTGCTGTACATATTCTACATGTTGTATCTCCACTCTATCGGCTGTACATATTGTATATGTTGTATCTCCACTCTATCTGCTGTACATATTCTACATGTTGTATCTCCACTATCTGTTGTACATATTCTACATGTTGTATCTCCACTTTATCTGCTGTACATATTGTACATGTTGTATCTCCAGTCTATCTGTTGTACATATTCTACATGTTGTATCTCCACTCTATCTGCTGTACATATTCTACATGTTGTATCTCCACTCTATCTGCTATACATATTCTACATGTTGTATCTCCACTCTATCTGCTGTACATATTGTATATGTTGTATCTCCACTCTATCTGCTGTACATATTGTATATGTTGTATCTCTACTCTATCTGCTACACATATTCTACATGTTGTATCTCCACTCTATCAGCTGTACATATTCTACATGTTGTATCTCTACTCTATCTGCTATACATATTGTACATGTTGTATCTCCAGTCTATCTGTTGTACATATTCTACATGTTGTATCTCCACTTTATCTGCTGTACATATTGTACATGTTGTATCTCTACTCTATCTGCTATACATATTGTACATGTTGTATCTCCAGTCTATCTGTTGTACATATTCTACATGTTGTATCTCCACTCTATCTACTGTACATATTCTACATGTTGTATCTCCACTTTATCTGCTGTACATATTGTACATGTTGTATCTCCACTCTATCTGCTACACATATTCTACATGTTGTATCTCCACTCTATCTGCTGTACATATTCTACATGTTGTATCTGTACTCTATCTGCTATACATATTGTACATGTTGTATCTCCAGTCTATCTGTTGTACATATTCTACATGTTGTATCTCCACTTTATCTGCTGTACATATTGTACATGTTGTATCTCCACTCTATCTGCTGTACATATTGTACATGTTGTATCTCCACTCTATCTGCTGTACATATTCTACATGTTGTATCTCCACTATCTGCTGTACATAATGTATATGTTGTATCTCCACTCTATCTGCTGTACATATTGTATATGTTATATCTCTACTCTATCTGCTACACATATTCTACATGTTGTATCTCTACTCTATCTGCTATACATATTGTATCTCCACTCTATCTGCTGTACATATTGTATATGTTGTATCACCACTCTATCTGCTGTACATATTGCACATGTTGTATCTCCACTCTATCTGCTGTACATATTCTACATGTTGTATCTCCACTCTATCGGCTGTACATATTGTATATGTTGTATCTCCACTCTATCTGCTGTACATATTCTACATGTTGTATCTCCACTATCTGCTGTACATAATGTATATGTTGTATCTCCACTCTATCTGCTGTACATATTGTATATGTTATATCTCTACTCTATCTGCTACACATATTCTACATGTTGTATCTCCACTCTATCTGCTGTACATATTCTACATGTTGTATCTCCACTCTATCTGCTGTACATATTCTACATGTTGTATCTCCACTCTATCTGCTGTACATATTGTATATGTTGTATCTCCACTCTATCTGCTGTACATATTGTATATGTTGTATCTCTACTCTATCTGCTACACATATTCTACATGTTGTATCTCCACTCTATCTGCTGTACATCTTCTACATGTTGTATCTCTACTCTATCTGCTATACATATTGTACATGTTGTATCTCCAGTCTATCTGTTGTACATATTATACATGTTGTATCTCCACTCTATCTACTGTACATATTCTACATGTTGTATCTCCACTTTATCTGCTGTACATATTCTACATGTTGTATCTCCACTCTATCTGCTATACATGTTGTATCTCTACTCTATCTGCTGTACATATTGTACATGTTGTATCTCCACTCTATCTGCTGTACATATTGTATATGTTGTATCTCTACTCTATCTGCTATACATATTGTATCTCCACTCTATCTGCTGTACATATTGTATATGTTGTATCACCACTCTATCTGCTGTACATATTGTACATGTTGTATCTCCACTCTATCTGCTGTACATATTGTACATGTTGTATCTCCACTCGATCTGCTGTACATATTGTACATGTTGTATCTCCACTCTATCTGCTGTACATATTCTACATGTTGTATCTCCACTATCTGCTGTACATATTGTATATGTTGTATCTCTACTCCATCTGCTACACATATTCTACATGTTGTATCTCCACTCTATCTGCTGTACATATTGTATATGTTGTATCTCCACTCTATCTGCTGTACATATTGTATATGTTGTATCTCTACTCTATCGGCTACACATATTCTACATGTTGTATCTCTACTCTATCTGCTACACATATTCTACATGTTTTATCTCCACTCTATCTGCTGTACATATTCTACATGTTGTATCTCCACTATCTGCTGTACATATTGTATATGTTGTATCTCTACTCTATCTGCTACACATATTCTACATGTTGTATCTCCACTCTATCTGCTGTACATATTGTATATGTTGTATCTCCACTCTATCTGCTGTACATATTGTATATGTTGTATCTCTACTCTATCTGCTACACATATTCTACATGTTGTATCTCCACTCTATCTGCTGTACATATTGTATATGTTGTATCTCCACTCTATCTGCTGTACATATTCTACATGTTGTATCTCCACTATCTGCTGTACATATTGTATATGTTGTATCTCTACTCTATCTGCTACACATATTCTACATGTTGTATCTCCACTCTATCTGCTGTACATATTGTATATGTTGTATCTCCACTCTATCTGCTGTACATATTGTATATGTTGTATCTCTACTCTATCTGCTACACATATTCTACATGTTGTATCTCTACTCTATCTGCTACACATATTCTACATGTTGTATCTCCACTCTATCTGCTGTACATATTCTACATGTTGTATCTCCACTCTATCTGCTGTACATATTGTATATGTTGTATCTCCACTCTATCTGCTGTACATATTGTATATGTTGTATCTCTACTCTATCTGCTACACATATTCTACATGTTGTATCTCCACTCTATCTGCTGTACATATTCTACATGTTGTATCTCTACTCTATCTGCTATACATATTGTACATGTTGTATCTCCAGTCTATCTGTTGTACATATTATACATGTTGTATCTCCACTCTATCTACTGTACATATTCTACATGTTGTATCTCCACTTTATCTGCTGTACATATTGTACATGTTGTATCTCCACTCTATCTGCTATACATGTTGTATCTCTACTCTATCTACTGTACATATTGTACATGTTGTATCTCCACTCTATCTGCTGTACATATTGTATATGTTGTATCTCTACTCTATCTGCTATACATATTGTATCTCCACTCTATCTGCTGTACATATTGTATATGTTGTATCACCACTCTATCAGCTGTACATATTGTACATGTTGTATCTCCACTCTATCTGCTGTACATATTGTACATGTTGTATCTCCACTCGATCTGCTGTACATATTGTACATGTTGTATCTCCACTCTATCTGCTGTACATATTCTACATGTTGTATCTCCACTATCTGCTGTACATATTGTATATGTTGTATCTCTACTCTATCTGCTACACATATTCTACATGTTGTATCTCCACTCTATCTGCTGTACATATTGTATATGTTGTATCTCCACTCTATCTGCTGTACATATTGTATATGTTGTATCTCTACTCTATCGGCTACACATATTCTACATGTTGTATCTCTACTCTATCTGCTACACATATTCTACATGTTGTATCTCCACTCTATCTGCTGTACATATTCTACATGTTGTATCTCCACTCTATCTGCTGTACATATTGTACATGTTGTATCTCTACTCTATCTGCTATACATATTGTACATGTTGTATCTCCACTTTATCTGCTGCACATATTCTACATGTTGTATCTCCACTCTATCTGCTGTACATATTGTATATGTTGTATCTCTACTCTATCTGCTACACATATTCTACATGTTGTATCTCCACTCTATCTGCTGTACATATTGTATATGTTGTATCTCCACTCTATCTGCTGTACATATTCTACATGTTGTATCTCCACTATCTGCTGTACATATTGTATATGTTGTATCTCTACTCTATCTGCTACACATATTCTACATGTTGTATCTCCACTCTATCTGCTGTACATATTGTATATGTTGTATCTCCACTCTATCTGCTGTACATATTGTATATGTTGTATCTCTACTCTATCTGCTACACATGTTCTACATGTTGTATCTCTACTCTATCTGCTACACATATTCTACATGTTGTATCTCCACTCTATCTGCTGTACATATTCTACATGTTGTATCTCCACTCTATCTGCTATACATATTGTACATGTTGTATCTCCACTCTATCTGTTGTACATATTCTACATGTTGTATCTCCACTTTATCTGCTGTACATATTCTACATGTTGTATCTCCACTCTATCTGCTGTACATATTGTACATGTTGTATCTCTACTCTATCTGCTGTACATATTATACATGTTGCATCTCCACTCTGTCTGCTGTACATATTGTACATGTTGTATCTCCACTCTATCTGCTGTACATATTGTATCTCTACTCTATCTGCTATACATATTGTATCTCCACTCTATCTGCTGTACATATTGTACATGTTGTATCTCCACTCTATCTGCTGTACATATTCTACATGTTGCATCTCCACTTTATCTGCTGTACATATTGTACATGTTGTATCTCCACTCTATCTGCTGTACATATTGTATATGTTGTATCTCTACTCTATCTGCTATACATATTGTATCTCCACTCTATCTGCTGTACATATTCTACATGTTGTATCTCCACTTTATCTGCTGTACATATTCTACATGTTGTATCTCCACTCTATCTGCTGTACATCTTCTACATGTTGTATCTGCTACACCTTGAAGTGGTCTCAGAATAAGACACAGGTAATGAATCACAACTGCAGACTCCTGGTTACAAAACTGAAGCAGTACTGTAACATGTTGGCACATTACTAGAGTAGCATAATCCTGAGGCTATTGAACCCATTACCATCAGCTTGCTTGACTGAGGAAAATGAATGAAAAAACCAGCTCTCTCTTTCTCTCTCTCTTTTTATCTATCTCTATCTCTCTCTCTCTCAACAGCTGGGAAGCAAACACAGCAGCGCCTCAGAGTTAACACACTTCTATAATCAGCGAGCAGTGCAAGAACATGGCTCAATCAGAAGTGTTGTCAGTAGCGCAAAAGAGGCTCTATTTTTAGGAAGGCATTGTGGATTGCGGCATGCTACTGTGGCAGAGCGGGGGAGGACTGTGATAGGCTCGGTTTGGCATGACAGCGTGTGAATGACTTCATGTGGATGTATGTGATCTGCTCATGTAGAGATTTGCATAAGTGCAGGCTGTTGTGAGTGAGTAAAATGGACGTGCCTTCATAGCCCACAGGCACAGGACATCACGGCGTACTGAAAGCTGTTCCGTTTCTGTGCCAGTTAAAACAGGGCTCTACTGTATTGTCGTCTTTGGATTAGTCTTCCTCATGTATAGGGGTGAATCTGAGACCTGCAAAGTCAAGCAGTCATTGAAATATTTATGGAAATGCAGCAACTGCAAGGCTGTGCAGGCACATTTAAATATATTTATTTAAATATATTAATTTAAAAATCATTGAGTTCACATAATAGTGCGTACTATATTTTAATTTTCCCCTATTGAGATTAAGGGCAAACACTGACATAATAAATGTACCACAAAAATATGAATACATCATGCTTGGCAAGATACTATATTTAATTATATAAATATTAAAGGCATTAAAATATGTAGCTTGAATATGAAGATACTTGAGCCATTTATTTGTTGCAACAAGCAATTCTCCAAATGGTAGGCATTTTTTGACAGAAAGTGCTTATCAGAAAGACAGCACACCTTCTTCCCTTGTGGAGTTATATATTATATATTCATAATACGTTTTTCTGAACTCAGAACTTCTATAAAGATTGCAGGGGTCTCACTTTAAAAATGGTGCAGAATTAGTGAAAATGCATTATTTCTATAGTGTAATTCTACCTCCCAAAAAGTGGCAAAAGCTTCAGTGTCTGTGCTGCTGAGGTTTCACATGACTTATAAATGATGTTCTTTGGGTTTCAGTAAACATAAAATATAAAATTATTATTTCTCCAAATACACAAGCCTTTCAGAGTTGTGATTTGACACACTATGATGCAGTGGATGAATCGTGCCACTGTACACACATCATTTTTCCGGTCAGTGATCGCCCCAGTCAAATCCACCAATGGTTTTTGGCCAGTCTTTATACTTCAAAATGACCTGAAAACACATATACAATGTAATATGAACACCAATCAACATGTAGTTACAAAAGAAGCCAAACCGATCCTCTCCAATGGTCAACTAATCTGACCGTTCAGGTCACTGTGTGCTCACACCGGGCACTGTCTTGTGTCTCTGTTGACATCGGCGTTTCCACTCAAACTCTTGACCCTTCCTTTGATTCCTTGGTAACCCACCCTCAAGAACCAGCCTGCATTTCAGCCTCCCACCTCTAGCTCGCCTCCACCCTGAACTCACACAGCGTGAACAGCATGTTGCAGAAGGCAGATGGAGGAGGACCCAATTTGCTGCGGGTCTCAGGCCTCGGCCGCTGCCGCCTCTTCCACTCCTTATGTTCTCTTTCCTCGGGTAAACAAACACGCCATCGCACCGAAACCCCGGCGGCTGCCATCAGCCCACTACAAACAGTTTCCCTCCACCATCTACCCGCCCAACTCTCTCTCCTAAACTCTGCCTTCTTTCCCACGCCCTCCCACGGATCACCTGGAACTCCTGTCTCTCGTGTCTCCTGCCTCTGCCTACTTCTCTTCGCTCTCTGACTCTTATAGCTTCTCTCTCCTCCAAAAGGTGTGAGCTAACTGTCTGTTCAACAGCTTAATGTCCCTTCTCAACACCCTTTATAAAGCCACTGAATAAATAAGCTGTTCGCAAACAACTGTCACCTGGGACGCTGGTGAACAAGGATTTGTTGTACTCGACCGAGCCTGGCTTCAAAGGTACTCCACTGAGACATAAGAACATTAGAATATTCAGTGATGAGAAAAAGACCATTTAGCCCATCTAGGCTCACAATTTAGAGAAGATCAAGCACATGACTTAAATCAAGCCTGTAGATGAATACCACAAAGGTCTCTTTGACATGGCCCGGCAAGCTGTTCCACACATTCATAACTCTCTGTGTAAATAAATACTCCCCGATATTCATGCGGAGTGAACCTCGCCAAAGTTACACCTGTGCCCCCCTGTTCTACTGACAGAACTCAACCGGAAACATATGTTGTAGTTCACAATTTAGTTGCCTTTCTTTGTACTTTTTCTCCAGAGCTTCTATATCATTCTCATCCTGGGGTGCCCACACAATACTCAAAGGGCCAGATTTACTAAGACCTTAAGCGTGTGCAAAACCTTTTTTTAGTTTTGCGTGTGCTAAAAGGTTTTGCACACCCTCAAGGTCTTAGTAAACCAGGCCCTACGTGTAGCATGACAATGGCATTGCATAAAACCAATACAACTTCCTTTAATTTACGCTAATTTATGCCTGATGGCCTTTGCGGCAACAGCATGCCAATTCTCTGATACTGCTCTACTACTCCTAAGCCTTTTTCAAAGTGAACACATTCTAATTTTATTCCTCCCATAAAATACTCTTTTATTATTCCAACATGGAGAACTACAATTAGCTAAACTGAATTTGCAGCCTTCCACCCACAGATGCAGTTTAAATGTTCTTAGATTGCACTCGTATATTCCAAACTGTTTGCTAAATCCACACATTTGTATCATTTGCAAATTTAACTGACTTGCAATTAAATGTCCTTAACAAGAATATTTTTGTAAATAAAGAAAAGCTGGGGAGCCAATGACAACCCTTGTGGAACTCCACCTCCCACAGTACCTTGCTCAGATCCCTCCTACCGTTACTTTTTTTGTTCTAGGCAGGAGCCAGTTTTCAACCCACCCTGAAATAATTCCCATAATTCTGAATGACCTCAAATTGAATAAAGTCTGTCATTTGGTACTTTATAAAATTAATTTTGGAAGTCAAAACATATAATATCATAAGCCTGTTTTGAATAAAAACACTGTGTAGCTTCCTCAAAGGCGTCTAAGAGGACTGTTAGGTATGACCTTTCCCTTCAAAAACCATGTTGGCTATCCATTAATACACAGTTTTTCTCAAGGAATAATGCCAACTTGCCCCTAATGATAGATTATAGTGGTTTACATGAGATAAAAGATAAGTTGACAGAACTATAGCTTCCTGGATCAGTTCAGACCCACTTCTTATATTAGATTTTTTGCAATACCTGCCTTGCATCTGGTATTCCTCAGGTTTTTAGAGATTGCATAAAACATCTGTCAGTAGTTTAAAGAAGATTTTTCCTCGCTTTTCGAGAACACTGTCACCAGAACCCCCTGCTTTATTTGTCGTCAGTTTTTGCCATTTCCGTAATACTTCCCCATCCCTTATCTCAATATCTGGCAAAACATTCTGAATACTGGATATGCTTTCTGTGTAACCTCTTGTCTATGGTAAAACAAATTAACCATTTATGGTACCAGCAATATCCTTAATTCTTATATTTTTATATATCCTTATTCTTATACACTGCCCGGCCAAAAAAAAGTTGCACACTCTAAAATTTCGTTGGACCGCATTTAGCTTTGATTATGGCGCACATTTGTTGTGGCACTGTTTCGACAACCTTATGCAATGTCACAACATTTATTTCCATCCAGAGTAGCATAAGTTTTTGGCTGAGATCTTGTATTGACGACGGGAGAGTCGAACCACTCGTAAAGTGTTCTCCAGCACATCCCAAAGACTTTCAATGGGGTTTAAGGTCAGGAATCTGGTGGCTAATTCATGTGTGAAAATGATTCCTCATGCTCCCTGAACCACTCTTTCACAGTTTGAGCCCGATGAATCTTGGCATTGTCATCCTGGCATATGCCCATTGATGGGATAACCTGGTCATTCAGTACATTCAGGTACTTCGCTGACTTCATTTTATTGCTGCATAATGTTGCTGAGCCTAGACCTGACCAACTGAAGCAACCCCAGATCATAACACTGCCTCCAGAGGCTTGTACAGTGGGCACTACGCATGACGGGTGCAATGGCGACTTTTTTTTTGGCCGGGCAGTGTATATCCTTATTCTCCTTCCTTTATTTAGAATGCACATCCTTAAATTTCCTTTATCTACTGCAATATGGAAAAATTGTTTAGAATTACTTTTTGCATCTTGGGCAATTTGCCATTTGTCTTGGTTTTTAATCTTAGCAAGCACATTACAATAGAATACCTTATTTCTCACAGTACTGTCTTTTTATTATATTTCATATGGTTTCTTGTTTTGTCTCAAACTCCCCCATGAAGATTTATTCTTTTACGCAAGAAAGTGATTATAATTTTGCTAAACTTGCACACGAGAGGCAAACAATCAATAAAAGAAGACCAAATTAAATTATGCAATTAAATTTCCTGTTAAGAGGCTGTGATGATGCCAGGGGGAAATGGTTCTCAGGGTAAGACTTCTGGCAAATGTGAATGCCCTTTATAGCTGAACTGCAGGAGGCACTGAAAGCAATAAGAAGGACCTGAGAAAAAACTCTGCAGTTGGAAAAGGTCTCTTCCAAAGTCTAGTAAACAAATAAAAGAGCACACTCGCCCCTTTCCTGGTCACATAAAGCACACACTAACGGTTTAAAGGCCCTGGTAAAATACCCATTACATTTATACCCTAGAAACTGCTGTTTGCCAAAAAGGTGAGCAGAGATACAACATCCCATTATTTGTCTGCTATGGGGTTTCCTCCGGGTGTTTACAAGGTCAAGATCAGAATAGATGGGAGACGGGAGATTGGCTGCGGCAGTTGCATGTCACCGATCTCAAGGGATTTTCCTTGTCATCAATCACCCCCATTACTCCTCACCTCCCTGAAAAAAGAACCAAAAATTAGGGGAGGACAGGAGAAAGACACACTGACAGACTGGAACATTAGCCAGCGGTTGATTAGCCCGTTAGCCTGGCAAAGAGCCAGGGCAGATGCACCAGGCCTGTCGAGTGCCACAGAGGCAGGCGGACTGACAGAGAGGGCGAGAGTGACCCACAGGGCCCATTAGTAAACATGGAAGGAGAAGGCTAACTGATCAATAACACCGAGCTACGGTTAAGGAATCCCTGCGACAATTTGTTTGTCTTGCATGTTTGATAATGAATACTTTTTCTCAACTTCCGATATCTTCTGAATATCGAGCTATGCTATTTGAATATCGAGCTCAGCTGTGCTATTTGGTATTTGGGTTCGGATACAACCCTACAAGACGTTCCCCGGCTTTTTTGAATGGGCTGGAGTGAAAAACAAGATTTAATAAAAAGTAATTCAATGAAATAAACAATTTATGAAAATAGGGTGGTTCTGAAAGAAAATAAAACCTTAGGAAAGTGTGATTAAACCGTAACTCTTCCTCGTGGAGTTTTTGACCTTGTGTGTGCATGGTTCTGTACACCCAACAAAACACTTTCTCTCCCTCAAAGGCTTATTGAGCTCTGACAGCAAATATGAACTTCAGTTGAAGCCCCAAAGACAAACAGCCAAGCCTGCCATTACTTCAGAGAGCTGCCCTGCATTTCGGTATCTAAAACACAGACCACAGTTAGATAGTGATCCTGCCCAGTGCCTGCCGCAAGTTCACTGCTGCCCCCAAACCAAAGAACATAAACCGGACTATAGGCAGTGTATTACAGCACAGCGATTGAGGAGACCACAGCTCAACCTTACATTCCACTGCTGCTCCGCAATTTCCTCACCGTGTTGTCTAGTCATGCTTGAGAAGCACTATTAAGATTTCATACTTTAAAAATTGACAGCAGCCGATGCAGGAGACCAAAAGGCGTTTGAGCATCACAAACAGGGGTCTTTACCTTTCTCCTCCTCCATAGAGCCTTTCCATTCATGCTAGCCCTGTTGTTTTATCCGTTTCAAAAACTGTTTCCCAAGTGTTATGGTGCCAAATGACATCCTAAGGCTTGTAAATCCATTGGAAAACGGCTATCACCATGCATCACGTCACCAAAATACTTCTGAAAGTACATTGTGTAACCTGGCAACTGAGAAAGCACATGAAACCTAAGAATATTTTCCTCCTGTGTTTGTCCACAGTTAAGTCAGTAAAACATGAGAATTTTCTCTGTATAATAAAAAATGAAATAGGTAAAATCCTCTTTCAGTCCCCTGCTCGACGTCAGCACTGTGCTGTGCGGATGACACTGAACCAGCGTAGGTGTTTGTTGGCTAATCCGTGCAGAGCTCACTTCAAACAGACCAGGCTTGTGTGCCAGTAGCGAATGGGCAGCCAGTACTGACCCCACTGTGGGACCAGATTGACTCCACAGTCAAAGCATAGGAGTGGGCCTGGTAGAACTGCGTCTAGCCCAGGCCCTTGGACAGGTCTAATGATCCAATAATATGGCCGAAGATTGCTCTTATTGAACGGTCACGATACTACATAGGATACTACATTTGAATTGGACCTCATTTAAAATCTATATGGAATAATGTACTTCCACTATTGGTGTGTTTGATTTAGGCAAAAATTTCTCAGATAACTGGAAATGGTCTGGGTCAATAATGGCACTTAACGAACATATGAATTGCACACCAAACCAATATCAACGAGTGATCTGTACCAGGGTTCTTTTTTTAACCAAATTTAACCCAGGGACCCAAATCCAGGCACAAAGGCATCATTGGGACCCCCTTCATAAGTTTAAAAGGCTTTTATCTAAAAAAAAGAAAAAAAGAAAAGAGTTTTGTAAAGAATAAGATCGCAGACCGGCCGGCGGGTGGGGGGGGGGGGCGGTGTGTGGGGACTGCACAGCAGACCGGAGTGAAGAATGCATTTGCGGACCAGCGGTGGGGAGATTGCAATCGCGGACCCCCTGTTGTGCGATAAGGCCACAGATTCCATCACAGAGAAAAGATAAATTAGGTCAAATCCTCAAACGCATCACGCTAGCTGCTTCCGCCCCTTTCATTCCCAGCGCAAAGGAAGTGAATGCAGGCAGTGCAGGTTCATTGAAACAGCATTTGTATGTCTGTTATAAATCTTGGCTGGTCATTGTATGATCTTGTACGAGGAATGCACTACCAGAACGACTAAAGCTAAAATACAGAGGGAAAAAAATAGCTTCAAGTGCGCATGTATTGATTCTATTTCTCACAGTTTCTTTTCATACTGTGGAGAGCTAAGCCCCATGTGATGTTGGCTCTTTCAGGTGCGTCAGGATGGGATTACAAAAACCCAGAAGAGACATGAAATAATCTATACTGCCTCTCTTAAAGTACAAAAACCAATATAGGGATTTCTGTTTGGTGGAGTGCCCATCGAGGACAACATCTCTGCTGTGTTCCTTATAAACGATCATGCAATTCGAAAGCAGGGCCTGGCTCCAGAACGATCATGCAATTCGAAAGCAGGGCCTGGCTCCAGAACGATCATGCAATTCGAAAGCAGGGCCTGGTTCCAGCTCATTATTTCACACAGATCATTTCTATGTCAAAGCAGGGGCCAGCCTATTAGTTTATAATTATTTTGGTGAAGCGACCCGCCAGCATGTCTAAGGAAGTGTCTCTTTATGTCACAGTATTCATAGCGCTTCCCTGCAATATGTTCCTAATTCCACGTTCCTCCACACTTGCTTCATTGCCAAATTAGCTCTTTTGACAGCCTCCAAGAATACCTCACTGTAGGACGGCCCCAGGGTCAGAGAAAGCTATCCTAGCCTATGATGCAGCAAGAGGAAGGGCACCCTCTTCCCTGCAATCTATTATCAAACCCTACACTCCTACCAGATCACTGTTACTGTACCTGCCCTCAAAGGTTCCTCTTCCTGGTCACAACTTCTCTACTCTAGCCACCCAGTGGTGGAATGAGCTCCCCTCAGGGCATTAGATAGAGTTCATGTCTTGTCTTTATAAGCCCCACCCATACTGCATCGAAAACCATATCCTCAAACCCCATTTGCTACTTGAAGCTCTACGTTCTCATTCTCCCTCTGCATCTACTATAGCACTTCACTTGTGTTGTAGGTCTATGTATTTACTACTTATAAGTAAGTTATACCGTAGGTTAGCTGCTTCTATTGGCTGTGAAACTAATGACTTGTCATAAAAGCTTTTTCATATGCACTACGAAATGCCTAAATGTACATGGAAATGTCGTCAAACTCTATATTTTGTCAAAGAAGTTTGAATTTAAAAGGAAAGAACAGCGGCAAGATACCAGGCTTCAAGAAAAGGGTTTTACCTTATCAACTAGATTTTCCCCACTGTTTCCACTCAGGCAGACCTTGTGCCATGCACAGCACTAGAGTGGAGAAAAGTACAGAGACTGCCTAAAGCACCAGCAACTCAATCCCGGCCCTCTAGCACACACTCCAAAGAAGGGCAATTCTACACTGACTCACAATACTCCTGTCACAAACCATTTCAGTTTGTACCGTCTACTAACATACTCTGAATATCACCGAGCGGCAGCAGCAGGCCAGCACTGTCGCATCAACCAAAATCCATCTTTGCATCCATTTGTATCTGTGTGGGAAAGTCACTGCTATATTCCGCAATCCAAGACTGACAGATGTCTGAATAAGAGTAACTGTAGGCAAAAAAATCAATTTGAGTTGATGCGAGAATGATGCACCCTCACAGACAGACATCATAAATCAAGCCTGAATTTTCCCGGCTCTGATGAAAAAGCTCTGTGGTTCTGAGCAGCTCTGAGTATTTAATGTAGGAATACAGTAAGTGATTCATCCTTCATATGATATTGCTGCTTTGTCAAGACATGCCTTCTCAGCAGAAATGAACGTGGGGTTCCCATTGCAAAACATCCTATTTGAACAGAAAAACTGAAAATCTAAATGTCTCAATGTGCCAATATGTTAATTTTGCTTTCAGTCTTATTATCTTAATTGGGGGGAGTACAACCAGCAATATAAATTAAATGTCTCAGCATTACAGATGTGTATTATTTTCCCTTTGAACAAGCTTGAGCCATGAGTGCATTAGAGATACATGTATGCTATAACCCCATTGGACCTGACAAAATGATAGATGGAGTCTGAATTTATCAGGTCAAGGATGTATCAAAAATGTCAGTGTCCACGGTCTTCCCAACAGTAGCGAGGCATGAATCACCCGCACCACAACCTGCTGTATCGATTACGGGAGGTAAATATTGCGTCTGCAGACACCTTGACCACAATGCTACGCGGTACTCTTCCCACCCTCACTTTGTACAGACCCCTCAGCCAATTCAGTGCACTTTGTTCTTCTAATTAGGCCACTTATAATGACTTTCCCATAATGCAATTGTCCCAAAGACGTTTAGTCAGTTCACACCTCGCTTGAATGTCATGAAAAATATTAGTGAACATCTGTGAGCGATAACAAAAGTGCAAACAAGTGTAAGTTATACGCAGTTACAGATTGTGCAAAGCACAACATCAGATCTATTCCTTTGGCTGTATATGTCATGCTAGTGATACAAGCTTCAAACTCCAATCTCTTGTTTTGTTTCTTCAAAAAGACTGATATTTTAATACAAAGGTAATTCACTACTGTACTGTCACTATCTGTTTGCACGGCTACTGCTTCAAAGAGACGCTGCATTCAGGAAAGAGACGATGCTGAATAACTACAGTACCGGCCCTTATATGAAGAGCATCAATAATAGTAATGAGACATTGCAGTACCCAAGCGTGTAATAGAACATTAAAACCCCAAGTGACTAAACTTTCATTTTATTGGGGTAAATAGTGGTTTTTATTTTATTTTATATGATTTATGTTTTTATCTTGGATATACAAGGCTTCTCTCACACCTACAAACTCAAGCCAGAAACTGCTGTACTATGCAGTAGTTATACTGTATTTGTGTACTTGCTTTGACATATGTTACAATATAATTCCATATTGAAACATACAGTAGGCCAGGCTAAAGTTTAAGCCTCAACAAGTTTGGGAACCACTGATGTCAACAAACTATTGTCAACACTATATACAGTAAGACATTCCATGTTGGAGCCAGTCTGAGGGCTAGTTTTACAAGTTCATATGATAAACATCAAATCTGCATAGCTATATATGACATAATATATAGCTATATATATATATATGTCATAAGTGTCCTTTTTAATGCAGAGGCCGACTATGAAGTCCTGGTAAGCAGAGTCATTATTGTGTACTAGGAATGGCCCGCCAGATGTGTGTATTTGAAGTACAGGAGCTTCCTATAGAGTAAACTCATATAATGTACAGTATGTTGATAAAAGTAAGTTTCCATTTTCATAGATGTGAGCCATTCCATATATCACCAAAAGTAAGTTAATAAACTTAATTTCCACACCATGGTGCGATTCAATGCGTATATGTTAGAGATGGTATTTAATCATTCAGCACATGTGCTTTCTATCTAGTCACAGCAAAGAAAACCTCGAAAGACCTGTTTAATCAAACCAAAAAATCTAATTATTTTTATTATTATTTTGACTTTAATAACAATTATTTGCAGCATTTGTATGAAACAGAGAAATAGATCTAATCCTCAAGGATAATATTACAGGAAGTTTTCCCTTTTTGTAGCAACCACAAAGTGAAGAGACACTGGGTGCCACTGTGGGATAAAAATAATAAAAATACACTCCATGATCACTTTTATCAAGGATAAGAATGAGGATGACTTTCATTATTACCAATTTTAAAAACACTGGTGTAGCCAAACTACTATACATGCCATTAACCCATTCCTCCCTAGTATCTGGTGCCCTTCACTTTCACACGTGTGCCAAATATTGACTGCAATCTTTCACAGTAAAATGTGTATAAATAGTATAAATAGTGTATGTAAACAGTCACAGGACATGTGGGCATGCATATATAATCTGTGCGGCATTTATATGCACACACACTCACATACACACGCAGAACCATACATTTTTCTACTGCACAAATCGGAAACAACCCAGAAATCTTCTGTATTCCACATCAGTGTTCAATAAAGTTGTGTTTCTTGTGTGAAAATGACAAGGTCGTTGTAACATAACTAATGCACCAGGGAAATGGGCAAAACGTTCAGGGGGAGATGTCTATATAAAGGACATGTTGAGAGCTTGCACAACTCATTGTAAGGCCATTTTAACAGCTGACAATCATACCGTCTTTCTTGCAGGAAATGTAATGTTAGCAATCCTCTGTTTTAATCAAGGTCACGCCATGCTTAAAAAACATATCCATTTTGATGTCATTTTGTATTTGGCACCCCTACCCCTCCCCATAAATATAATTTCACGCGGTATAAGGTGAAGGGGCGAGGCGAAGAGGGAGGAGTATGTTTATAAACACCCTTAGCGACAATTACTCACGACAACAAGCAATTCATCAAATAATCCTAAAAAGCTATTTTATTCGATTGTTGTTTACACCATCCCCGTATTAAGACCAAGAGTAATGTGTCCTTAGCCGGATACTGACATGCTGCTCCATTGCGAAAAATGAAAAAGAAAATGAAATAAGGTTTAATGTCTGAGAACCATTAACCTTATCGTAACAATACATATTTAGACTAATTATGTTTGATGACAGCCGTTACAAAAATTCACTTGATAACAATTTGCATTATGACGCACGAATGCAAAATATTGCATTTAATATAGGGCCAATATATTGTGATGTTGACAATTATAAATGATCGCTTTACGTGTGTGAAGGAAGTATACCTAATCGTAATTATCCACCGTTTCATTAACCGACCAAAAACAACATTGCTCACCCATTTTCGTTAAGACAGCATACTTTTCGAATCAAACATTTTAACACAGCCTAAAGAAGGTTTATTTTTGCCGTTTCCCGGAACACGCCAGTGGCAAGGTCTCGGCAGTGTAGGGATGGCAATTAGGCTACACACGGTGTAATATTAATTTTATGATTACGGTCACCCATAAAGGTCACTATTTATCATTCCATTAGGACAGCTGATGATTTCCGTAGCGTAGCTTATTGTAGAAGCAACAATATACCCCTTACCTTTTCCTCTCTATTTTTAAGCCTTTGTCGAGTTTTTCTTTCGTGATAAGGAGACAGCCGTGGTGATGAAGGGTGCTGATGCTAAGAACTGCCTTTCCCTGGTTCCAAGCAGAGCGAGTCGCGACAAGGAAGAGATAGGAGAGGTACCACACTACACAGAATATCCCTGGGAGCCTCCCCTTCTCTTTGCGTTACTCTGGAAGAGTACACCTGCTGCAAAGGTCTGTCACCGATTTGCGCTATTCGAGAGGGACATAACTGCCTATTTATATTCGCTATTACCAATACACTTTTTAATGCAAGCTTTATTCATTTATGTGTCTGTCCGAACTACATCCCCCCTGTTTGGGCTACTTAGTAGGCTCCATGTTGCATTTGGAAAATTAATTTCACAAAACTGTCTTTTGCTCGCGAATGCGTCATTTTACGCGATACAAGTGTTTCCTCTATGTAGCCTATATAGGCCTATTCACCGGGATATCCTTGAATAGATAGGCGGATTTTATGTCGGATATTTAAAAGAAATGTGCCAAGCAATTTAAAGCTGTGCAGTTTATAATATCAGCAAATAGACATAAAAATGCAGCTTAAAAAAAAACAAGATTATTTGAAGATACTGGAATGCCTTTTATGGCAATTCAGTACAGCCCTCACGTGCTGTTGCTCGTGCTCATAATTTACGGTTAAAAATATATTTTTAAGAAAATGCTGATAGGCTCAATTATGGATGCTGGTTTGAAAGATTATTGCAAGTGCTACAGTTGACCTTCTATTGATAAATAATTCTAATTTATGCAGGACAACACAAATTATCATATAAGATGAAATCCCAGTCATTCCAAATTAGCCTTAATTTACACAGAATGTAACATTTTATAATACTGTTCACTGTGGGACATGTAGCTCAAACATTTGATCACGTTAATTGATCTCTGAATCTATAACTATTAATGGAAATTAATATGATGAACTGATTAACTAAGTGTATACCCACTTTATTTCACCTAATGCATAAGTCAGAAAGGCATGTCGCTCACGTTTGTTCTAGCATTTAGATTCTGCAACAAAACCCCACATTAGATGTGAAGGCTTGTTTCAGCACACACGTTACAGTGGTTTTCTGAGAACCAACTCCCTGAGCTGAATTGCAAACACTGCTCCCATATTTATCTCTCCTAATAGACACGTATAAAGACACGCCAGTCTCCAGCAGTCCCTGTCGTCATGCCAACCACATCCCCCATCATCAGCACTCGCGCCGTCACCGTTTGACATCATCAGGCCAAATCGTGGAGTCCTCAGTGGAGAAAAGAGAGAGATGGAGAGCTGACTGAGGTGGGTGGGTGCAGGTCAGGGCGGAGAAGGGGCTGTATTCTTTAGGGGTTGATTCACCAGACACAGAGCAAGCATGATTCTAGGAATGATGCTAATTGACTGAGGCAGAGCTTGCTCCCCTGGCAGCTGGCCTGATGCCCCATGCCCCCCCTGCCCCTCTGCCTCCACCATACAGTGCGCATTGGGCACCAAAAACAAGGGTGGTTCAAGCTATTAAAGCAACAGTGAGTTAGAGAGAAGCTAAATAAAGGGTGCTTTTGAAAGCTTCACTTCTGGCCACCACACACAGAAACAGAATATTATTTCCTGACAAAGTTGCTATTTCTATCCAGACGTGCACTAAAACAGATACATACCACAGCTTAAGAAATACACATGACCCAGGAGGAGAAGAGAAACATTTTTGACACATCCCACATCATTTTCAGTGTTGGCAACCAATCAGAGGGCTGACAGACAAGGGGTTAAAGGTTGATGGATTAAAGGCCTAGGCCAGGGGTGGGCAATTCCAGTCCTGGAGGGCCGGTGTGTATGCAGGTTTTTGTTCTCACCAATTACCCCAGCTAAATGAGCTAATTGGCTGTTTACACCAACACTGGTAGATTAGATCACGTTAAAATGTTTCATGTAGGGACACAAGAAGTCTTTGGCTGTTATTCATGCGCTTATTAAGAATTGTAGCTAAAATGTCAGATGGCGTAAATATTAGGGCTAATTAGGTAATTAAGGCCAGAAGTTGGCATGAAAACCAGAAACAGATACGGCCCTCGTTGCCCACCTCTGGCCTAGGCATTAAACGTAGCGGAAGGATCCTGCATTAGAGCTGACTGGGTTTTCAGCCATGATATAAACCTGATGTACGAAGAGTGGAATTCCAGAACATAAGGTCAAATGCAACAGAATCTGGAGTGGGCTGCATTGTCTCAACATTGATTTGCTGGTAGCCCGGCTGTTGTTTAAATTACCCATGCTTACAACATCCATTAAGAGTCGCAGCCATTTTAGAATTAATCAGGAGGGTCTCAAACGCTCTTATAAATAACAATAAAGGAGGATTTGTCAGGTGTTTTAAGACGGAAATGAGAACACAACACATTTTAACTTAAGTTTCCTCTTAACAATATGGGGCACATAGTATAATTCCAAATGGGAGTAACATGCAGCAGCATATCTAGTGAAGATTTACAAACTTTCTGGTTATAATTTACTATTATACTGTGCATCACAGAATAATGTTGCATTAGTCAATATATACTTGCTCTTAATTACAAAATATAATACGTATTTACCATGTCAGTTTGAATCAATACTGACAAATATGATTTGATTCAACTTCCTCCATTGTATATGATTTGATTCAACTTCCTCCATTGTGTTCTTAGTTTTTGCGACTTTACATAAGTTCACAATATCTTAAAACCATTTATTGAACTAAAAATGCATATCTCCCTAGTATCTATCGGTAAATAGTCATAGATTATGTTAGCAAAGTTTGTAACATGTTTCCACTTGATGCAAGTCTGGTTTTATATGCCAAATAACGTTGAACATCTTAACATGGAATGTTCGAGGCATAATACAAGGCAACTGTACACTGAAGTCAACAAAAAAAAGTATAGGCTGATTACCATACCAAGAAAATACAATAGAATTAGGCTGCAGCTATTCCGTGTTTGGCTAGTTCCTTTTAGGTGATATGAAAAGTCTTATAACACAGGTAGAGATGCACAACCTCCTTTAGACTGTAGCACAAAATGACTGCAGAACTCATGGAACAACAGTGGGAGACTACTCAGCCTCAGGGTAACTGTGGACAAAATCAGACTCAACCTCCAGACATCGTGGCCCAAACGGTGATACTCAGTAATCCCTGATTGCAAAGAGGACCAATCCCCTATATGGGCACCTTGTATAATGTTCTACTGATAGCATAGTGAGGCAAATTAGGGTGCAGACCAAGTGTGTATCAGCAGGGGGCAGTAGTGGACAAAGAGTAGTTGTAGGGATGACAAATGGGGGATGACATTTTTGAGCAGCACACATCAAATCCTTGTAGGATCCTGATGTTTTGAAGTCTAGCCATGGGTTAAACATAACTTAAGAACAATAATCTTGACAATAAAGCAAAACTAACATTCTGCATTTCCACCATATTCTACATGAAACCGTACTAGCCCTTGTCACCCCCAAACAGTGAGTGAAACTTGCATGGTAGAATGTGAAACCACTCCACCAAGGGGTGAATAACAAAGCTTTTATGGTGGGGATAAAGTTTTTTTTTTTTTGTGAGAAACCACTGACCTACAGCACCAGCACCAAAAAATAATGGAATTATGGATAATAGGAACAAGCTAGTTTGAAGCTGTGATAAAATGAATCACAAGGGAACTAGACACTAGATAATTTAGAGGGTAACTTCTGGTAGGTACCACCGCAGGTCATTTCCCACACTTAACACAGAAAAGCTTTGTGTCAAGTGTGAGGCTGTGCTGATATCTTTCACCTGTCATAGACAAATGCATGCCAGCGAGACTGTAGATACACACAAGGGACTGCATATAGCTGGTGATGCAATACAATTAAATGCATTGGCTTTCTGAGTGTTCCAGTCAGTAAATGTGCATGACTGCAGGTTGAGCTTTATAGTCAGTCACAGTGCCTTGGGTGTGTCATTAGCTGACTATGACGGGGGCTGTTTGCAGTAATAGGACGCGACTGGTCTCATACTGCCAGAGGTATAGAGCGTTTGAGTCGGTCAGAGTTCCTCAGGTTACTTTTGCATTAGGACCGAACAACACTCCAGGTACCCACCATCGACTACCCACAGTCTACCATCCCTGTAGCTATGAGTGAGAGGTACTTCTGTCTTCCAATCAATGCTACCTCTCCTTTTTTCCATGTAGCCTTAGAGACGTAACTAATCACTGGCTCACAGGTTAGTGCATGGGAGGAGTGCACATGTTTTAGCTGTGGTGATCCTAGCACATGGGCACAACATGCAGTTATCAATCAGAGAGTAAAAAGAGAAATAGAATTGTACACACTTTTAACAGGATGAAGTTTTGAACTAACCATGGCACAAACACACTCCACTGTCCATGCCATAATAGTGCATTTTAACTAGCTGTGCAAGATCATCGGAGAGTTTATGTTCAAATAAAGGTTGGGTTGCAATGGACAATTATGGCCGTGACCGAATATGAAATGGGGCCACTTAAAATCCCAGGATGAAATCCTTATTTCCGGGGTTTTGTTGACGGGATTCAGGAGCACACTCATCCGACAATTTCAGGACTTAACCAGAATTAAAAACTACAACTTGTAGTACAAGAGCGGGACATATTACAAACTACTCTCGCTTTATTTTTGTTAATTCATAATCTACACTTTGTGACCATCGTCATATGTAAACTGATTTATATTTCTCAATAAAAATGCTTAAAATATTACAAACTACTTCCTCACTAGTTTCGCAGGATTTATTTTGCACACTGCTTGCAAAGTGAGGGGACAAGGCACATAGTAGACAGGGGTCTGAGTGGACAGGGGGCAGGGGACAGGGATCATATTCGGCCACAGCCTATGTTTTTGCTAGCTACAGACATGAGGGGAAGACCACCCACTGTCTAGCCTTCACTGCCAGGGCTTAAAGCGGTCTCCACTTGGCCAAGAGGTGAGATGAGCATTTTTTGTCATTTTGGCCAAACTCAGCGTGAACAGCAGCTTAGCAGGACATTTTTGTCAGATGTATAGCTTTGTAGGAAGTCCTGTTTCCTATGTTCACTCCACTTCACGTCCTATTAATATGAAATGGTAACTGGCTCATTTCACCCCCTATTTCAGCCTACCTCACAGAATCCTGTGTGGAATCCGCCACATCATACAGTACGACTTCAAAGTTGTTTTCTTTATCTTGTGTTCTTCAACAACTAGATATGACTATACCTTTAGGCCTGTGGTTAAACGAAAAGCATAACTTAATCCTCAATAGTATGGGATAATTTACAACATTAAGGTAGTTTTTAAGGAGTGAGGATAGGCCACAGTGCTCTGAGCACAAAAATAAACCTTTTGTACAAGTCAATGTGTATATAGGCTACTTATCAAAATCATAAAGTGTTACGAACCTCGTGTGTTTGCATGCTCCCAGCTTCTGCATTAGTAATGGCTGCATAAACTTGGATTTGTTTTTATTGATTTATTTTTTCTTTATGTTATGTATGCATAATGTCTGCTGTAGGCTATGTGTGAATTACTACTAAACATAGATTGTAGAAAAAAAACCTTTGTCGGAACGAAAACACCCGAATTCACATAAATACATAGTCTGCCTTAAATACGATAGTCAATACTTCAGACTATAGTTGCACAACGCGCCCTAAACTAAACAGCAGCTAAGGAAGCCTGACCTTGCGTTTCGCCTTACATATAGGGCCATCCGTTGCTATTTCAACACGTTTTATTCTTTTCATCCATTCGGATTTGAAATCCATGTAGCCTTATAGCGACAGAAAACCAACTAGGCCTGCATCAAGTCATTCACTCCACCTGAAACCTATTAACCCACAGCCTGTTTCGCTTTTCCTAATTTAGGGGACTACTCAGATTGACGACGATTTGCGCGAACAAAAGGCCCTACCTGTTTTACAACAACACATAGTACCGTCTCAGAACAATGCATCGGACTATCGAAAGTAGCCTAATTGTAGACCTACTTGTTATACCACCCTTTTCCGAAATTGAAACTGGCAGGTGGAGAACGATTTGTCTACTTGCTATGCCAATGAGGGACCCTTAGTCTACCCGAGCAATATAAATACAGTCGCGTAAGAAACAAATATATAATTTGGCTGCAGTTGAATAGGCTACAGAGAACCGGGTTTTGGATGTGCCCATGGACGCTGGTGATCTCTCAATGAGTGGACCCATAATGAAAAGTAACAACATGACCCTGCTGTGGAGGATCTTTTCCACACTTACCTTTGATTGTTTGAGGCGAGCGTCATATTCCGCACAGAGGTGTGTGACTTATTTTCGTGGCGGCAACTGTGTTATGATAACCCAAGTATACGCTTAGCCTATTACTTCTGATTCACGTGCATTTGTTTTTTAAACGAAATTCAGTGGTCTGAAAAGCAAACCAGTAAGGTCTTATTGCCCATTAAGTTGGAGCAGATGCATCGGCACTTTAATCAACGATTATTGGGGAATACTTCACAATGCTAAATTTGGCTATCCTTATGGTTATCCAATCCATAACTACGGCGACAAACTCATAAATGCGGGGGATTTTTACATTAGTCTTGTGCACATATGCTTGTAATAGGTGTTATTTGAGGTACTATTGAAACTTAGGTCATTGTATAGACTGTTTTTTTAGGCCTAGCAGCAATAGTAGAATTCTGGATGAAACTGCAGATCTAGGCCAGTTAGTCTATTTTGTGTAGTCTAGAGCTAAGGCTACGTGGCGGGTACTCCATTTGTCACCGTTTTACTGCTTCCAGGCAGCTGGAATTTTATTGGTGCAGTTCAAATTAGTTTTCTTTCCTGAAGGGTATATCAAATATATCCCCTGTATACATTACAGACCCAGTGCCTGTGAACTTAAAATGTAATCTTTGGGTTCGAAGCCCAGCCCGGATGCTTAACCATCCCTCTGCAATGCTGATTTTTCTGACATGTTTCACGCTGCTTCCCCAGGTCACCTCCAAAGTACAACCCTGCACGTTCTGCCAGCTTTGAGAGCACCTCACTCAATTCGTCTCAGGGCCCAGAATCTCTCCACTGCCAGTGGTGTATTTCCTTTGATGTCCACCTCAAGCGTCTCTCCTGCGGCCACTTCTACTGCGAACCCTGCTCTGACCATATCGTCAACCTGGCTTTTGAGGACATCGAGGGCCTCTCGGACTACCCCTGCCCCATGTGCAAGTCCATCCACCGGCTGGGGAGCCTCTCCACCCCATTTGGCCTGGGAACGCCCCTTGTCACCCCCTTGGGGATCCTGAAACGGCAGGTTATGAGAGAGGAGCGTTATGGGCACTAATGTCATTGGGCTCTGTGGTGCATCATTCTAATCTCCCAGACATATCAAAATATCCTGTGTGGGAAAGGGGGTGGTTTGCTTGCAAACAAACTAAGATTTGGAAACTGGCTTGTGATTGGCCACACATTTCCTGTTGATTCTTTGAGCCAGAAGTCAATGTTTTGGTATCAGAGACTTCTATAAGACAGGCCAAATTTTAATTTACTAATATTATCCCAGAAAATGGACCATTTATCAGTGTTTGTGTTTTTGGTGATTATATTTAAAGGCGACTGTACATACAGATTATTTTTTTAAACTATTTTAAGTGTCCACATCTTGTAGTATTTTAATGTTGTCTTGTAGAAAGCATGGTCAAACCTCTTTGTTCAGAATTAAAGATCACATTGTAAATATGTTTATTTTAATAACAAAAATAAAACATGCCATAGAGAAGCGTTTGTCTCTGGTTTCTTTTGTTAGAAAAGAAGGAATCGAAGGATTGCAGTCAACACAGCATATTCCCATTTTTATATTAACCTTAACCCACAATCAACAGGTACTGATATCAGATCTGAGATAAAATTAGGTTTTATTACTCTTGTGCATTAAATAAGCTGCTGATATGAAAACACTATGTACACCTGGCAAATGAATTAGTCATTCGTACCAAAACAAAGCCTAGATTTACAATGTTCATAGTAACGAGTCTAGAGAGTGTCTGTCTTTCAAAAAGGGCCCAATATTCACAGGAAGACATGGTTAAATTCACAATATCAACGCTGGCAGTAAGTGTTTGACCTTTCTGTTTCTTCCGTAGATGGTAGGCAGCAAAAGTAATGGTGAGTAATTTAACTTTAAACCCACAAGGTAAACTACAGCTTTCAGAATTATCCTTCCTGGATGTTGAATGTTCTGTATTTACTGTGACTAATCTTTTCATAGATGTATGTTTATAGCAGTTAATCTCATTTTAAATGTATTAACAGAATAAGGATCAGATGGTTTGATGCTATATAATTTTCCCTTATTTTGTGCACAATGCATGTTTTTTAGACGCGTATGATGCCAGTATAATACTAACTGGGATTTGTAGGTTTTTGTCTAACAAAATGTAGAAATGTTCAGTTGCACCATGATAAAAGTTGTGATTAAAATCTAATGGAATGGGTTTCTTGGGTAAAATCCCTCTGAGTATGCTAGATTAACACTGTACTATCCATGGAGAGTATCCTTGTACTTTTCTTACCTCAAAATTCACATCATCAAAACAAAAGGTCTTAACTCTTAATGAACCGCTGGCAGGTTACTATGAAAATGTCTTCCATTCATTAATTTAAAAAAGGCTACATCTAACAGTACCATACATGTGCAAAATACATAAATATAAACAGGCAAAATCAATTACCGTTTTACTTAATTACAGCAAGGATATGAATAATCATAATTATTAATACTTGTATACATTTCCCTGGAATACTTAGAGTGGGGTTTCAATGTCCTTACGTCACCATAGAGTTGTATAATAACATTAAACCAAGTATAGAAATTATAATATACAAATACTGGGCTATCATGTTGGTCCATCTTCTATTTAAATTATGTAAAATGTTTCATTGTTCACTAATACTTTATGGGTAATTGCTAAAATGAAAATGTGCTAGAGTAAAAGGTAACCTATAGGTATAGACATGATTTTGGGTAAAGTAGTCCTCTGCCATATTTGTATTTTCATTCCAGGGAATTCTTAAATTATGAACACTCCTGTTGCAAAGTGTCTAACTAGGCCCAAATCCAGTCGCATACCACAAAGCTCAGGAAAGACAATGCACATTTTCCCCAAGCAAATGTTTGCGTGAAATATCTCCCCCTAATGTTGATATTCAGAACTGCTTTATATTTCACTTGAGAATTGCTCCCATTATTCCTGAATAGAAGGTCAACAGCCTTCTTTTTCCACTTAAAATTTAGGGACAGAATCCAAAGTACCCATAATGTTTACCCCACTGAATATTTAAATACAAATTGCAAATTAAAGTTAATAAGCATTCAAATCATGGATTTTGATACAATGCTGTCACAATTAATAAAACCAACAGTGGTGTTCTAGGTGGATCCAGCAAAGGGACATCATAGACACAATCATCATAACCTATCATGACAGAATTATATAATTATAATGATCAGTCTAACCCTTAGATTTAAACCAAGGATTTCAATTTGCTAGTTTTTAAAGCTGGTCATTAGGATTTCCCTAATGAGTACAAAATAAGAAAAAGAAAAAAAAAATTACTTTTTAAGTAATAGGTGCTGTCATTATGTAATTGAAGCAATCTGTTGTAGCTGTAGACATCAGCTTTTGAGAACCCATAACAAATACTGTTTATGTTGTGCTGTGCTCCTCACAGTTTTAATGTCCCACATTTATAACAATACACTAATCTTGGCCCAAGTGCCCAAGCGTGCGTTTGTATTAGCGGAGGCAGACTTGCATTTTAACGTAGTCAGCATGAGTTTGCAGCATGGCAGAGGACATTAGCTGAGAAGAGTCTTGCATATGGAATTCCCTGCCAGGGGTATGACTGCTCTGTGCTTTTTGTTCACTGTGCAGTGCTTTAACAGTTGAACCCTGAGCTCCCGAGTTCAAGACCCCAGGGAAGGGCCATTGTTCTTAGGCAGCCTTATGCTGGGCGTGGGGGCGTAGCGCTGGTCCGGGCGGGCGTCCGCCGGGTGGCCGAAGAGGAATGTGCGTTTGCTGGCATCGCGGCCGGCGAGCCTCGGCGGGGCTGCGGCGGGAATCGGGGCCCTGGGTGGGGTGGAAGTCGGAGGCGGGCCCCGAGGCACGAGGGAGGGTCGCGGGGCAGAGAACAGGAAGGTGCCGTTGTTGCTGTTCTGGTTGAGGTTGGCGGCGGGCCTCCGAGACTCCTGCTTTTTCGTTGTGGCGGCAGCGTGCCTGGTCGAGGCCAAGGCCAGCTTGTCTCTGAGCTGCTGGACCTCCCAGGCCAACTGATCAACAGGGTGATACATTGATGCGGGCGTGGGGTGGCAGAAGGCCTGTGAACACAACAGACACAGAGCTCACATCTTTCACTCACAACCAATCCTGATTACATTTACTAACACAAAAAGTAATTGGACAAATTAACATAAACTTAAAATATTTATATTTTAATATTTGGTTACATATCCTTTGAATGCCATTACTTTGTGATGTCTGTGACCCAACAACATCACAAGACTTTTCATAACTTATTTACTATGTACTATGGTAAATCTGTTAGTACAGAAGTATGAATGAATCTGAATCACAGTCAGAAAACATGTGGATGTTCCAGCCATTTTGAGGCTTAGTTAGCTTTACTCCGTCACTACATCACAATCGGTAAGGGCTTTTTGCATTACCTGCGCCTGGAGCGCCCCCCGGAGGTAGCAGTCCCTCCACACCCTGACACAGGGGCCCAGCAGGAGCGGCAGCAGGGGCTCGTGTGGGTCCTGGGGGCCGGGAGGGGGTTTGGAGGGCTCGCTCAGGGACCAGGCCTTAATCACGCGCTCCAGGCCTGGCAGGCTCTCTGAGGACGGGGCCCGCCGGTGGCTCTTACGGTAAGAGCCCGACCCCCCGCCGTTGCGCCAGGGTAGGAGGTTTGAGGGGGACGAGAATGTACCACGGGACAGCAGGAACACTGAGCCTGGAGCTCCATCAGTGAGCTGGGACAGGCGGAAGGTGGAAGAGAGAGCGAGGCAGGACCAGAAGGTTAGCTTTAGCAATGTTTGAGGAATATTTATACTTTCATACAGTAGTTATTGTTAGAAATTCCTGTAAGGTATAGAGCCAGAATAAGACATGTTTTAATCTTTTTTCTTTTTACTGTCTCGGCTAAACTCCCACAGCTCCATTGCATTGTGACCAAAAATTATACCCGAAGTGGGAGCTGATGGTAATAATTAGGATGATATAAGGAATAATCTAAAATTCACGGATGAGTAAGGAATGATAATGAACACATTATAGAGGATGAGATGAAAAGAGCTTTTGCCGGGTGTCAATAGGAACACTCACACGTGTAGACTTTATTTAAATGTTACAGAAGTAATAGCCAAATGTGTATCCTTTAAAGATGCAGTCGTTTTAGTACAATGCTGGCAAGAGAGCAGGCAGTGTGGAAACTACACTACCATTTCATATTTAGCTTGCACTAAAAGCTAGATCATCCATCATAATAAAAAAAGCCCAGAGGGGTTTATAAATAAATGTCACCATGAGTAAGTACAAAATGAGTTGAAACTAAAATAACGGGAAAAATGACAAAAGAAAAAAAGAAAATAAGCAAAACACAATGCACAAGGGAGGTATGTGTGTGCGTGTGTGTGTGTGTGTGTGTGCATGTTACTAGCATGCATGTAGTAGCACGCACGCACGCACGCACGCACGCACGCACGCACGCACGCACGCACGCACGCACGCACGCACGCACACACACACACACACACACACACACACACAATGGTCCACATAAAATTGTAGCTGAATGTGCAATTGTCTTATTGGTAAAATACCAGGTGAAATTTCCCTTGAGAGGTAGAATAGATTTTGTTTAACTGACTGAGGAAGATTCACTGTCATCAGTGATGAAATGCTGCTGATTTAAAGCTGGTGGCCAAATGCTTGCCGGTGAACCGACAAGCTACACCTATTACAATCCTGAAGCACAATTAGTTTACTTTATTTGTTTGCACAGAAAACAACCCTACCTGGGGCAATTTAGGCAGCTTCCATTTTGACATACCATATTACACATTCAAACAGAAGGATACTCACTGAATCAGTTCAGGTAAGTACCATGCTGCAGGGTAAAATAGTGGTTCCTCACTTGGAAATCAAATCTGCAAATTTCTTTGTCTACTATCCCAGGTGCTCTAGTACTGTACCACACTGCACCTCCCTTTCCCAGAACACTTGATCATATTTCAGCATTGCTTGTGTTATGACACTCGTGTACGGCGCTGTAATTACAGCCCTGCGGTAAAAGTCACAGATTGCACACATTCCGAGGATAATTGTGATGCCATTACGATAGGAAGATGGAAAATAGTCTTTTTCCAGTCAGCGTCCATTAATTTTCATTGGACTGCAAGCTGTTTTGCTTTCAAGAACCTTTGGAATTGTTTCTGCCCTCAATTTATTTACACCAACCAATCGTCTCTTGAGCACACATTTATGCCTACTATCCTTATTTTGGCTTAATATACGTAGTGGCATTTCCTGTTTGCTGAGTTTGGGTGAAAAATAATGAAAGATTATTTGCTATGGAAACTTCCCGGTCATGGCAGACGGCAGTGGCTCCAGTTGTGCCATGTTCTCTGGTGAAAACTAATTCAGAAAACTGCGATAAACTAAAAACTCAACAAAACAAACCTGCAATATATCCACCCTCAGATTAAATGTGACCATGATTCATGGCAAACACAGTAGAACACACTCTTTTGGTCTGATTTATCCACTAGCTGACCCCTCAGGTTGACCACTGACATTGCTTCAGTTAGACTTGCCTGTATTCAAAAGCACTCCCCTAATGTAGTGACACCAGTGTTGCTCAGGGTATCAATTTCCAGTCTATTTCCACCTACAATGTGGACCAGCACGGTGAGCTTGCAGTCTTACCTTGTGGGAGTCGGGGTGGGCGTTGAGATTCCCGTTGAGGACCAGCTGGGATGAGACGGGCTGGGACACGGGGTGCGTGAATCGGGCCCGTCTGTTACAGCTGTACTGCAGGGACCAGTCCCACACTGGGGGGAGAGGGGGGTCTACTGGGTCCTGAGAGGTGTCCCTGGGCAGGACCTCTCTCCAGCCATTCACCGGGGTGTAGCTTTGAGACAGGCGCTGGAGGAACACCGGGAATTACACGTCTGTAAAATCTGCACATTTATGTCCGCAGCTCTGCTACCTGAAATATCGACACAATTGCCATGCACTAAACAGGAATACTCTGCACAATACAGTACTTAACTTGATTCAATTCATATTTGTGCTTAACTTCAGCACACACATACATTCAAATGTCTGTTTTTTCCCCTTTACTAGTTTTTTTTCTCTTCATTTTCTGAGTTCTGCAATCACCAAAGCAAAACTTTCAGACCTGTACGTGTGAAGAAAAAAGAGGAACATTTGCATTAATTTGAAAGCTAAATTTAGAGTAGGAGTGTCAGTCCCAGAGCAAAAGGTAATCTACTGTATGTCATACGCGCCAGTCCTTTGTACTGCTGGTAGAGCATCTTTGTATTGCTGCCACCTACTGGCCACCTACTTATGAGAATTCTGTAAAGGTGAGAAAAACAGATTCTCTGGGCCTTCTCTGGTAAGTGGTATCCCAGGTAGTTGAGTATCTAATGCTGGCAGTAGTGTGTCACCTGTGAGCGTCGGCTCCTCTCCCTCTGGCAGTTGGACAGGAAGGTGCTGAAGAGGGGTACGTGGACGCTGTCGTGGAGGGCCAGCAGGTAGTCTCCTGTGAGCTGGAAGTGAGAGGGGTACTGGGCCCACAGCTGCCACACACAGTCCAGGAAGAGCAGGAACACAGGCGCCTGAGGGGAGAGGGCCGCTGAGTGAGAAGAGTGCAAGACCCCACTGCAACAGCCCAGTCTGGGGCCCTCAAGCAAACGCTACTCCATTCTAACCCTGCTCAGAATCCATTTCTGAAACCTGCCGTTTGATTCTACATCTGTGAGCTGATCACTTTCAATATACCAGCCCTGCAGGAGGAGAGCTTGGCTTCGACTGAATCAAACCCAGCATGTTGTAGCAGCCTGAAGTGGTTTCAATAACTGCTAACAAGCTAGTTGTAGTTGGAGGGGATATGAGCAGTGCCTGGGTAGGACCCATTGTAACAGGACCCTCACCTCCTCCTTATCGCTTTCCCGGTGGTAGTTAGCCCGGCTGAGGAACCGATGGCCGGCCATCACCCACTCCTTCTGCACCAGGCCCTGGAAGCCCGGCAGGGTCCTGCAGTGTGGGTCACACATCACCTGGACCAGACTGGACACCACACAGTTCAAGTCCCTGTCCTCTGGCTCTGCGTAAAGAAAATACATCAATCCACCAACTCAACAGCAATTCATTCCAATATCCATCCAACATAAATTAAACATCGATCCAACACAGATTTCACATCGATCCATTCCCGTATCAACCCCACTCCATCAGGTTCAATCAGCCTTGACATCTTCACACCCTTCAAGTACAATTGCCAACATTGTAGTGCACATAAAACAAGGCAAAATCAATCAGAGAACTGGACAGTAACAGAAATCTAAAAAGTTACATATTGATAAGATTGAAGCTGTAAAACAGAGCCACTGTTGAGCCACGTCACTTCATGAAAGTCTGAAACTGCAATTCCACTAACCCACTCCTTTTTGGACTTTTAACATCTATATAAAGCTCATGCTATCTCTCCAAATGTAAATTTCCTGTCAAGGGTCCATACAGTGCATTCAGAGCTAAAAACGCTGCGTCCACAGGCTTTGGTCTGAAGTGTCTGACGCTTTTTCCTATGAATTCTTGTCCTCTGCCCACACGGCCTTTTTTAGTCTGAGCAGGGAGTTTTCTGTAGATTAAACCTATTGATTTATTACTGTACCATCTGTCACCACCACCCTCCTGTCTGCCCAGCGGACTTACATCCTGTGGACTCAGGTTTGTCTTAAGCTCCCTGGTGTCACTTCATTTGACAGATTTGCTCATGAAAAGTGCTGGTCAGCGCCAGACCCTGTCACACCCTGCTCTAATTTCCTATTATATTTCATTTTGGTGCAGGAGGCTTTTGCTTTTAAGACAGCTGGTGAGGTAAAAAAAAATCCAGCTTCATGGGCAAAATGAAGGGACTAAAATGTACATATAATGAGGTAGGTATCTAAGCTAGTAAAATATTATATTTTGTATTTATCTATTCTCACGAAAATAGATATTTCTGGGGTTGCTGGGTGGTTCCCCATTGCACTACGGTTTCATTTTGTGGCGGTTGGGTTCCCCATGTTTTGGTATCAAATCCAGACTGTGCCAGTACTTGGCCAGCAGCCCTGCAGGGTAGTGCACTATTGGACATCGCCCAGGGAGGGAGGGATTCAGCTGGTAGGATTGTCTGCATCTCGTCGTGCTACTGCGACTGCGGCCTGGTGCCTGCGGTCAGCTTGCAGCAGCTGCGCTTGAAGCGCACTCCTCCAACACAATGGCTGTGCGACTGCACAAGCTGCGGCGGCTTAGCCGGCAGATGGCACAGTGGAAAAGACGCGATCGTCTAACTTTGCGCGCTTCAGCGGACACGTGATACTTCACACGCTTCCAACCAAACAGAGGACCCTGGAGCAATGGGTGACACGTCAGCCCTTTGTTAAAAAAAAAAAGAGTATAATTTATAATATCATGGATGTTTATTTTAAAAGACTTTAATTCTACATTGTATAATTTGCTACATTATGAAATACATTGTGAAAATAGAAGCCCAATTTGGAAAAAAAAATACAACAGTACAAAGATTGTAAAAACCTGCCAGTGGCAAACAGTGCCACCTCGTGTTATTGCATGCAAATGAAGTGTAATCTACATTTGGTGGGCAAATTCTGCAGGCAGAGATGTCTGCACTCGCTTGTTGACGCTGTACACTCTGTGGCATCTGAAGATGAGTGTTTCGTGATAATCTTTCCCTCCAAAAATACTCCCCAAGAATGTGAATTACGAAGATCAGATCACTTAAGTACACAGAACAGGAGAGGATAACAGTCATTGTTCAGCTATCGAAGTATGTTTAAGGAATGAGGGGCAATACTTTCAGAGAATAAAAACAGCTTAAAGAAAAACATACAATGATAATATTATTAATATCTGGTTAAACTGGCACAGCAAAGTATTAGCTTTGTTTATTATTACTCTTGGTTTATTAACTCTTGCTGCCTTATTAATCGACTAAATATTTTACCACATATGCTTACCCAAGGAAACCTAAAGGATGTACCATGTATGTACACATGGATACAAGCACATCTGTCTAACCCACAATTAGCAATGCACAGAATTAAATTATGCTTCCAATGAATGCCTATATGAAAGATATTACCTCTATTGAGGCCTGTAAGAATGACTGCTGTCTATTGAAAAAAGCTTCAATCCAAATTTAATTTAAATACACTGCAACAAAGTATCATGTATTATTTTGCTTCATAGGTACACAACACCATTAACCAGGTGACTGCAAAAAATCTTTAAAAATCAAGAATCAAACACTCACTTGAATGTTGTTTTTAAATATGAAGCTTACTGCGTGTGGATTGAATCTAGGCCTAAATACACGTCCTGTCCTAGCCCAGTTTAAACATAAGCCCTTGCTATGCAGAACTCTGCACTGATCAACACATTAACGGTCAGTTCCATTTGAATTGCGGTTCTGGAACTGGCATTGCGTAGGCACAGCCTGTATGTTTTATCACATTACAACTGACAGGTGTGAACTGGAGGAGACTCGCATTTCACTTTATTTTCATAAGGGAATGAAATTCCGGTCAGCATGTGGTTTCCTGCAGAGATACCTGGAGCTGCACGTGTTGCACCATGTGACTGACCTTGTAGGATGACGGTCATGTGACCACCTCGCAGCAGACAGGAAACCTCTGCAGCCTTCTTCAAACAGCACCTGAGGGAGCAGATAGACATGCTATTCCCAGTATCCACTGTAGTAGATGCTAGCAATACCAGTGGAAATAACTAGTATGTCAAATACACAATGGCTAAACACAATACTTAAGGCTTTGCTTAATTTAAGGTTTCCTGAATGGGCTGTAATTCAGAAGTATGCTTGATTTAAAAGGGGCCATATTTTCATTCTTAGAATATGTTCTAATTTTACCCTTCATAGATGAAAGGGCTGTTTTTCTCTGAAAATAGGTAGAAAACATTGATTTTGGCAGTTAACAGAGATGATTGTAATAAAGGCCTGCAGGCACAACAGTCATTATTCATGATGAGCCTTTACAGCTCATGAGTCTTTTAATTTAGTCAAATTATATTGCCAGCACACTTGTACAGTATGTTTTTCTTCATAGAACAGGGCTCTATAACCATTCAACACAAGGCCTGTAAATTAATTAAAATCGTTGATCAATTCTGGCAGCAGAGTGATGGTTTAAGGCTTGTTTGATACGTCAGACCCTTGATGAATTAGAGCCATTTAGCCAACCATATGTTCCATACTGTTCCAGTGTAATTTACAGATAAATCTAGTCCCACCCCCAATTCCCATAGAGATCCTTTCAAATGAAGAGACGTTATAGTATCGCTTGTAAGAGTACCAGAAAATAAGATATCAAGAGTCTTTTGATGTTGTTGGGTCACAGACATCAGGACGTCATGGCATGCAAAGGATATGCAACCAAATATAAAAAATTACTTTATTCTATATATAAATGCAGGGGTGCCAATAATTGTGGCACACGTGGTTTTGTTAAAAATAATTATTTCTTGATGAGGGATTTTTTTTTCTCATAATAAATTGACTTCAATTAAAGGTTGGATTGTTCCCATTTTTTCAGTGTGAGATTAAGCTAATTCACCAAACGTTTAATTTTTTTATAACCCTCTTTACTCATCTTTACCAGGGGTGCCAATAATAGTGGAGGGCACTGTATCTGCTCATTTACATTATCAAGGAGCAGCTTGCAATGGCTGAATCTACTGGTCAAGGTCATTGCGCTGTGAGGTGTTCTTACCTGGCATGATCCAGCCAGCGAGTGGCCTCCAGAGTGGACAGCCACTTGTCATCTGGCACAGATACGGATGTGGAAATATCTGCCAAGAAAAAAAACACATGGTTTCCTTGGTGATCAAGAGTTTTAGGTTTAAACATTAGGAGATATTGAACAGCCTCATCTACGAAAGCTTGGTTTTATGGGTCCTCACCTATCGGCAGAAAATACTGAAAATCTTTGAATGTGTCAACCATTTACACCGACTGGCCATTTTAATGTGTATTTATACTGTTTCTCCTGTACAAACGCTTCTAGCTGTGATCAAAGCCCTGACTACTGTTAAATACTGGGAATTCAATGTTTCCCAGCCAAATTCCTGGGCTCTGCTGAGCACCACAGAACGGGGTGAAGCTATGGGAACAATGCAGGAATGAGGGACGTGGCTATTCTCTGTCCCGCTTGTGAAAGCCATATTGAGCCCAGCACATGGATGACACTCCCATTGCTCTGCGGTTTGAGTTCCGCTGCGGGAGCCAGCAATTGAGGCCGCTGGATACCGACAGCATACTGTTACATTTAGTGTGCATTGAGAGGCAGACAAAGAGCTTGAACAGATAAGCCCTTGTGCCATTTGACTTTTTTATTATGTAAATGTGTTGATAATACATACATGTTAAGTAAATAATAGATTTCTTTCTTGGTTTTTTGCATGTTTTTGATGTCATTTGGCATCAACGGTTTATTTTGTCAATACACAAATAATATGTTTTTGTCAACTTTATTGGCTGTTGCATAATGGTGTGTGAAGTGACTAAAGTGTTTTGGCATGGCACTGGCATGACGCCAATTATATTGTCTTTAAAGTAATTTTAATAAAGCATGCATGTGGTTTCTTAAGACAACAAGCCTCTACATTACAGACATGAAATAACAACATTCTGATATACAGTGTCTGAATGAAACACACAGTATTAATAGAAGGCGGTATTAACGGTATTAACGGAGAGACACACTGTCTCATTAAGCCAATGAATGCTGCAGTATGCAGGGTCTCGATGGCACTTTGAATGACTCAAGTCATAAAGTGCTATACTTCTGAAAAAGGTATGACATAGGCCTGGTATTTGGACCTCAACTACAATGAAAAAAACAGAAGCATGCTCTCTGTGATTGATACTCATTGGCCTATTCTTATTCTGTGGAGGCAGGACCAAACATAATTTACGGAGCTGCTAGTGAGTTACATCAATGGACTCATGAATATTTTAGTTCGTCTTTTAGTAATGAGCATGGGGAAATAGTGTCAGTGGGTGAGTATTTCAATGGCTCTGTTTTATAGTGATTTAGCTTCCCTGCAAGCTACAGGATTGTTATACATAATTGGGGATGGGGCAATCTTACAGGGGAAATACATACCAGCATGGTGGCTATAAGAGAAAGACACACCACCACTGGATGGAAATTGACCTGCGACCCGCTTTTCCCATCAGCCTTTTTATAAAGCGCGCAGTGTACGCAACAAGACCATGTGACGTACCTGCGGGAAAAAGTCGGAGCGAAAGGTTTAAGTGAAACACTCACTAATAAGGACGATTACCCTCGGGACTGTGGAACTGAACCAGTACATAAGCACTACTGTACACTTGGATTTTCGTCTGTGGTCTAGATTAATAGAACATTAAGTAATATTCATGCTCAAAGCCAGGTTTTTATACCTTTAGTTTTAGTTTTGTAATGAAAATAAATTTCCAAATTTCATCGTTTGTACTTCTCCCAATTGCTTGTAAAGTAGCGGCGTTCAACATTATTCCCACAGCCAGAGCTTCTGCAGCTGTGTACTCACACAGCATCCTTGAACAGGCTACAGTGGCATTATGATGATACAGTAAGTCTACAAGCAAATACAGCTATTGTAGCTTATTGTGTTTGCTAGTACGGCACTATTATTTGACTGTTTGAACTCACATGGAAGGCACTGATGACTGAAGGGAAATTTGCATGTAGCCGATAATTCTTTCCTATCAGAATAATTACTTCCTGTGGTGTTTATAATCTAGACGCTGAAAGAAAGTGGAAGTGACTCACACACTCCAGATGTGGTTCTGTCAGAAACACTAAACACTAACCCAATGTTTTCAGTCCTGTAACACTGGAAAAAGAAAAAAAAAACCTAGTCACTGTATTGTAGGATACCTAGACCGATGGAAAGATGGATAGTCACGTATCACAAAGGTCAGTCTCATATGACATAGAAGGGTATAAATGTAATTTTCATATTGTATTCATTTGTTATTCCGAACCTGGTTTTATAACTATCACTATAAACCTTTCGCCTTTTTTTTTTTTTTTTTTTTTTTCCATTCTCTTCCTTGTCTACTGCACCCTCTTATCCCATTATTCTTTGTAGTCAATGCTAAATCCAATTTAGGATCCACCTGGAGACAGCTCTTTTAATTCCCCCCATTATTTCTTTATAATGGGCCTCTCATGCACAGCTTTGTCAAGGGGTTTATGTGAAATCCAAATCCATAATAGCTGAATTAATTCCACTTCCACTTCCTGGAAAAATGGCCTTTATTTATTAATTCCACTTCCACTTCCTGGATTTTTAAAATATCTATGCCTTTGTATTCCATGCTGAATAATCCCTGTAATTATACAGATAGTAAAGAATAACTCCAGCATATGCCTAATCATAAATGCGTTCCCTAATATGAATGTTAAACTGTCTGTAGTTTCCTTGATCAATGCCATCCCATGTACAACACCGTATATCGGCACCATATTGCCTGTATTGTTTTGAGTCTTTAGGACTTTCTAGTTATTTTTCATATTTGTGTAAATTGTTTGTGAATTGTCTCTCAATTGTCTGTCTTCCGTAAGTAGCCTTGGCTACATCTCATTAAGGCCTGCTGACTTGGTTTCGTTTTTCCATTGGCCTATTTTGGTGTCCATTATTTCAATGTTATCGTATGAAAGCATATCAGTTCTAACTGTTTGCGTATCTGTACCCTTCAAGCCAATGTGAAGCTTACATGAAAAAAATTGCTGAATGGACAATAGGTAGTGTTTTGTCTGTAAAACCCCTTTATTTTTCCAACTGCAGATTTGAGTTCATAATTGTATTTGCACCATAGGCAAAACTTTTGTCAACTCTACTTTTTAAACTCAATTTTACAATAGGTTTGCTTATTACTCTAAGCCTAGCAATGTGTGAAATATACATTGCAAAAGTGTTCCTTATTTAATTCTCACATAATAATTCATTAATTTACTGTGGAAACGGTTTAATCGTGTCCCTTGTGTTTTAAACTGTACGTAACTTTTGCTTATACTTCTTATACATCTCACCTTTGTCCCGCCTTAAATTGAAAACCTTTGTTAGGGTGTTTTGGGATGCAAGTCATCATGGCGTGTCCATCTGACCCATCTGTCCATCTCACCCTCATTTCCCCAAGGGTGTAGTAAAGTGCATAGTTACCACTGTTTTGGTTGGTTGTTTTGGTTTCAGGCATAAACAAACACTTCAAATGTGTTTTGCAGCTGTGCAGATTGTTTTCTACCGGATTTAAACAGGGGCAGAAACCAATTTGCTTCTTTTCAGCCTCTATCGTAAATCTGAGGCAAAAGCTTCATGAAACAATAAATTCTAGTGGAAGGCCTTAATGGCAGCTCAAACAGCAGCGGAGAGTCATTTGAGTGGAAGGCCTTAATGGCAGCTCAAACAGCAGCGGAGAGTCATTTGTGCTTGAAGGCGAGGCTTCTTTTCTTTCCTCAATCGACTGAACTGTCAGCTACTAAAGTGCTTGAGTTATAGCCGTTACCACACTTGCTAACTGATAATTCAATCCCACAGTGCCCGGCCCTCTGCAGGTACATTATATGTAACAGACTGATAATATTTGTGCCATGAGATAAAGGGTAAACAGCGACGGAAACCTACCGCCCAGACAGAGCGCTCGTAGGCGGGTGTGCGCCAGCTGGATGTCGGCTGGCGTGGGCATGTCCTCCGCCAGCTCCACTACAACACACTGCTGCTGGCCGCCGAACAAGAGAGTCTCCAGGTTCCTTCACCCCGGGAGAGGAAACCGGTGTTACTGTCAGCACAACATCCATGTGCGTCCCCTCTCAGGAAATGGAATTCACACAAAAACTATGTTTATATTACCAGAGGATCTGTATGATAAATGTATCAAGTGCAGAAATACTGAGAATGCTCATTTTGAATATTTCGTTTCTGGGACATACAGTACACTGACATGCGTGTCAGTGATACCTATAGCGTGCTATCGTGCGCCTTGTAATCTGACACAACTACCCCCACAGTCAGGTGAGAGCCACGCGGCGCGGCCCAGCTGCACACCTGATGTCGTCCTTCTCGTGGTAGATGTTGTTCTGGAAGCTGGCCATCCGCAGCAGGTCGCTTCCCCGTGGGTGCCGCCAGCACCAGCGCTAGAATCGACAGCGGTCACACACCTCAAACAACCCGGTCACACACACCAACACATGCAACGCTGACAGCTGTGGCCAGGCTGTCGTTTAATGTGGTGAGCAGACATTCCACCTGTGACTCACACAGATGCACTGGTGAGGGAGTGTGGTGGGTGGGTGGGTGGGTCAGGGAGTGTGGTGGGTGGGTGGGTGGGTGGGTCAGGGAGTGTGGTGGGTGGGTCAGGGAGTGTGGTGGGTGGGTGGGCGGTCCTTGTCAGCAGGAGGTTGCAATTTTTACAAAGTTAAGGCAGTGCTGTTTTACCCTTGAGAAATATACTTGATCAAACCCACTGCATTGCACTTCTGCTAAATAAATACGCTTGAGCTTTGAAAGTCACCCTGTATAAGTGCGTCAGTAAAACAAATAAATAACGACGTAAAGCCATTTGGACACGTGGCGTTTTTTTTTTTTTTTTTTTTTTAAACCCTGAATAAGAGACTTGGTCATTTGCGTTGAGGATATAAATGACATTGGGCAGGTGCACAGAAAAGAAACAGAACTCACAGGGATGCGTCCTTCGTTGAAGTGGGCAAACGTCTTCTTCAGCTCGGTGTCCAGCACCTTCTGAGGCACCACATTAAACCTGGGCAGGCTGAGGTCAAAGAAAAAGAGAGAGAGCAGCACTATATATTACACCTTCATCTTTATACTTTGTGTAAGCACACAGCGCTAGGCAACACATGTCCTTCATGACAGAGGTCCTGAATACTGTAAGCTTTAAACAGTCATAATTTGAGCTGGGATAGAACCCGGCTAACTTGTGGGCTAACGTGGAACAGGTGGAGACACACCAAATGAGCTTTGAAATTGGGGAGTCATCGCACTGAGTGTCACTCCCTGTCTGAGCTACGTGTTTGTAGCATAGCTAAATAAGCATGATCGTGTCACAGCTCAGTTCTTCATCTTTTGCTTGTGTCCGTCATGTGTGGTTTTTTTTCAGCTTGGTACTTGCATCTTGTGTGCAGAGAAATGCTCCCACACACTGTTTCAAAATTAATTTCCAAGGAAATGATTTCTGCCCACACATGCATCGTGTTGCCACGGTCTAATTCTAACACATCTTTCTGTCTGCTCTTTTATTTTTCTTTCTGTTTCCTGATGGCACATTATGTTATAGGATGGTTACTGTTCATCTGCCACTGGAATTCCCTCGTACCTCATCAAATCTGGCACAAATATGGCCCTTGTGTGCATATACTCTGACCTGCAAGAAAGTTACAGCTTGCAAGATCAATTATCGCTTATAAGTACCTGACACGCAAGGGACTACACCATTAGAGAGATGTACAACTTCATTGTGCATGTCTGCAATTTAAATTATAACAGAAGCAATGTTGTAATTAATAACAGCTACAGGGTTAAAAGCAGGGAATAAAGTCATAATAAGTGTACACCAAGAGTTTGCTTGGAACCAGGAAATTATATATTTTGACCGCAAAACAAAGACTAAACCACCGTGCGGCGTACCTTGTGGCCATCTCGAAGCGGTCGTTGACGGCGCTAACTCTCCAGCCTGTGGCCCCTGTCCGTTCCAGATCCCTCTCCCAGTCGGACGTGCTCTCAAACCAGTTAATCTGGGTGTCACGTCTACGGTTGCTTAGGAACTGCTTCATCTCTGCAGACGGAGCAGCAGGTGGAGGATCAAACACAGGGGAAGGTTATGCTTGCCTGCCTTGCCTTGTACCACTGTCCAAAAGCACTGGTTCAACTAGATACTAGGCTCCTCCAGCTATCTGCAACTGTTTTACAAAGGCCAGATGACAGCATAAATTAGGCCATATTATATAGAATAAACTCCTGCACACTTAGTAATCACACATAAATCAATCAAACATCAGGGTATCAGCCTTGAACCTATTGGTACATGCTTTAAGGCCATATTACCATATTGTGTCTTTGTTTTTAAATAAATGTCTGTAAAGCGCTTTATGCACATGGAAAAAAGCACTCGAAAAATAAATACGTCATCATAATTATTAAAGTTATTAAGAGGAATCTTTCCTCACAAAGCTTTAAAACGGTTCCAGTGAGGCACAGCATTTATATACCATCAAAAGGCTGCAGGTTCAAATTACTGGTGGGATACTGCTGTTTTATCTTGCAGCATGGTACTTAGCCTAAAACTGCCTCACAGGATTTCCAGTTGTAGAGATTTCCAGAACGATCTGGATAATGTAAAGTGTGTGATTTGCTCTGGTTTAAACACATTATTAAGACGTGCAAGATCATTGGTCCAAGGCAGTTGGAAGGATGAAATGTACAGCATGTGTAATTATTATTAATTATTCAAAGAAATTAAGTTGGATATTAATTGTTAAGTATGTGCTCTCTGGGAGCAGTCCGCATGTTTAACATTTTATTTCCCAGATTATTTTTCATCTGCTGGGATAAAGCTCAGGCCTAAATATAGCCCACAGAAACACAGTACCTTTGTATAATTACAGTGATTTACCAGCTCTAATTGCACATTGCAACACAGTAGTTTTTAATAACTGGAAGGGAAATGACTCCAGCAAAATAGAAAAAATCCCTTCAGGGATCTGAAACAAGCTGTTAGTGGGTGGATCAAAGTATCAATTTGGTCATACGAGTCTTCAATCTTGAGAAGCATTTAATTGAAGGCAGCAGGGTGCTGGGCAGGTTGTTACTGGCGGGCCGCTCTGTGTCTCTTACCAACACTTCCCAGGGCAGCATTCTGGAAGGAGAGGATGGTTCCAGGCTTCAGGGGTTGGTAGGTCTTTGCGATAGAATAGGTGATCTGCAGGAGCATCAGAAAGAATCCTCAGGAGGGTACAAACTAGGCATGAATCAGGACTCAAATGGAGAGTCTGGAAAGTTCTGCCCATATCAGCAAGGAGCACCCATTTCAGGAGGGATGGGAATATGTACAGGATGCAACTCCAAAAGCCGGGTGAAGCACAACTTCTTTTTTCAGTTCAAACTCTCAATGATCATTTGCAGCAATCTTAAGAACAAAATTTAGCCTGAGAATATTTAGTCATAGCCTCTTTTTAAAGTCGGTTGGCAGAGAAAGGCAAATAAAGGCACTGGACTGGATGCGATAACCTTAATTCAGTCAGTCATGCGGAAACCCCAACTATTCATAGTGTATTTTTGATCCAATGAATTGCTCTTTGTGCAGCACACAGGAAGTAATTTTGAACTCAACCAAGAAAGGACTATATTCAGTGCAGTCATAAATACTCTGCTCTCGTGTAATATCAAAATTAGAGATCTTTTGGGCCAAGGAAAATAAAGGGGTTTTCATCACGAATAGTGGAAGAACAACCTTGTGGGGAGGCATGCAAGAAAGATGGGAGGGAGAGGGAATAGGTCACAGAGGGAATAGGTACACAGTGGGAATAGGTACACAGTGGGAATAGGTCACGTTCAGTGAAAGCTCAAACTGATGACGAGACCCACAGAAGGAAGAGAGCAGGCAGTTAAAAGCAAGATCGAGCCACGGAGGCAGGAGAGACCCTCAGTGTGGTCAGAAACAGTGTAAAACCAGGGACAAATCAAGACTATAATGAGGAACGGGCATGGGGTTCTGGGCCTTGAGTGGAGAACTTTAAATAGAATTGCTTGGATGAGATCCCCGCCATGATTCAAGAATCAGAAGAGACAGCGATGAGTAGTTCTTTGAAGCATAATGCAGAATACAGAGATGTACTATATTCTGAGTCGTTGCACGTGATAACTGAATAAATCACTGCAGCGGCTTCACGGGATCAGAGAGGGATGGAGGCCCTTGTCTTGGGCCTTCACCCGCCCTACGCTCACCTCCGTAGCCTGCGTTTCAGGGGTCAGACGGTCAAACAGGAAGCAGACGACCCGCAGATCTCGGCAGTACAGCACCAGCTCCTCAGGGGTGAACTTCAGGGATGAGTTGGGGGTCACCAGCTTAGTCCGAGATGGCCCCACTGCAGCACAAAGACAGGCCAAGCTTAAGGAAGTGGGTTAGCAATATGAGGGTTGGAGTGTTTAGTTATTTACATGAATTACTTTGGTGAATACATATTGCAGTGAGTGGAAAAAAACTGCAAGCAATATGTAGTAAGCTGTGAGCCTCGCTACAGTAAGTTCTGCTCAGAATATCAATAATGCAATGTCTCTTACAGTCTCAGGGTGACCTTTAGAGACCAGTCTTACCAGCCACCACCTTCTCTATGGAGGCAAGAGCCACGTCATGATCACCGAGGAGGACGGGGTCAGCGTTGTCCTGGACACAGAAACAGAGTGTCAGTCTACAGCTGACCTTATGCTGACATCATCACTGTCTCCACCTTTGCATTTATATTTACTCAGTTGGCAGATGCTATCGTTCAAAGACACTCACAAGATTACTATGGAAAACAACGGCAAGTGCAATATCAAGGTTAGAGTAGACAGATACACTACAGATAATAAGTGCAGAGTTGACTGGACTCAGCTACTACACAAGTAAATGACACATCAATACTGTCAGCTCTCAGTACCAATCAATACTACAATTACATTAAAAAGATTATGAGAGGTACACTGCAACTGAGGTGCAGACTGCATGCTATTTCCCACTGATATCTGCGGCTGTGGTTGATCAACAACACCACCTGTCCTTGAGCCTGTCTGCAGCAACCTTGTTCTGTCAGACCATTTCGATTTTACTGAGAGCTCTCTCCGCGCCGAGTTCTCAGGCCACTGTAGATGGCAGGTTTGGCGCTTACGTCGGGCTTCTGGCAGTCCTGCGGCACGAAGGCCACGCGGAAATGGGTGCAGAAAAGTGTGCCGGCCAGCCAGCCACCGCCCTCCCTGGCGCACAGCTTCTTTCGCACCAACACCGCCCTCTGGAGAACACACTCTCCTGGGAGAGACAGGCGCAGATCAGCGACTCACACACATCATGCTAAATCCTGCCACTGTATTTCAATTGAAGACCCGGGTGCTAAAAGTACTGAAGTCACATTTTTAGACAATTCAAGTTGAGCATAGAAACATGTTGTATTTGTTTAGCTAAGTTCACCCTATAAATATTGTTAACAGAAAAGGTGCCTAAGTCTCTTTTCTCCGCTATGGAAACAACAGGTTTTCGTATTCTGGTACACAAGAAGTATTCGGATTTGATTTTCTCAAAATAGACTTTTTGCACCAGGGTCTTCAATTGTTTTTGGGTCTTTTGGGTCTTCTTATCCTGCTCAATGTACTTTAAACGTCACATAACTCAACTCGATAACCACTAAAATTTGTTCAAAACCCCACGTGACTAAACCGTGTTTGTAATTGGATAAAATATACCTAAACAGGGCACACAGGTAAACAAACAGAATCGCTTATATGATTTGGCAGATAATTTCTCAGCGGAGCACTGGCTGTCTCTCCCAGTACACCCTTGAAAAAAGCTGTAAATAAACAAAATAAAATAATATTATGTTGCTCTCAGAATTACATTTTCAGAAGATGCAAGATATTTGCATGTAAGTAATAGTATGATTATAACACATAACCTGTGAAGAAACTATAGGAGTCTGGTTTGCATTCCACCACAGCATAGGTTTTACACACTGAAGTGAAGGTGTAAGTCAACCCATCAGTTTAAAGCTGTAATCTGTAATTCACATAAAAAAATGCCATGTTTTCATGGTGGTATTTTTGTAGCAATATCCCTTCAATCTATTTGTTTTCTGTAATTGCTCCTCTATATGCAATTTTCCATGGTACCGTCAGGTACGACATTCCCGCCAAAGATTCAAATGTGATGACGGACACACAGGAACTTGCATCTCAAATGCGAAAGAGTAAGCGCCTAAAATTAGGTTTGATATGTTGCTCAATATTACCATGTTGGATGACATTGTTGATCGTCTCTAAACAGTATTTTTTCTCAAGAATACACTACCGCTGGATTAAAATGAAACACTCCACGCCCTCCTACTGCGAAACCCACAAGCAAACCATCCTGGATTGTTTGGGGTTGTATCTTTGTTTTGAATGGAACTCTGGGATTTGGAGTATGAAAATATTGTTATATCGCTAAATCCACTAAAACTGAAAAATTAGGGATTACTACTTTAAGAAGACCTTAATTTGTTGTTGCTAATAGGAAGATTCCTGTAAGGTCATCAGGAAGCAGGAACTGGGGAATTGGACCTGCCCATCCCAGGAATACAAATGCACAAGTGGTTACAACTCCTGAGCCAACTACTGACAAATAATAGATAGCATTATCAAACTGATTTGAATCACACAAAAATATATGTTTAAATTAAAATTAGTGTTATATAATATAAAGGTCAGCTAGCTCCCAAATCCCTGCCCCCTCCCATCCAAACACCCACCCTTTCTGTTGGGGGGCCAAATATTTGCAATGGTCTCCTGCAGCCAAACAAAGCCTTTGCCAGCTAGGCCCTGTTTCCATGGAAACAGAGTCCGGAGCAAGACCGAGGGGACAGAAAGGCCTTTTAGTCCCTTTAAGAATAATTGTTCCTGCTCGACCAGCCACAGAGAGAGAGAGAGAGAGAGAGAGAGAGAGAGAGAGAGAGAGAGATACATTTTACATGCTCAGAAAAAACACGATTTAGAAATGAGAGAAGGCGGCATTCCTTCAAATGTAGGGAAAACAACATCTGCCGTCCATGTGTGGTGCTGCTGATGGCTGATGTGTAGGAAGAGGAGCAGATGTGCCCAGCACTCATTTTAAACTGGCCTGCCGAGGACGATGAAGGGCAAGGTCACCATCTTCAAAAATGCCCATTAGTGGGGGGCTCTAAAGCTGCTCTTAAATCACACCAGTGTGGGTTGTTAAATTGTGGCACCGTGAGATGCTTTTTGAAAGGCAGGCAACAAGAAGAGGAATCAAGGACATAAATCACTGCAGTCCTTTATTAATCGAACCTGCCCATCAACGTCTATTTTGTGCCTAAAGGCTAGAGGGTATGATCAAAGTCAAGGCGGTCAGTGCAGAATGGGCGATTGTACCAACACTGAGTGACTCCAGGGGCTGACATCACCACAACAATGGGGCACACTCTAAACAAGCATGCCCTGTAGCCTGTGTTCCCTTGTTCTCCCTGGACAAACAGGCTCCGATTGTCTGAAGTGCTTGTTTAATGTGTCACAAGGGTGCAGTAGAGCTTAAAATTCTTCGGTCATCATGGGACGCAGATGTTGTTGGAGGCACAGGAAGTGGAAAGGAGAGGGGAGCTAGAAAACAAGCCACTGGAGTGTTAGACTTCAGCAATGAAAGCCTCGGAGCACCAGGGGTCTGGGTTCTACTGAACCAGAGCTGATTTTCAGCAGAGTGCTGCGAGAGGCCATTCAGGCAAGGTGTCCTGCGATTATTAACCTACACCTACAAGGACAAAAACTCTAGTACTCAATCGGCTTGTGTTCCCTGAAAAGCCCTATTATTCCTATTCCTGGTGTTGATGAGGCTCTGTTACTCCTGGGTGTTATCTGGTCTATATACAGACATTTAGGCACTTCCGCATGTCTTAGCAAACATGTTGTTCAAATAGGACCACCCTCTCTCTTAGTCAGTTACACTCATTCTGCACAGCTTTTCCACAACCAATCGGGAACTCCGCTATGACATATGCAACACACGGTTGTGCAAACACAAGCACATGCGGTCTAAGCAACACTTCAGGCTAAAAAGGCTACAGCGCTGGGAAAAGATTCAGCGTTGGGGGCAGGCACTGCTACTGGAGTGGTTCACGTCATGGACATTCACCCCTGTGACAAGGTACTGTAATATCCTGAATGGAACACACACAGTGCAAGGTTAACGATAGTCTTGGGTTAGCTACCGATGGTGAATTGCCCCACCTGTACACATGGATAGACAGGACATCTGCTCAGTAAATAAATACAGTAATGGCACTGGGCTGGACTACATACACTGTGTGATGGCCAACAGAGCCTGCTGAGAGCTGTAAAGAACAGCAGTCTCACTCCAGTCAATATGACATCTGTCCAGCCATGACGGCCAAAATATATACATTTTTGAGAATTATTTTTGCACAATGCTGGGTGAGATTTGTATAACTACAAATGACCATTTATTTTTAGGGTGGATTATACATTTTAATTAACTGACTAAACCACATAAAAATAAATTCTAAACACAGGCGCAAAGATAATTTTCTTTTTACTGGAAGCCAAATTTGTTGAGAATTCTTTTCACATTCATAATGTCTGTGAAAGTGGAAAAAGAAATCAACAGATTTACGCTCATATTTTTAGAAAGTATGGAGTTCTTCCCGTATCCAATTAATCTCTTCTCACACTTCAGTCACTTGAGGAAATCCTGCCATGATGAATCCAGCCGGCCAAAGGCCTGGTAATGATGACGGTACGTTAAGAAAGTGTGCTGTGGCTGTTTGGACCAGCTGCTCAAAGGAGGACAGTCTTACATTTGCTTTGTTCCTTGACTTGGGTGCCCAGAGAGACGCTGTCATTCTGTCCAATGGTGAGCCGTTTACCTCTCCAGGCTGATTTAGTTTCAGTCCTGAGCGTCGGTGTTATCTGAGTATGTGATGACGGTCGGTGGGGCTTCACACACTGTACCGCTATATAACTATCGGCCTATCGGTGTGTGCTGGGCTGACTACTGCAATGTGGGCCCGGTACTGTCACAGAGATTCATTACCATCAAATACTGCTGCTGTATGTGTGTATGTGTGTGTGTGTGTGTGTGTGTGTGTGTGTGCGTGTGCGTGTGCGTGTGCGTGTGCGTGTGCGTGTGCGCGTGCGCGTGCGCGTGCGCGTGCGCGTGCGCGTGTGCGTATGCGTGCACTGACGTAATGCGGTCTCGCCCCGGTCTCCGAGTGGTTACACGGAGGGGATGGAACACAGTTTTTTTTTCTTCTAAAAGCCGCTTCCTTTATTCAGCTCCACATGTGCATTATTAAATAAATAAATTTGCGAGTTATTAAATCCAGGCACGGTGGGTTTGACTGGCATAGAAAAACAGCTCCAGTCAAACGAGAGCCCTTCAAACAGAAACCATAAAAGCACTTTCCATATTTACTTTTTTATTGCCCAGTGTAGCATGAGTTTTACAGCGTGGGCGTGTTCCGGGGCTCGGAGGAGGAGTGGAACGATGGCAGACGATTAGGAGAGCGGCGGGAGGAAGAGAAAAAGACATTTTGTTCGCCCCGTAGAGAAAACCAGACACTGAACCCAGGTTTTAAAGAACCGCGTGTGACCGGGCCGTTATGTTGAGGATGAGCCGACAGCTTTTTGGAGAAAAGGAGGGTGGAGGAGAGATAACCCGATAGCAGTGAGAGAGGGATGAGTGGGGAAAACAGCACCCAAAGGAATGAGAGAGGACAAAAGGAGGGAGGGAGGGAGAAAAGGAGAGGTCCTGTCGAGGTGCTACTGCAAAGCGGCGCGTCGGCGTGGGAAGTTAAAGATTAGCTCGGCCTCGATGAGCCCCCGGCCTGCCAACATTCCTCGGCAAAGCTCCTGGAATAGTGTGGCGCTGACTCTGACATTATCACAAGGGGCAGGGGCCTGTGCTACACTCCACAGCACACTGAGACACTGTTCTAGTGCATCACACACAGGGGCAGCTATAGTGTGCTATAGTGTGCTATAGCGCTTGGGATAACTACATGTGTTTCTGGTACAAATCCCAAGTGAAACATTACTGTTGTACCTTACAGTCGGCCTGAATTGCCAGATTGTCAAAGGGTAATTACACATGAATGTAAGCTGGCCTGTATGAGGGCCAGTGCTGCACACAAAGTAGCAATGGTACTCGCGTTACATCACAGTGTCATACAGACTGAACAGTCCCATCTTATCTGTACAAATATCACTAAGATGACATTTTAAAACACGCTCCCATGGCCGAGCTTATCGACACGTAACACTAAAGCTCCATATGGCCCATTACTAATTAATGCAGATGAAAATAAGTGGGGTGCAGTTAAAACTACTGTCTTATAGCAACAACAGGGGTGTACGTGATGTTCCAGTCCAGTGTTGTAACACGCTACAACAAAGAAAATAACTGCAATGTTACCGTCGATCAGTGTGAAGGGCACAATAACTGAAACTCTGCTCAGTGTTACAGTAGAGCTTAGAGAGAGTTACTGTGCTGTTACAGAAAATTAACCTGTTATTAACTATCCTATTATAGTCAATGAATCTGTACTCTGCTGACTATTAACTTATATTTACCTGTTACTTCATGAACATTACAATAGAGTTGGCTATGCCTGCTGTTGTACAAACTATTGCAGAAGATTATGCCTGCATACATTCATTGTTAGAATACATGTACCTACTACACAGTAAAAAACACAGTGTTCATTAAACTCTAACAGAGTTTAACTTTATATGAGTCCACTCTAGTGGACTCATATAATTGATTTAACACTTTTTACTGCATACTAACTGTAATGACAGAAGTAGGCTACTTCCTGCACTACAAACATTTACACTTATGTAAAGTTTTCCTATGGGGAGTGCTGTAGAAATCTACAGCAATGCTTCCTGCAACTATGCCATTTTTTACGGTATACCTATAATAGTTTATGGCGATCTGTGTGATAACTGCTGCTTATGTAGTGTCTTCTACCAGGCCTTCTCAAGCAGACATTCCTGAGACATAGAAGAACCAATAACTTACAGTATATATACCTGCTGTTGTGCAGTTAAATATAAATATATTCCATAGAAATAAATGATATGCAACTGCACAACCTGCTGTTGTACAGTTACATATAAAGTACAGTAAATACTGTATATGCTATTGCATAGTAATGTTAGCGCTGAGTGTTAGAGCATATGCACCCGCTCCTCTGCTGTTGCAGTACATTCAGTGTAGCTTTCTGCATTCAATTGTTAGCATAGCACTCACCTGGTAAACAGTGCAGACCAAACATGTCTCTTCCTCGTGTGTGAAGACCACCGTGACTCAGCATCCTCTCCTATTGGACGGGAGAGACAGAAACAGACCCGGCAGGTGTGCCTATTTACAGATGTCCCTCAGATGTCCAGATTCTAAAGGCTTCATTCAGTGAGAAGAAAAACATTAACGTTCTTCCACTGATACCAAGTCATGTATAAATAAAGCATAGCACCATCTGTAATACCATGGTGATATGTTTCATCTCCTGAGTCTGAGACTAGTGCAGTGGTGGTAGGTGGCAGTTCAGCAGTTTGCACAAAAAGTAAACGTATAAAATAAATTATTTTATTCCCAGAATGCATGGTCCTACACACAAAGTTCAGTTGGGGGCATAAGTTAATCATTAAGGACCAGCTGGTCCACATCATCCCCTCCCCAGTAAAACTTGGTTTCCCAAGATTTCCCAGTGCCTACCATCCAGCCAATCACCCAGTGCCTACCATCCAGCCAATCACCCAGTGCCTACCATCCAGCCAATCACTGACTGCTCCGCCATAAAAATATTTCCACATTTTTTGTTTGGTAAATTTTTATGGCCTCCGGGCTGGTGAAAAGCAGCTATAAAGCCCCTCCCATTTCTTTCACTGTAATCCAATCCCGCTAAAGTTGTTATTCTCGGACCAATTGCTCACACATGTGGGCCCACTTACGGACAGATCCCCTGACCACATTTCTTTTACAGAGGAAAACAAAATAGATGAGAACAGAAAAGGTTCCAAGTCGTTCTTGCAATGTGGGCCCGGTTCTGTCATCCAGACTCCTGGCAGCGGAAACTAAAAAACAAGTCCTGCAACAAATGAACCAGCGCCACCAAGAACCTTAATCATATTTCTGATTGATATTATGAACAACTTAAAAATGCACGAGCATGTAAATACAGCAGTTCTCCAGTTGAATGGCACTCTGGCTAGAGGTTGGGTTACAGACTACGACTGGATTGACGATCGCAACAAATTATTTCCATGATGCTGGAAATGTGACTGTTTCACTGGGCATCTGAGCTCTGGCAGCTGAAGGAGTAGACCCATTTGACTCGTTGTTTTGTCTCCGAGAACATAATCAGGAATGCATTAATTTCTCTCTGGCATTAAGAGTACACTGAACGAAGTAAACGAAAGGACTCTGATGTTCTCATATTCCATCCATACATTGAGTTATCCTTCAATGCTTAAAGTTTACAGCCACAGTAAAACAAACTTAGTCTTGTGGGCTCATATTAATCCAGAACTGCAGTACAGGTTTCATCTTGCTCTGAGAACCTCTAACACCATTAACACGTTTGTACAGAGCAGCTTTTACTAATGTTCTGGGTGATAAATAGAAGTAATTCACTCAGATCTTGCCTTGCATGTGTAGCAGACACTTTCAGCCATTTAAACAGACCCAGACACTTCTGGAGCTGTGACTGAATGAAGCATGCCATGAGTAACTATTGCAACATATTCACTATGGCACAGGGAAATAAGCAGATAGCAAACAAACTCTATGGTGCATTAGTAATGGAAAATTAAACTTTCCAGCCAATTAAACACATGCAAGAGAATGTTATTACAACAGGCAATAATAATTACTGAAATTATCATGCAGTAAGATTAATATCAAAAGAAAAGGACGTAATAATTGGCGCTTGCTGGTTTAATTTCCAGCAATGAAATGGCTATCTAATTGATACTTTACCCATCACAGCTTCGGTAAATTTTCAGCCTTAATTCTTAATGGATAATGCACGGTATAAAATTATAAGTTGCCCCAAGATGGTTTTTGTTGTACCAAGCAAATAATGAATAACGGCATTTTTTAAGATGTTTTTCAGTCAATGCCACTGATCTAGGAGACCTGCCAGACCCCAGTTTTACCTATGGGACTGCAGCAATGGAAGCACGCACGCCCACTTAAAATCTCATCGCGCATGAGCGTCTGGATTCTACCAGAGACTCGTTAGCACACGCTGCATTTCAGCTCATTCATTTTCCGTGCCAATATTCTTGATTGTCACAAAAAATGGCAGCGAGATAAAGTCTGGTGTCAGTGAGAAAGAAAAACAAGGGATTCAAAAAAAAAAAAAGGTACAGCCCAGTGAGTCACCCAGAGACTTTACCCACAATTCCACTGGCCACTGTCCCAAAGCCAAACCACGAGTCTACTCTGCAAGGGCCAGAGTTAGGAAGAGAGAGACGCTTTCTTGCTCCCCCAAACTGTGCTGCCGAGTGTTGAGCTCCACGCTGGTCCAGGGGTGCCCCAGACAGAATAATTTACGTACAGCGTTCAGCACCCAGGCCTTACGCTCTCCAGACATACGCCTGTCAATGAAATCACCGACAGGCATAGAACTGTTCCCCAAATTCCTTCTGGTGTATGTGCTGGCCTGAGGCGGATTCACCGGCCAGGGAGCACGTGATATCTGTTTTCTCCATTTCACTGTAAATCGGTGTTTTATTTCTACTTAGAAATGAATCTTCCCCTAGACCTTTGAGATGGAGTGAGAAGGACTGAGGAAATGTGACAAGAAATGGGAAGGAATGCAACCCGGGCTCTCGAGAACCCACACGTGCTGAAGGCTGGCGAAGTCTCAAATGAAGTCACTGAGAGGAAGTTTCAGCAGTTTCGTATGGCAAATGGTGAGTATGCTGGACACCACCATTCCCCACAAACAACAACATGGGATAATCCCATTTCTGCAGCAACATTATTTGCACAGAAAGCAAGACTAATTGTTGGGGTCATACCAACATATCCTGAGGATCATTGTTCCACTGCTTTTATTTACTTAACCGAGTTAGCAGAAATCCAGACAAAAAAAAAGCAGCCTTCTCTTCTCCGAGGCAGGCGAAGGTGCTTGATTTCTACTCTGAAGTAAGGCAGTTTTCATCTTTCATTGTTTTCTCCCTCTCCATGCAAGTGAAACCAAACCCCCGCTGTCGCTAATGGAACACTTGTTGCACTCCTGACTCCTTCAACTGCAGACACGTGCACCACGAGACTGGATCAGTTCCTGTGCAGGCCCAAAGCACATAAACCATAAGCATTTCAAATCTCGGTCTGTAGTCTTTTCTGAAAGTTCAAACATATCCCCAGCTCTTTGTATGAGCAGCATTCCTCCTATATCCTGTATTACTGCCTTTGGGAATTACCGGGATAGGCAATCCCCATTCCTGGAAGTCTCCAGGGTTTTGTTTTACTTAAAAGCCCAGTAAACCCACTGAGTAAACCACTGGGACTGGGGCAATCCCAAACTGGCCCAGCCCACGGATATGAGAGCGCCACAGAAAAGAATGATTATTAGGCAAAAAGCTATTTCAGTCCACCAAAAAATGTGCTTTGTGATTTAATGATGCTGTAGTTTCACCATCAGAGTTTGAGGTTTTGTGTAAGGGCAGGGAGGGCCTGAGCATAAATAGAATCAAGGAGAACGAGGGACGAGCAGAGGAGTTAATACACAATGGAGAGAAGTGTGAGAGAACAGAGGCGTGGAGGAGGAGAGGAGTAAGGAACGAGGGGGGAGGGACACGGAAAGGAGACAGATCAAGGCATGAGAAGGGGAGAGAAAGGCCTCATGGCCAAAGACCTATGGGAGAGATAAAGGGAGGCGGGTTATAGCATGCATGTGTGAGACGGGCGAGAGAGAGAGAGAGAGAGAGAGAGAGAGAAGGGGGGGGGGGGGGCTGGAAATGTTTCCTGGAGGAGAGTGGCCAAGGCTCACTGCACTTTCCACTGCTCATGGCTCCCCCTCAGCAGTGTGGGGAGGCTGTACCGCGTGCCCCCTCAGAGCACATACCGTTTCTCCCCCCTAACGGGGCACGTCTCGCGGTGGGGGAGTGAGCAGCAGGCGAGACACACGCAAGCGTCAGCTCACACTCTCACTGCCGTCTGTCGTCACCAGGAAGGAGCGGGTCTGTTTCACCTAAAGCGGGTCACAATGCTGATGTCAATAAATTCACTCACCAATTACCATACTGCCGAGGACTGAGCTACCGGTTAGCATGCGGTATTTTGTTTGTTTGTCTGGTACCCAGTACCGCCTATCTGTCTAAGAAGGGCCTTCATGCACTGCTAAAAATGTAAACAATGAAAAGGAGGTCTGCCTTCTAAAAATACGCACGCTTTTGAAGGCTTTTCCCTCGAGTCCCACTGCTTTTGAAATAAAATAATGAATTTTAAATAGCATGTGCTGTATCCTTCAGGCCCTCAGAAGAAGAACACAGAAAGCCAACACAACGTGGCATACATTTTCATAAAAAGAAAAAGGAAAGAACAGACACGATCCATGAATTAGCAACGTCAAACTAAATATATTTTCAGATTAAAGAAATGTGCAACTTGGCATATAAATGAACATGCCTCCAGCAAAATACTGGAAAAAGAACAAATCCAAGAGAAAATATGAGGATGAAGCCAAATAATAGAGCATCACACTGAATCAAGGAACATGTCAATTCAGAGTGCCTACAGAGAAATAACTGTTCAAAATTCATTAGGCCTTTCCATTTGGGAGAGACACAAGCTGGGAATTATGGGTAAGTGAATAAACATGTGTAACCACTCCCAGGCTGCATTACAACTGTTTAATGTGGAAATTATACCACCGACTGCACATACTATATAAAGCTTTGTGTGGTTCCCATAAGGACCACTTTCCTGAGATTATCTCTACAGAAAAACTTGCTGCCTTTTTAATTCACAAACAGAGCAAATGTAGTGTTTCTTATAGTGTTAGCCTACTACTTCTCATTAAAACAACTTAAATCTATGAATAGACCTATTTAATTATTGTTTTTTATTGGCTATAACATAATTTATGAATGATTTGTTACTTATTTATAACCATTCCTTAGAATGTAAATATATTTATGAGATAAATGATGACTGCCTGAAGGTATAATTTGGTCACTAAGCTGTGAAGTGCCCCAAATCACAGCCTCTTGATAGAAAGAACTTGATATCCAGTGAAAGTGGGTCTCTTTCCTCTCAGATCAATGCTACATTTATATGGACTGAGAGCTATGCTAGGCCAGAATTATACTACAGACAACCACAAGTCGGATTTGTCCACACTTAAAAGGCCAGGCTTTTACACTGGGACCCTTTCAGTACTTCTGTTTGAACTGAATGCGTGCATGTAGTGACTGACAAATATCCTTGCTTCTGAACAATCTCTGTGTGTACTTTCTGCAGCTCACGCCACTACACACACTACGCATTATTCATTTCTGTATTTATTTTATTCTCCAGTTATACTTAGTTATCCAGTTATACGCCAGTGTTGAGACTGTAGAAATGCAATCAGCTTTTTGTGAGAACTGCAAGAAGGTTCTCTTCTGGTGGACAGCTCTGGCCATTCATCTGATGCATGAACCAGAAGGTTCTCAATTAAAAATGAGTCATTACATTACAGGCATTTAGCAGACTCTCTTATCCAGAGCGACTTTCAGAACTTTTTAGCATTATTTATTTATTTATTTTACATATTATCCATTTATACAGCTATACTGAAGCGATTCAGGTTAAGTACCTTGCTCAAGGGTACAACAGCAGTGTCTTACCTGGGAATCCAACCTGCAGCCTTTCGGTTACAAGGCCAGTTCCTTAACCATAATACTACACTGCTGCCCAGTCCACAAATGAACACTTGCATGCTATTATTCTCCTTCTTATTAAACAGATGCATGCAATAGACACCAAGAGTGGGTCAATATATGAGAAAATAACACTCTCTGAGAGTCTTTGGCCAAGCATTTCATAAATTGTGCGGGCCATCACGTTACATGCGCTTGGGACATCCTCTTAACTTACAACTTTCTCTAGAGAGTTCACTTTCTAATATTCAGTGACTTTTTGCTAGAAAATTAAAATTTACTACAACTGGTTTCCATTTCACACGCTTAGATTGTAGAGTACTGTTTCAAAGCAAGCTATTGATCTTCGTTCCTCAGCCACTTGTGCCTTTAAACCTGAGTGAACTCATAAATCTCACGTTTCAGAAGGCCTAACGTACGAGACAATACAAGATGCAAGAATAAAACCTCAGACGCGCATGAAAAAAAGGTGAGCGAGTGTGAAATTGGTCCTTAATGCATGAGTCTCAAGTGATACCCAAGACTTAAGGGCCCACATGTATAAACAGTGCCGAGCAGAAAAATGCCCTCAGAAAGCCGCGTAAGCGAGTTTCCACGCAGAAATTCAGATGTATAATATAACACGTGCTGTGAGAATCTGCGCACCTCTGCACATGGACACCATTACGTACGCAATGTTTGGCGTCAGCGTGATATGGCGACACCGTGACAGAAAGGTAGAAAATGCTAAACTTTTTTTAAGCAGATTTCACCCTGAGCGTTCTTTTACGCATTCTTTTACTCAGCGTTTCATACATGTGGCCCCTGGTCTTGGGAAAAATGCAAACCTAAAAGGACACAGATATGCGAGTAATAGAGTAAAGTCCAGGGAGACAGAAAAATCCATGGGAGCCAACCAGCTGTGAACGTCCAACTGCAAGGAAGCAGAGGAAAAGGCTATTTTCCACGTCCAATCAGATGCCCAGCCTACGTGTTTTTGCCGTTCAAGACTGTGGTCTCGGCCCCTTGGGACCGGGTGTGTATCCATGACATTTTCACTGCGTCTCAACCCCTTTTTAAAAAAAATATGCCTGCATAATCTACCAATGCAAGGAAACCATCATAGCTGCACTCCGGCATTTCAGCTTGCAGGGCCCTCTCTATACAGCTGCCCTTGGTACCTTTTTGCAAACTAAGCAATCGTGCTTCCCCAGAAAATCTTTAGAACACCCTTCCCCCAAACGCACAGCTCACAATATGTAATGCACATTGTTTCCCCAACTACCATTCCTTGCACTCTTATATATAGGCCTATCATATTATATTGTGCATAGGATGTAACAAGAAAGGAGGGCCACCAGTATCCTTAAAGGATGCCCTTGTTATCTCTGTAATGAGTTCACCATTTCAGTAATTCATTAGATTTCCCCCACCTGAGTGGCAGGGTGAACAATAGGCTTGTAAATTTGCTGAAATCCTCTTTCGTGACCCATTTATGACCACTCTCGCACTCTTGGCAGCTCATTGAAAGGATATCAATACGCAGGCTCCAACTGGACTTGCGAAGAGTTCATTTTTATAATATATGAAAGCTTAGCCATTTAATATTTCCATAACAAAGGGAAAATGCAGTCTATACATATTCGGAATACTACAGTGCAAGCACCTATTGTTCGAGTCCTCTTATTATTCATTGTGATGAATATTTATTAAAAATGCTCACAGGCGTGTGTGCATGACGGTGTTGTCTGAACCATGACTATTTAATTTAGACAAATGAAAAGGAAAATTGTGATGCACCCAACGCAAACAACGCACAAAATATACTTTAAACCTGCTCTTTAAAAAATAATACAAATATTCCTTGAAATCCAATGGTCGCTGTAGTTACTGAAGTGTAAAAAAACATTTCTTTATAGTGTGCTGCAGATTTGGCTGTGTTCACAGAACCGTATTCCCTACCAATGAATGGAATCCTTTGCAGATGTTACCACCTCCTACAGTAAAGTATGAAGACTTGTGTCACTGAGCAACATCTGGCCTGATGTTCAGCACAGAGAACTGCTGTTGTTTATTAACATTGTCTGGATGTTTGCGCATAACGGTTAGTAAAGCGGTCTCTTGCGCAAATGTTGACGGCGAGACTTTTTTCTGTGTGACTGTTTGCAGACTTTCACTGAGTACACACACATTAAGAAAAACATGCTGGAAACACACAGGAGGTCAGTATTTATGCTCTTGTTAGGCTGTTGCTGTGTTGCTCTTGTTCACTTGATAGATTTGTACCGTTTCAATAGCTATTGCTGATTGGCTCCTGGTTCACTGACTCACTCCCACAGCAGGAGTTATCCATCTGTGTGTCAGTGACTTTTTTCTTGCGGCGATAACATATCTGCTTTGCTTAAATTTAGCCTGGGTCTCCATTCTACAGGAAGGTAAATGGGACTTGCTCTTAAAGGGACAGTTCACATCCTGTAGGCCCTAAAACTGCAAAATGACTTCATATCTACAATATAGCCAACCTTTATGAGCAATTAAATGACAGAAAATTTTCCAGCTAGCAAGCTAGTTAATTTGTCAATCTAGTAATTATGTGATGTTAGGCTATTAGGGTTAGGGTTTTGTGCAACCAATCTGCATATGTAACAAACTAACTTCGGCTTTATATTATTTGATTCCGTGCCTAGCAACTGGAGCCAACTAAACAGGTTTTGTTTTCTTTTTCACCGCAGTGTACATTTCACTGAAGACTTGGTAGGCCTATTTATACCTCAGCATTACCGTAAACATCCAGAGGGAAAGTTAGCCAGTCAGGTAAAGGGGTTCATTGTTGGCTGGATGAGTGAGTTGTTTTGTGTTTTGGACTGCGTTTAGCTGCAGTCATATGTTTTTCGCATACCAGTACATATATTTACATCTTACTGACACTGCACATACATTGTGGTTCAGCTTGGGTGAGGCTGCATATTTAGCATGAATCTTGCCCTAATTAGCCTTCCAAACTGCGCAACAGTTGTGTGCAACAAAAACACAGCAACAACAGCAGCAGGCTAAATGACATCTGCTTTCACGTCTTTAGGCTAATTCCTGGGTGTCTTAATTCTAAGCACACTTATTCAGCACATTATCTGTTATTGTACTGCCTAGGAGGAGTGTACCTACAGTAAGTGATATTGACAAATGGTCCTACTTTTTTTTTTTTTTTTTAAATGCAAGTGAACATATTGAATATGAACTGTCCAGTTAAACCTGAACTATAAAGCTAAATGCAATGACAAAATATGTAGTGCAGTTTACTGTCAAAGAAATAATAATTTCTTACTGACTTTGCCCTATATTCTGCATTATTAAGAGACACTTGACTGAGAAGCAGAAAGCAAAATTCTATTTCTCGGTAGCACTCTATAAATTCAATATGCTATTTTAGAACTAGAGGTCTATGTGACCCATTGCCTATTAAAAAAAATCACTTTGAATTTTCCTCTGACTACTGTTGCCATGGCAACATCCAGATGTTGTGCACATCAGGCCTGCCCCACACATGAGTAATGGCTGAGGATAGAGTCAGAAGCATCTGCTACCGTTCTCCCCGTGGCCCCTTTAAATAACCATGGAAACAAAGTTGAGCAGAAAAAAAAAAAGCACGTACCGACCAGCCAAAATGAGCAATACCACAAAATAATCTATTTGCATCTCTCACTTGCTCTTCCTTCCTCTCCCTGTCATTTATGTAAACATATATAATCCTCAGGTACAAGAGAGTGAACTGTTCAGAATAAACCCCTGTAAACATTGAAGCTTTGCATGTTCAAACCATGTCTTAAAAATAATTATTTTAAGATAATGTAACACTGGAGCCACCTTTTTTTTATTTTGTTTTATTATTTCTTCAAAATGATTTTAGTATTCACTTCAATGTTGTTCTTGCCATTTATTTACTGCTGCTACTGATATCTTTGCTTTAAAACGCACCTGCAAGCTGTGTGTGTCAGTGGTCACGAAAAAGAATTAGGCATAGCCTACAATTAACCCTACTAGCTCAGCCAATCACAGTGATGCTAAGCTAACAGTGATAGGTTACCTTATTATTTAACACTACAATGGGAGGAATTAAAATCACAATCACTGCCTTGAAATCATTACTCTTTCGTCCAATTGTATACAACCAGCTGCAAACTCCACAGCCATTGCAGGAGAGTGTATACAAAGCATGTGATGTTGCCAGCTGCTTCCTTTCACACTACATCCCACAGGCCAAGCTTGCACAGACATCGTCGGAGGGAGAGACTTCATGTACAGCTTTAGCAAGCAAATCCCAGGTGCCCAACCCACCAGAGAGGATCACTACAAAAGGGATGAGATGTGGATTCCGGCTGACTGAATTACCTCTCTAACCCTGGGCAATGCTACCACCAATTATGGCTCATCCTGTGGGGCTACTGGCTCAGACTGGCATGGTCAGAATTCAACCCTGGACCATGGAGTCCATCCATGCCCTAGAACTGTGATTAACAGGATGAAATGTAACACTTGTAATCTATGCAACCTACTCCACCCTTACAAAATGTCTAAATTGTGGAAAGACAGAGATCAGGAAAAGGGTATTTTCAAGTTACTGAGTATCCCCATGAGCATGTTCAAGTCAGACATTAAGAAGTGGGAATGTGTATATGCACTCTACTGCTCTGGAGCCAATTGCGGCTATAAAAGAGCTACATACAGTAACTGAATGGCTGAAGGGGGAGGGGGGGGGTCCATGAGTCAATATACCAGTAATTAACTAGTTACCTAGCCACTATCATTTACAAATATTGCACTATGTATGGTAATTACAGCATTGATAGTGATAGTGTTTAGTATGGTCTGAAGTTTGTTCTCGTTTTGTGATTATTTATGTCTCTTTACAACAACATTGTTTTTATACAGACTATCGACTATAATGGCATAATTTATATATTGCATACATTTTATTATTTTGTATTTGGTTATATGTTGCAGAATGGATAACTACATGAACTACACAAATTAAGTTGGTGATTATGTATAAGTGGACATTGCGGCTACAGAACCGCATGTCATAAACTTGAGTCACTGTAAGAACATAGTGTGCTTGCCTAGACGGTGGGAATTGTGCCACGGGTTTTACAAAAAAAGAAAGATTAAAAAAAGCTAATTTTCCCTCGCGCCACTGTTCATAAGTTTAAAACTTGCGTACAGAATTCACGAAACAGTCATATATCTACACAGCCTATTTTCACTTAATAAATGAAAACAAAACTTTTTGTTTTCGCTACCTGTTGGCAATAGAAACTGTGCATTTTATTCAAACACAGCAACGTAGCCTACCTTTCACTGGTAACCTAGACAAGATTTCGTATAGCCTATTAAAACGTTTACTATAGGGAAAACCGACTACATTTAATTTCTCACGGCTTTAATTTCACTCCGCTAACAGACAATTAAAACATCGGCATAATATTCTGTTTATTAAAGTTAATTTATGTTGAATCCAAAGGAAAAGTTGTGTAAAGATGCATTGCCAATACCTTCATATCTGGGACGATCTGTCTGACTTTGAAGGTAGTCTTGGAACCCATTAACATTTTGACGACTCCTGGTGCAGCTATCTTGAAGACGGGGAATAGTACAAAATCGAAAAACGACCAACACTCGAAGAATAAGTTGGAGGCGACAATGTCAGTAGGTACAGTTCAGGAACATGGTTTTGATCCGCTCCATTTTTGCACAGGGACACAATGAAAACGAATGCTTTTCAAATAGCAGCATCATTGATGTGAGTCGAGGTGTTCTCCATAGCTCAAAGATCCAACTAGTTTCAAGCGTCGCACCGTTCTCACAAAAGAAAGCATCCTTGTTTGGACGCGATGCCGTTTTATTCCCTCCTTACGTCACTTTTCTCGATGCCACCGGTCACACCAAGAACAGTCCCATACTTGTCCCTCTGGTCAAAACAGGATGGAACAAAAATGCCGGCTGCAAGGTGAGAAGTCACACCTTGACTAGTCCTCGTCTAGCGTTCGATTTGTTTACCTCCTCCTCGCCATAGTGAAAATGACACACTGTTTCTACACAGTGGAAAAGAGAGGGGGAGGTTGCGGTTCCATTCCTTAAAGGGCCAGTATGGCTTTCTTAGATGGGCAAAAATGAGCCAAGGATTCGTGTCATCAGGGTTTCGTCGTCTTTCTTTTTTTTAAACATCAATGATATACTTTTTTTTGTTGTTCTGAGTATTGGCTACATAAAGTTAGATTTACATTAGTTTATATTTCCAGGTGATAAAAAGACCATCACCACAAATAAGCAAATTAACTTGACTACATAACTCACTGCATTTCTCATTATATTTTAGTCTAAAATATTTTAATTCGTGGATACTTTATACAGACTAAACTATTAAGTGTATAGTCAATAAAAACACTAAAAGCGACTGAATCTAAATAATGCAATAGTGAAGTGCAACCAAAAAATCAAGAACAGAGGAGCTGCTTGAACAGTGCCTCTGTAATGAGCATATGGATTTCCAATCCAACTCCAACCTCAAATTGTGCAGACAACTGTGAAATATATTTTTAAATGGCGTCAGATTTTTAGCTTTCAAGAGAACTGCTGAAACGGAACAAAATTAGACCCTACAGTTTAACTGCACTACCACACTTTGCATATGGCTGTGATTAACAGTGAAACAGGTGACGGTTGTACCAATTAGACAACAAAAGTCCATTATCAACTTCATCGTTTAGTGGCAACAAAAAAATGAATCAAAACCTTAAAACATAGTAAACCTTCCTCGTAGTAAACCATTGTATGTAAAAAGAAAATATGGTTTAAATGCTATTTTATAACAATTTCTCATTCAATTTAGTTATGCTGTCATGTATGAAAAAACTATCTGCATGTGAGAGCACTTTAGAAAATGTATTAGTGCACAACAACATTGTGAGAATGTGTAGCAGCTGTAACAGCAGCAGTTATTGGGAATGGTAATAATGGTATACTACTAAAATTGTATACACTGCATTGCAAAATTGTAACCCAAGTAGATCCCTAAGCTTCTTACCATTTTCAACAGTAATCTGCTGTGTTTCATACATTCCATGACCCATTTTCCAGTTCTTTAACTATAAATTCAATAATTCTTATTAAAAGCTAATAAAAACTAGCATCTCTGTATAGCAGCCATTTGCATTACTGTTTGTATTTGTACAAGTGTACCATACGTCTGCACAATTCCTACATTTTAATAATGCAACACTTGCTGACCTGTGACACATTTTATGTACCCATTATCAACAACTTTTGAACCAGAAACAATATTCTTTCACAATCTGCCATTCCCTATGCAATTGGCCAAGATGGTGGGAAAGAATCTGCACACAAAAAAAAATGGTCAAAAGGAACGCATTGGAGATGAAAGAATACTCTGAAACTATAGTTTTATACATTTATAAATATGAACATGCCATGGTCAAAGATCATGGCCGGAACTGTATTGGTATCTCAAATAAATGTCACTGAAATTCAAGGAATTGCTTGTTACTGACTGCAAATGTTAATAGCTAAAATAAGGACCAACTTTGCGGATCATTTTTGATGAGGTCACTCTGCCTTTGAAGCGGTACTTCATGTTCAGCATGCATACCCATTTTGGCATGTAACAGAGAACCAAACAAACAAGCCGCACACTTGTGACAATGTGCACTCATTCATATTCTATGGCGTTTAAACATTTATAATGCCTTTATCCAATGTCCCGAGCAAGAGGGAAATGGGCGTATACAAATGTACTGGTCTTGGATTTAAAACGATGCAGGGTAGATTGAAAAGCTACCAAAATTGTGGCATTATAAGAATACATGGCTACATTTACACAACCAGCAACAATAGCGCATGTGTCAGCAAAATGACAACTATATGTTCTTAGTTGCTGGTTTTGGGTCTCAATTTGTAAATCCAACCACTGAAAGTAAGGTGGTCGCAGGTTGTCTATATATATATCCTGAAAAGTAGTTGCAGGTACTTTGATTACACCAACCATTACTTTAAAAAAAATCATATCCTAGCATGTTTCCCCATGCTCTCGCTATAGGCGGCACGTGTTTGCAAACAATTTGCCCCCACAAACATCACAAGCAAACAGTTAAAATTGAGTTACATTCTCATTACGTAAATTAGCGTGAATAAATCAAGTCAGTCTGTCCTGTTAAATAACCAATACACAATGGAACTAAAACATCACAACAATAGTTTAATTTACAATTTCCCTTCTAAAAGAATCCACCTGAAATTGATCCTTGCATCGATGGAGTGACTTGAACAGAGACACTGCTGTCCTGACCGGATCAGATCCAAAGAGCAGTGCAGTGGGCTACCGACATTCCTTCACAGAAGACGACAGGAATTCCAATTTTGGACGAAGTAGCTAGACCGCAAAGCATGGGTCTCTGCAGATGCGTGGCACCAAGTTAGTTTCCTTGATAAACTGATAAAAATGCAAGCTTAGTTCTTAAAATGACGGACGTCTAAATATACTTTCAAGAGGTAGCCTACGGGTTCTAAGTTTTCCCCACACTGAAAATTGATATTACATAAGAGTCTTCGAGTTTCTTTGATGGATGTAGAGAGTAGAGAGCATTGCTAAATGGTTCCAGACCCTGGTGCTTGCATCATCTGGAAAAATTTCCGCTCACATATAGCCTACTGTAAACTGCAATAGAAAAGTTGGTGTGTGCACAAAAACAGGCCTATTAACAATGGAATAGGCAAGTGATCGATCAGATTCGTTCAACAGAAAAGCAAATCAAAATAGTTTTTGAAATAGTCAACATTAAACATCTAATTTGGTTGAAAGCTGCATGTCAAAGTTCTCAGAATTAAACGACAAGCTATTAACGCGCTACAACCTACGTAAAATCCCCAAAGGTGTTGGTAAAAATCAATTCTGCTCCATTTCCAACATGTATAGTTTGTTATAGTTCCACTATATTGAAGGAATCGAAAAGCATTACAATGATATGCATTCAATTTCAATAGTTTACACTGGTTTGCCAAACAGACGTTGTGAGAGTGAATGTTGTGTTCAAACATTGTTTAAATCCCTGGTCTCTGAGATAGTATTCTCCCATAGCCTCTACAGCAGATGAATTAAAACATAAAAAACACCACAACAGTATTGAAAGAAAATGTGAATTTATTCAATGACGCAAAACACTTTGAGGGCATAAAACTAGGTGTTCTGTCCTTTCAGATTGCATTGCCTCACAGCCTGAGATCATCTAACCTTTAGAAAATGACACTAATTCGGGGCAAAATGAACAGGGTTAGCCCAACCTGTTTAACTGATACAGCTAAAATAGCGACACATTTGGTTAAAATTGTTTGCGTATGCCATTTCCATGCAACAGTTTCAGTACAATGCAAACTAAAATATGCCTGTTAGGTTTTTTCCAATCAGTGAGGTCCCCTGTCTGCCATGACCAAAGACCAAAAATGTGCAAAACATAAATATTGGGTCAGCTATGTAGTATTAATAAAATCAAAGCAAACGCATCCCTAAAAAGGAGGATCTTGCTGTAAGAGCTTTGGTTGTTAAACACGATCATACTTCAGAATTATAGTCAGTATGTAATAGTTCAACACCCCCCTCCCCCCTCCCAAACAGGTCTGCTCAACAAATGATCAACAGAGAACAATATAATGAACACATGAATGAACATCCTCATCTCCTTAAAATGAACATTCCAAACAGAAAATATTGAAAAACCTGACCATACATACACACTCAAGCAATTTCACCATGTCAGTTTGTTAATGAGCCAATTAGCTGGATCACTAGAAGCCTTACATTGGAGAGGCCATGTGTGGTCATGGCTTAAAGTCATTGTCCACTCCCAGTGATTACCAATTCAAACAGTCCAGACTCTTCCCAGAAATGCAGTCCTTTACTTGGTTGTCTGTTCTTAGTGTCCAACATTATACATTCGTATCGATCTTTAAAAACACTGTGAAACATCGTTTAACTTAAAAAAAAAAAAAACTTGAAGATAATGTATTTTTAGAATTTTTTTTTTTTTTTGTTTAAATACAAAAAAAAAAAAAAAAAAAAAACAGTCTTGAAGTTAAAAGTACTGAAACCAATTTTGAAGCTCTCCATTCTTTGAGTAAATGGAATCTGTCTCGTTGCTGTTGTTGTACAGTAATTACAAAGTAAAGAGAAAATTCACACACGCAAAAAAGGAAGGAATCTTAAAAACTAAGCAATCTTCACACTTTTGAAACCCCATTGGTTTTACCATTTCAGTAGAAAGCTGACTTTATACAGATACAATGTGTGCACCCAAGTACACACATGCACGCACGCAGACGCGCACCACGCGCGCACACACACGCACGCACACACACACACACACACACACACACACACACACATTCACAAATACTGTTTGGGACTTATGATTCTCCAGGAATTATGCTTTTGTTTCAAAAAACACAAAAGGTATGATTCTAGCTCAGTTAATATTGTATGTATTTGTTATGTAACAGGAGAATATGACCTAAATAAATGAGCACTGGCCAGATTAGATTTATGTCAAACTGTGTTCCTCATGCTGTCTGTCCCCTAATATAGGTCTTTAAGGCTCAAATATGTATCATTTCTCTCAGACTGCTTAGAAGTATAAATTTAAATGGAATCTGTGACTTTATCCAAGACACATTCCCAAAATTTTCCACTCACATAGGAGTCCACTACAGACATTGTTTAACACTGAAGAACAGTGCAAGTGTGCCACCTACTGGCCACATTGGTGAACTATATTGAAATAAGACTTGGCCTTTTGCCCTCCTCAGGAACCTGTAGTAAGGAGCAGACGACTACATGTGAGAACTCAGTCTAAATGTAGCTCTTGCTACATAGCCCACACTATGCATAATGGTTGATAACGCAAGTAACTGCACACACCCATTTGAAAAGCTTACATAAAGTTACCTATTGTAAGAAAGTACACATCGCCAAATACACTGTATTTAAACTCGCTTGCTTTCCAATGAAGGATTTCTTTGGGTTTTAGAATCCGTTCCTGCTGCTTTTCGAGCTACAGGTAACTCATTCAACTTATTTGAATTGGTGAAACTATAAACGTGTCGCAAATCCGACAGTAACATTTAGCCTATTTGTTGAGCTGTATTACGAGTGTGTTCCAGTTGGACAACCTTGGGTGCCTTCTTATCTTCAAATAGATAAATTCAGGAAGGATAGGAGAAACATGACTGATCTCAATACTGATACCACTGCAAGGAATTAGCTTTGCGCTACAAATGAACAGGAAGTAAGGACAACCAGGTAAAACATCACGCTGCCGTAAACCAACCATAACATCTCCCACAGTGTAAAATTTAGTGCGCGTTTGAACGATATGTCAAAAAACCTCGTGAAACAGCAGAAGAAAGTTGAGGTGGGACAGAATTCCTTGCAGCAGAGCAGAGCAGAACAGAGCAGAGAGAGAGAGATGGAAAGAGGGAGATATGGAAGGTTAAACATGCTATCGAGTGGCACCCTAAGACACACTCACCCCCTCCCCCCTCCCCGTGGAGCCAGACTCTACACTGAAGCAGCAGAGCAGGCCGGAGGTCCCAGTGCCTGTAGCTCTTAAGCATCTGCCCGTTATAAAAGTGCTCAGTTTGTGCAGAAAGAGCTCAAGTGAGTACGGCCAGTGCGGGGGACAGTCCTGGGGGCCCTGTGCTGGATTAGACTGGAGGGTATATTCAGTGCACACTCACGTGCCTTCAATCTCTTAATAAGAATATGTGATCCTTTAGTTCGACAAGTTCTTACTCCAGTTATGTTGGACCGACACAGACACCTCCAGGACAATCACATACCTAATATGGTACACCCTGAAGCACCCTTTACATAATTGCTATGAATATATTCATCTTAACAGGGACCATGAGAACTGAATGCATAGAGGTCATCTTGGACATACTGCAATCTTACCAATACAATAACCAGAATAAAAGAGTATTACCAAGATGCCTGCTTTCTTTGCAGAGATTGCTGAATGCCACAGCCATGCAAAATAAATAACTGACTCATGATCATTAACAAGCACTGGCGTAAAATCAAGGTTCTCAAAATATCCAGCAGTATTACACAGTGTGTGATTCAACATCCTTCTTGTTTAAAATTGTTTAAAATAACATTCAGTCACCTGGACAAGAACTTTTAGGACCCCCCCCCCCAATGTCCTACTAGACTGGAAGCGCCGGCAGCTTGTCCCAATCGCAACTCACCTTTTAAAAAAGGCCATCAAAAGCACTTTCTGTCAGAAGCAAAATTGCATAAAAGCCATGTCTCTGTTAAAATACTGCTCGTTCGTCAACACACAAAAACCAAACAAACAAAAAAAAAAAACTAAAAAAACTGAGGAGCAAAATTGGTTAGCTCGGGTTTGTCTGTCATTTGTTTCCCACACAAACCACCTGCAAGTAACAGTCAATTGAGCTCAAAAGTCAATTTCTGCAAAATTCTCCAGGGAATCGGGTGGGAACTCATACATACTTTATTTAAATGCTCGATGGAAAGTTACATATGTGCTTTGGGCCACGTCCAAGTGTAATCCACAGAATGTGAGAAGTGCGTGCATGACTGCGCTGTTCTGTAACAAAAGGCGCGCCTTAAATGATATTGAGCGGTTTGTTTGATATCATTATCTGTGGTACTGAAATGGCATGTATGTATATGTTCAACCCGGCACCGTTGCATAGCTTTTCTACTTCAAGAATGTTTGATCAGTAGCATTTTAAAATCTGCATTCTGTGGCAGTAGAACAAAGCGTGTAATGACACGTACTGCTTTGTGTTTTCACAGATCAGGTTTGTTTGCAATAGGCTCCGTTCTGATTTCACATGCCCATAAACAATAATCACTCGCATTTTTAGGGTTGGACAGTGCAGAAGGATAGTGTGTTTCATTACACCCTATTTGAATATCATTAACCTATAAATTACAACTACATATGCACCTGTTGCTGAAGCAGTTTCTGGCTGTTTGGTGTGTGCATATGTGTGGCCGTGTTTGTGTGTGCGTGCGTACGTGTATATTTTTGCGTGTGTGTGTATGTGTGTGCATGTCTGTGCACGTGTGTGTGTACGTGTATATCTTTGCGTGTGTGTCTTTGTGCGTGTGTGCGTATGTCTGTGCACGTCTGTGTGTACGTGTATATCTTTGCGTGTGTGTGTCTGTGCGCGTCTGTGTGTACGTGTGCGTGAGAGATAAAAAGAGGTGCATTGCAGTCAATTGTGCTCCAAATATGCTGTTTGTAAGCTGGCATTCTCTCCACCAGGTGGAGCAGTCCAGCACTGACTGGGAAGAAGCCGGAGAGCCGATTCAGTTCACACCCGATTCCTGGTACAGTACGAGCCACAGCTACAGTAACACACGCTTATCCCCCTGCTGCGACCAGCCTATAACCACAGCCTATGGGTTACCCCTTCCCCACATGGATAAAATCATCACCATCGTTATTGCATTCCAGTTAAAAAGGCTGCGTGTGGCGTTCCCTTCAGAACCGGACGTGGCATACAGGAGGGGGCGTGGCGTATCGTAGGGGGTCGTGGTTTAAAAAATCCGACAGTAAAAACAGAGAGATGGACAGAGACAGACAGGGAGACGGTGACAGAGAGAGGGGGGGTGGCGCGGGCCGTGTCCGTTCAGAACCTATGGATGGGCGGGTCGGCTTCCTTTCTCTTCAGCTCTTCCCGGTAGCAGTAGGAGCAGTAATGGCCCGTCTCCGGATGGCCGTAGTAGTTGCAGCTGGGAGTTTTGCATTTGGAGGACTGTGAGCCGCCCAGGCCCCCGGCACTGCCCAGAGAGTAGTGCCTGACGGGCGGGGGGGCCGCTCCTGCTGTCCGAGCCCGAGCGCGTCTCGCGGAAGCCGTTGCTGTAGCCGCCGCCCACGTCCCCTCCCCTCGCGGCCTCCGCGGGGTAGTCTGGGGGGATCTGTGCTAGGGGGTAAGGGGCGAGGCAGGGGACCACGCGGGAGGGGCTGCCCACGCTGGGGGGGTGGTACTGGGTGCGGGGCGGACCTTGCGCGAGCGGGCAGTGGCGCGGGAGGGTGACGTAGGAGGGCAGGCCCGGGTAGCCGCCTGCCAGCTGCCGGCGGGACTCCATATACATTGGCGGGGGCAGGTGGGGAGAGAGGGAGGCGGCGGTCCGGTTGATGACGGTGGGTCGCGGGATGGGGACTACGCCCGAGTAGACGGTGGGGGTGAAGGCGGAGGCCTTGAGGTGGTTGAAGGAGGGCGGGGAGCCGTTGGCGAGGTCCTCCCTGGGCTCGTAGCAGCGGTAGCCCAGCTCCACCCCCTCCTTCTTCGCCTGGGTCCCGGTTGCCACCCCCGCCGTGCCAACCCCGCCTTTCCTCTCCGCCTCCCGCCGCTGCTCCTGCTCCACCCGGAAGCGCTCCTCTGCGTCGGCCAGGTAGCGCTGGATCATCTCCTCCTGGAAGGGCTGGCGGTTGCTGGTGGTGAGGAGGCCGGCGAAGATGAACTTCCTCTCCCCCTGCATAGCGGCCCGCAGGATGCCGAGGCTCACCTTGACGTCGGCGCCGTACTTGCAGGCGTCCGCTCCCCCGCACCCGTCCGCCTTCTGCCGCTCGCTGCCGGAGGACGGGGAGCCTTTCCCAGAGTCCTCGGACCCACCGTGGAAGGAGGGCGAGCCTTCCTTGCTGCCCTTCCGCCCTTTCAGGGAGCCTTTCTTCTTCTTCTCCTGGCTTTCCCCTACCTGCTTGGGCCCGCCCCCCACCGCCCCCTTGCCTGTCATTAACCCGCCCATGTTCTTCTTCAGCTTGCTGCCCAGGCTCTTGCCGAAGCTGCCCAGCTTGTTGGCCACAGAGTCGGCCCGCTTCTTGTCTTTGTCTTTATCCTTGTCCTTCTTGGCCTTCTCCTTGCTGCCCGTCCCCGTCCCCGTCCCCCCCGAACTGGAGCTGGAAGAGCTGGACGAGCTGGACGAGCCCCCGCCCGTCTTGGTCATCGCTCCGTTCCCATTGGCCGTGCCGCTATCGCAGTTGCCGTTGGTGCTGCTGCAGACCGACTCCTTGTCCGACTCGCCCGAGTCCGGGGGCGTCCGGGCATCATCTCCGGCGGAGGCCGTGGGCGACTCGGGCTGGGCCAGAGGAGCCTGCTGAAGATGGACAGATATACCAACGGCATATTAAACTGACAAACATCAATTATAAGAACAAGCCATTCTTCCTCTGTGTGCTTGATAATTACTCTTATTTACCCCCTTTCAGAAAATAAACTGACACTACAAAAATGATACAAAAACCAGTAAACTGCCAGCAATGTGAAAAGTAAGGGGTTACTGGTGGGATGAGTTTAGGATGCTCACAGGGAAATAAGCTCATTATCAATTATACACCCCCAAAATGCAAATGGATATTATATTTATCATTATATTTTGATTAAACTCAATTGAGCCTTTCTGTGCACATTATATTAATATCTAAGCCTTCTAAATACATTTGAAAAGGATTGCACAAAACAATGGTGCAAAACTGTAGCGGTTGTTATATTTAATGCTAAAGAAGTTCCATTTTCTCAAGCAAGGTAGCTGCAGTAAGTAAACTTGGACTTACTGTATTAAGTAAGACATTAGTCACACAACTGTGTGTGCTGCTCAAACCTCGTCATACACAAGACTCATTTACAGACATGAGAGCAGCTCCCCGTGCTCATTTCAGACGGGTCGGAGACTCATTTCAGACGGGTCGGAGACTCATTTCAGACGGGTCGGAGACTCATTTCAGACGGGTCGGAGACTCATTTCAGACGGGTCGGAGACTCATTTCAGACGGGTTGGTCAAAATGCTTTCATACCAGGCTTGTGATCAGCCCTGAGATGCCGTTTCCCCATCAGCCAGTGTAATATCCCCTTGCGTTTGAGCGGTTTGCCGAGGCCGCCTGATTGGGAGTGACTGAGAGGAATATGAGACTCACCTGAACTTCACAGGGCAGTGGAAGCCATGTGACCGTCATGTAGGAGTGCAACAAATGCAGCTTCGCCTCCAGTGACAGAGTGACGCTGTGGGAGGACAAACGAGACAAAGTTTAATTACAGCGGTCACTTTTTCCATGACTGCATCACTTTTTCCCCCCACGTTGTCTCGCGTGGTTAATGTAGCATCTACTGTATGCATCTAATTGCTACGACACGTTAGCCATTCTGTTTTCCTGGGCAGTGGACCAGGACATTCATGGCCTCCAGTTTCATTTTTATTTCAACATTTTGATATACAGTATGTATTCTCTTTGTACAGGCCAGACGAGAGCCTACACAGCCTTAGGCAAACTATTTAAGGACTTCCTGTGATAAAACTTTGCACGGACAGAACTTCCCAAGGAAAGCGCCGACTGTCCACCATCTTTGTTACTTTTTATAGAGTATCTGAAGGCTTATCTTGCGTAAACTTCGTTGGAAGGCATTTCTGAGAGTCCAGCAGCCAGGCACGCCCACAGTACACCATGAGCCACTAAAAAAAGATCTTCCTTCACACTCCCTTCAGGACTATATTTGGCTTACCTGGTGCCCCATTCAGAGAACAATTAGTGCTAATCCCAGCCTAACTGGTGACAGTTTATCTTAGACTCAAAGGGCTTTCGGACCGAGAGGCTGTCGCTTTGCCGGTTAAAAGCAGACAAACGCATGTTTATCTCTCAAAGGAGGATTTCCTACCACTTCTGCCCATGGGGCTGGGGGCCAATAGTTTGTTCACTCTGTATCTGTGATTCCTTGAAATTAAACAGTAATGCGGTTAACCAGTAAGTAAAGTCTCAATTGACATATCTGTTCTGGTACTGGGAAAGTGAAAAATAATTGTGATTTCACTATTGGTTCTAGTTTTCCTTAAGGCTTCTATAACTAGTTTGCTTCCCTGGAGCAAATCCATTTCAGCTGGCCAGATTTCCCCATTTTTTCAGTGCTTCCCAAGTAAACTTTGCAGGCCAGTGAGACGGAAGGGAGGGGAGCACTTTGGTGACTGCCATTGAACTGGACAGTGCAGTTTGTTGTGGTCTGACTAGGCATAATCTCCTTAAAGAAGCCATATAAATTCGCAAGATGCACCGGAATGCAAGCTAAGTTGACGCAGCAAATCAGCAAGTGAAAATAAATGAATAACTTCCATGGTTTAAATTCTGCCCTTACTGCGGAATTAAGAACAGAAGTAAAACCATCCACAGTCAGCAGACTGTAATAGTTTGAATGACGGCGGCGACTGTGGCTCAGTGTCATTAATCTGGAGAGCAGGCCGGAGACACCAGGCCCTGCCGGCGCTCTGTCGGCGGTCTGAGAGATCCGGTCAGGGTGTCCCACCTCGCCAGCATCACGTTGTCCATGTCGTCCTTCCCCCACTCCCAGTCCCTACCAGGGTCCACAGCAAAGTGCACAGGTAGCATCTTATGCTCAGAGTCAGTCAGCGGGATCACAGCTAAGGGGCAGAAACACAGGACAGAGAACTCTGTTACAGGCTCAGGATGCATTAGCACAGGTTTCACATTGCAATAGTTTGCCCCACATTTTGACATGCAATGCTAAGCTAGCTATACATGTACAATGAAATCCATTTCAGTTTAGGCTTACTCGAGGTACAGTGTTGCTCTGACCACCACAATTTATTACTACACTGCCATTAGAATGGATCCCAAACTGCGGGTTGGTGCCCACTGGTGACTCTTGGAAGGCACTGAGGTGAACATATTTGTAGATACATTTTAAGAAGGTTGTGGGATCACAAAAGGTCGGCTGCCACTGCGCCACAGGACAGCGCTCTCACGACCCCAGAATGTGAACAGATTTGTGTCTGTGCAGGCAAACAGAGGTGTGATAAAGACTGAAGAGCACGATGAAGAATACAACATTACTCCCCCCATTCCCACCTTGATCTTTGGAGCCGTCCTTCTGTTCCATGGACACCAGGGCAGAGAAATGGGCCTGGTCGTACGCCAGGACCAGGGGCGAACGATGGCACTTTACGGCAGGAACCTCCAGAGGCAGGTAGATACCCCCAAATGGGATGGGTGCAAAGGCTGGGGAGAAACACGAGACCTGACCGTCTTCACCCGCAATCTGTCATCATCATAACACCTAGCTATAAGAAAGTAGTATGTGCACAGGTTGTAAATATTATAAAGAAGGCGTTTATCTATGACAAATCCTAACATGATCAACACATATAACCCTTAATGTGGTCCAATGTCAGTTATGTTCATATTGTCAGGTCACTTTTAGAGGGAGTGGGAGAGGCTACAGAGGTGAAGACACAGATATGGCTCACTTATTGCATAAGGCACTGTGACTCAGACAAACAAACCTTTCGATAATTTCCATAAACATCACCAGTAAACAGGCTTGCTACACATGGTGCATTAGAATCATAATGCATACCGTAGCAGAACCCGAGTAGCTGCTGCAATCAGTACAATCCTACTTGAGGTATTGACCCCCACACAGTCCTGCCCTGACTGGGGTCCACATAGAGACCTTACCCTCCCCTCCGGAGTCCCTCAGCATGGTGTCGGCCACCACCACGATGGGCCGGCGCAGCACGTGGGCCAGAACGAACACGTGGAACTCCTCTAGGCTCTCATATACAGGCTCCTCCGAGGACTCCGCCCTGCAGACGCACAAATTAATACACCGTGAGAGCCCTGGCTGCTCCATTCACAAAACATGTTTGTGAAACCTAATGTTAACTGTACATCGTTAGGGCATTATGTGCTTAACAGATATCCCGAGCTTAGAATGTTATATTTTACATTATTTATTTTAGATGCTGACACTGCTGGATGTGAAGGAGGTTCAATACATTGCTCAGGGATGCAACAGCAGAGGTTTACCAGAGAAAGCAACCTATTTGCCCAGTTTTCCAACCACTGCTCAACAATATCTAATCTCCCGTTATTAGTATCTGTGCACATAAGTAACGGTGGGAAAATACATAAACTGTTTATAATTCAGAAATATGCCTTCCCACAGGTGGCAGTGCTGGGTACAGGCCTTCCCACAGGTGGAAGTGTTGGGTAAAAGCCTTCCCACAGGCGGTAGTGTTGGGTAAAAGCCTTCCCACAGGTGGAAGTGTTGGGTAAAAGCCTTCCCACAGGCGGTAGTGTTGGGTAAAAGCCTTCCCACAGGCGGTAGTGTTGGGTAAAAGCCTTCACACAGCAGGCAGTGCTGGGTACAAGCCTTCCCACAGGCGGTAGTGTTGGGTAAAAGCCTTCCCACAGCAGGCAGTGCTGGGTACAAGCCTTCCCACAGATAGTGGTGGGAATAAGGACCTACCCTGTGCAGTTGCTGTTGGTAGTGCTGTAGTGTATCCGGGGTTCACTGGAGGCCAGTTTCAGCAGCTCATTCCACTCCTTCTGCCACTCGTCCTCAGTGTACACCAGACCTGACTGCACGCACACACACACACACACACACACACACAGCAGGGTTCACACAACAGCCCGAACACACATGCTTGTGTTCATCTGCAGTCTAACCAGGACACAAAGAGCCACACTCTCCCTTTACAGTGGCAACAACTGGATACGATGCCAGCTTTGCATGGCTACGCAGATAAGGATGAGCACCAATCCTGCTTGGATTAGTCACACTGCTCTTTGCTGAGCAAACCTTTTCAGATTAAAATAGACATAATTACAGTTCCTAAAGAAAGCCTCGGAAATAGTCCGTAATGGTTTAGATTCTGAATAATTCACAGAAAAAGAAGTTGAGCGAACCAGACCTGCTGATTTGTCCAAAGAGCTAAACCCGGTTCCGAAAATGGACCCTTTAACAGATTTCTAAATCTGAAACGTCTGAAACAGACCGATGGGCATTTAGACACACTGTTAGTGTTGCCAAATCATTAATGCAGGGCAATGTGGGAACAGGGTGAACAGTTGAGTCGTGTCCAGATCGCAGTTAAGCATGCGGGTGGTGTTATGTTCCTCGTGTTAATGGCCGCTCGGAGCTCACCTCTTTGTTCTGCTGCGTCTGTTGCCACCGCCACCTGCGCCTCAGTGCCTCCCTCTCCTGGCCGTGGTCCATCAGGGCGTAAAGGGACTTCCGCAACATCAGGTCCCGATCGTGGAAGCCCCACATCCCTGCACGGACACGTTTGCTTAGTTACTGTTCATTTATACAGCTGAATATTTACCGGAGCCATTATGGTTATGCATGTTGCTAATGGGCGCAACAGCTGGGCAATTAACCAGTTGGTAATCAATTTTCTGAACCATTATTTTATGTTGCTATCCCACCCCAGGCAGTTTTAGATTATGTCAACCTCATTAATTTGCTTAGCATGCATCTTTTCATGGTACATGCACTTCCATTATGATAATATTATAGACAAGGAGCACACCGAATCATTGGGATATACCATTTCAAAGAGTTCCAGTATCTTATCGAAGCATTCAACAGAAATCTGCCACTGATATGAACTGCAGCCAACCACACCAGATTCTGGCTTCCATCCCATAGTGCTGTCCTATGCATTTGGCTGAAATTCCTGTCACTGCCAGAAGAGGCAGCAGAGATGTTCACAGCACACTGGCGATCAGACCTGCGGAGAGCCGAAGACTCACCCAAAGAAGCCGCGTGTAGCAGGCAGTTTTCCGTCCCCGCTCGTCGCCAGCGGCAACAGACTCTGACAACTAGGTACCACCCGCGTCCACCAATTGAGCCGACCTGCAGACAAGGACAGGGTAAGATGACCTCTCTCCCACTTTAGAGCAGTATATCACCTCTCTTTAGTCTCTATGAAATCACACGCTTCAGCGGTTTTGAAGTTCATGCAAAAACGCTGTGCTTCCAGGTATGAAGTAAGGCCTGAGATGTTTACGGTGACAGCTATGGATTTTTAACATCCATTTGCTATACATAGCAAATGGATGTTAAAAAGTAATTCAGGCTTATTTTTTTATTGGAAATAGTGGATGTCATTTCTGATAACTGAAAAATGGGTCCAGTATTACCCGGGTGCAATTCTCAAGAGTGTACTTATTGACCTCAATGCCAATAATATCTGTCCATGCCCTGAGCAAATCACATTCTCCCAAAGGTATGCACAAACCAGGAGGCCCCACCACCTGACAGGCCCGAGGCCTTGACTAGCCCGTGTAAGAATTAGCGGAAACTCATTCCTGGCGTGCTCCAGGGCCACCATCATAGACTGCTCGATGAGATCCCTCTCGATGAAGCCACGGAAGTCGTCGCGGTAGACGGTGAGGTTGGGCAGCTGGAAGGTGCAGAGGGGCGTGTCCAGGAGGGGCTCGCTGCTGCTGCTGCCCCCCGTGCTGGAGACGTGCGAGCGCGCCAGGGACACGATGGTGGAGCTGGCGTGGGAGATCCCCCGCGAGAGCCGCTTCTCTGTGGCCGGGAGCACGGGAGGCGAATCGGACAGGACGGCAGGGAAGGAGCAGAGAGGTACGAGTGGAGAGATCAGAGACAGTAGAGAAACAAAGGAAGGAGGGGAGAAAAGAGGGGCGTTTGAGAGGCAAAGGGGGGATTAGATTGAAGAGAACGAGTAGGAACGACAGAGGGAGAGAGGTCAGAAAATCGTGAGGAACATAAAAACCCTAATGAGCAGAGAGAGCTACAGCACGTACCCTATAAATGAGACCACATTTAACCGGCATTCCTACCTTGCACCACCTCATCTTGCCGGAGCAGAGGGGGCCGTACCATTTTGGCCATTTCCTTCTCGGAGGGATAGCGTCCCCTGTCCTCCCCAAAAGAGTACGAAAGGTTTCCAGCATGCACCTGCCGAAGCTGCTCAAAATCACTCAGGGCAGCGGTGAGGTCCCAATTCTTTCCTAAAATCACAATCATTACGTCATCGGTTTATGCCAAAATCGGACGCTGACTAACATTACACCTCTGCAATTAATACCGACTCAATTCAACGCGGCTCGAGAGCATGCGATTGTGCCCAGTCTCCTCAATTCCGAATGAGGTGAAGTCAAGCTCACACGGAAGAAAAGCCAGACTCTGACAACTAGGTAGCAGCCGTGTCCACCAATTCCCAGCCGACCGCAAAGATGAATCACGCTCACCTTCCAGCAGATCTCTAGCGAGTCCCGGTTCAGCTCCTGTGGAACGGACAAAGTCGGACAGGACTGCGTCCATATCCAAAGTCATGTGATCATGAATTCACTGTGTGGTGGGGGCCATCAGGACAGAGAAAACGGGGGCAGGGGGAAGGTTTTCCCTGAGAGGCCCGCAGGAGGGGGGGGGGGGGGGGGGGGGGGGGCACGGTTTCCTCTGCTGGGGTCAACAGTCACAGCCACACCTGCACAGACAAAAAGCGTGGGAGGATGAGCTCAAAAAAAAAGGAAAAATATAAAAGCCATTAGGCCTCTACTTCTGAAACAAGTGTATTACCATGAACATAAAACAACTAAAACAACCTCTGCAGTCTGTCAATCAGAAAGAAGAATAGCAAAAAATGTATGATAGTATGATGTTAATAAAATATAATTAATGACAGACTGGCAAACGCTTGAGTTGGTTTATAGTCTGAGCTGCTCTGCTAAGAGTAACATACTAAATAAATAAAAAATCACATTTCTAAAGAAACAGTCATACAAAAAGCATTCCCATCCACTCCTCTGCATATAATTTGTTTGTAAGATTACAGCAGCACCGTCTCCACACCTCGTTTGAACCCGTGACCTTGCCGGTCACATGTCATCCCCGACCGCTGTTACATAGTGCTGACAGCAGTGGACACCGAAACAATGGTGAAAGCGCGTGAAAAGCACAGATCTGACCCTCGCTTACAGACAGGCCTCCATTTATCAGTGACCTCTCCTTTCTTCACTGAGAAAGCAGGGCCTGGTTGTAACACACCTCACTCAACGGCCAGATTTTCACTCTGAGCCAGAATAAATACTAGCGTTGTAACTGCTCAGTCTGCATCCCCCAGTTTCCGGTTCCCGGAGCCATTGTGATGTATCGATCCCTTACTGGATACAATGCTATCACATGATGGGTGCACCTTGAGACATAGTTTTGTTGCTTGTTTACATGTAGTTACTGTTATGCTATGTATTTTAACTTAGTAGCCTGCTAGCTAATAAAACATTCTGCTCATTAGCTGCTGCCAAATTCTAATTATCATGGACATTGGCCGTTTTGACCATGCTGGTCTTTAAGCCCTAGACCCTGAGCCGACCAGAGGAGGATGGGTTCCCCCCTTGAGTCTGGTTCCTCCAAGGTTTCTTCCTAATTACACCAGGGAGTTTTTCCTTGCCACTGTTGCCTTTGGCTTGCTCTTGTGGGGGGTTTAGGCTGGGTTTTTCTGTGAAGTGCATTGTGACAACTAGTTGTGAAATGCGCTATATAAATAAATATTGATTTGATATAAAGGTATAGCTAACAAGGCTACCTACCTAGCTAAGAGTTGGGAATTACACTAGATAGCTAACATTACCTAGCTAGACGGACACACTTACAAACTTAGCAAAGTAATTTTGGGAAACGTGGTACTGCCAACTACCTAGCTAGCTATACATCTTGTGGTTTACATATCTAATGTTAGCTGTACCCAAATATAGCTAGCTCGCTGATAAAGCCATGTTAAAATTAAATTAAAATTGCCTAAATGTTGGATTTATCTTGTTTGCAGTGCTATAATAAGTTCTTCAGCCGGCAGGCTACTAACGGACAAGAATCTCATACATGAACAGGCAGATACATACACAAGTGTAAAGGTGCGTGAGCGTTGTATCCAATAATGGGTCCATACACCACATGCCTCCGGAACCTAGGATTACCACCAGTCCAGGTTTTCCCTTAACTTGAATGTCCTTGTTTTTAACCGTCTGTCCTGGAAAATCTCTGTAATTCTGTACAGGCTTGCATGTATTGGTATCTTAGTTTGCGGGCAATGTAGCCTATTTAATTTCTTTATTTTGTGAAATGCGGTGTCCGGGTTTTTTGCGAGTCAAAGGGGCAATCCTACCGGACCCGGAAACAAGGGGAAGCATGGTTAAGCAGTTACACCTTTTCTCAGAATCAGACCATTCCAGTCATTAAATCTTTAAGTGAGTATGCTGTCATTACTCAAATTTGTGGTGTCTAACACACGGACAGTACACTGATGTGGTGTGACTGCAGGTAAAAACAATGTTTCATGTTCAGCAGCAGGGAGCATTTCAACAGTTGGCCGTATATCTGCTTATTTACACAAGAAGACAAACTCCAGCTTGCCCACGGTCATGGACGCCTGTAGGTGGAGTCAGGTGGCTGTCCTGACACTGTGACAATAAGACTGCGCTGCACACTTAGGGTTCCCTCCCAGGGTGCCAGTCACATGGTCCCAGCCAGAGAGCCCGCCTCCTCCTGGCGGACTGAATGGAGTCACTGTCCCGTGTCGCAGACGGCAGTCATTCGGCCACGCCCACGGCTGTTCTCCCACAGGATGCTCCAGACCAGGGGGGCTTTGTAGGAATTTGCTTACTGGTGAGGGTGGCCACCTAGCCAAGTCAAAATGCTAGGTAGGCTGAATTTCTCAATCACATGACCACCTGAGTGGACTCGGTCACATTACCCAGGACTTAACTAAACACAACGTTTGAGAAGGGATCTCTAAATACAAGCAGATGTGAAAGGGGATGTCCGGTGCAGTCCGGCACTCCTGACCAAACAGGAGTAAGCCAGGCGAGCTCGAAGAATGAAAAGGGAGATGTGGGAAGGGGAGAGGGACCGTGTCAGTCAGATAATCTAAATACTTCTTATCATAAAACAAGCTATGCCGACCGATATCAGCATCATAATTCATTTTCTCTAAAAGTCAATAATGCTCGGAACAAACCACTGGGGTGAAGTCCACCCGAGTAACCGTTGAAGGTGTGGTGATTTAAAATGTCTACATATTGATTCCAGTGTGTGTGATTGTACTTGCATACCATATGGGCACATGCAGGAGCCTGCTCATTTCTTATCTCTAAAGCAGGGCCTTTACAATAGACATAAAATGAGCATGATGCCACCTCACTCACAGAAAGCAAAAACAGAGAGGAGCTCCAACAACCATGGAGTACCTTTGTAACAACCGACAGAACGGGATTGGTGAAGCTTTTCCGTTTTTCACATTTTATACAAGTAGTGTTGAGTTTAGGTCACAAATTGTCAACTTTATTTTATTACTACCCCTGCTCTATCCCCGTAGCCCTGAAAATCCATTGCAACTGCTGGGAGGAGCTGTGTTTATTAGGCCAACAAAAAGGTGACACCTCAGAGAGGAACTGCATTATGTTACACGCGGTTTCATCGTTAAACACGGAGAGCCTGCCGCCGACAGTGGCTAAATATGGCCAATCTCTTACAAATGGAGTGGCAAAGCACATTTGCCGAAGCGCGTGGCGAGGATCGATCAAGCGGGTCACCTAGGTGATGGCGTGACTCGCGCCACGGGCTGCGGTTTCTGCGCGTTCCTGCGGCGTTGCATAACCAGCACACGGTCGCAGCAAGAGGCCGGGATCCCGCAGCACACGGAGGTCTCTGTGGCCAGTGCATTATGCAGGGCAGCCTCGCTCTCAAAGAGTAGACAGCAGGTCTGCATTCACAGCCAAAGCTGAAGCACTCTGCATCAGTAATTATACAGCTGTACAAATGGCTAATATGTCACGCCAACATGGGGAGTACCACCTAATCCAATATGTACTGCATGTGCGTGAGGTTTAAAAAAAAAAAAAAAGGTAGAAGCATGACTTGTTACAAATTAGTCCTAAACCAAGTTACTTGTGCCTGTCAGGAATGACATTACCATTACCAAAGACCATATTATAAACGAGACATCTCTGCAGAGTGGGTTAGATAAATAAACAAACTAGTTACATAATATGCCAATACTTGATAGTGTGGGACAGGTTAGAGTAGGTACACGGCGATGCAGTAACGAAAACCAGACAGATGCAAGCTCAGAAATGTGTTATCGGGAAACATTAGCAGTGCCGCTGTGAGGTACCGACAGAGCTTCAGTGAGCTTCAGTGTGAAATGAGTTTCTGACCACCTGTCTGATAACAGCAAGTTCAGAGAGTGGCTGAGGTAACGGCAGACTCCTGAGGTAATTCGGTTAGAGATCGCCTCGCTGGAATTTGTGCGTCGGGTGGAAGTTTCGCTGCGTGGGAACGAGGGTGGAGACCGGGGCCGAGAGACAGAGGGGTCTCTGAAGGGCTGCAGAACAGAAAGGCCAAAGAGGAATGCGAAAGCGCGCGTGTGTCGGAAGGAGAGAGAGGGCGCGCGCGACATGCATCATCCCATGCCTGTTGGCTTATTACACTGGGTACACAGAGTAACGTAATGTCCCAGGCTAAGCCCACGTTACACGAGGGCACGCAGAGACACGTCGCCGCTAAACTGTCCACTCACTCGACAGGAGAAGGCGGAGCTGTCCCACTATTCGCCATTACGTAACAGCAGCTGCCTACAGTTACCATCGCCGTGGGGTGAGAGGCAGTCGACTCATTCATACGAGAAGAACTGGTTGTTACTTGTTCGCCCCACTTACTCATTCAATAGCAGTAGCAAAGCTCGTCTTCACGGTGAACGTTCAGAGCTGCGAAGCGAGAAAGGACCCCCACCCCACCGTTAGGTAAAATATGGGTGCACATTAACTCCTCGTGATGCGGTTGGGAAGATCGGTTTAATAAAAAAAGTATATGTAGGCCTACATTGGCATTCATGCTCCTGGCAACTTGTCATTAGCGTTGTGGGTTCGAAGCCATAAATCCTCGCGAGGGTGCTTCCCTGTCAGTCAAGCGAGAGTTAGCGTGTCGACACAATGTTCCTTTCTTTTAAACTTTACTTTGAAAGACAGTTTAAATGTCCATTTTAGTGTTTCCTTGCCTCAAGCTCACATACTGTAGGACACCACGCAGCATTTGCAGGTGAAACATTTCATGGGAACTGCATTACAATGGCAAATTGATGACCAAGCAAGACATAACTGTAGAAACTTCACATTTAAAGCTTATCACAGCTACCACAATAAGCATTAAGTAACCACATATGCATTTATCCAAATGGTAAGATCTTTTCCTTTAAGGAGGGGAAACAGAAACAAATAAAACATCCACCACAAAGAGCGGACCTTTGGAGAAATTTGGCCTGCGTTGAGTCTCGCCTGCCCATGTCCGGTGGAGCTCTGAAGAAAGTCAGGCGACCCTCTCCGCTCCAGTGGAGACACGCCCCCCAAGTGATGGGCTAATGAGTCCAAAAGGGCCTTCATGGGCACCGAGACGCCCTCAGGGTCGGGGGCCATCCCCACAACCCCTAAACTCTGCGAGCCCGTCCCTGCGCCCCCTCCAGGCCGGCATAATCTCATCGTCACATCCCGGAAAAGGCTCTGCCGCCGTGGGCCCACGGTCTGGGGGGATGAGCCACCACTTACGGCATTATCATGCTCATTAGCCGCTGTTCATTTGCCTTGCTTACACAGCACACGCTTCGCACATTATCCGTGTGAACGGCGGCGAATGGAGCGGAGCACCTTGCCTAGGTGCACAACAGCAGGGGCTCACCTGGGATTCAAACTTGCAACCCCGTGGTTACCAGCCTGCATTAGCACCCCGGTGCATAATAGCCCAGGACGCCACAGTCAGCACCCAAGAGACACAAAGCCAACGCAGTTCATGAGTGGGGCCAGAATGGACAGGTCAACATTCCCTTCTTCACCCATTCTGTTTGCCTTGCCACTCAAGCGTGGTCCCAGAGGGCCTTGCTGTCTGTGAACTTGTGTTCTTCCTGGGCTCCCGATTAAACAAACCACCGCCTCCATTCGAACTGGAATATCAAGCCCTCCAGGACCAGAATAAAGAAGCCCATCCCTTTAGGCTGCATTTTATCATGCAACTGCCCTTTACACTAACCTGTGTGAAACACGTTACTTAAGTAAATATGCTCAAGAGAAGGCCAAACAGTAAACAAACAGCCTATCTTAACCGCCATAACCGCCATGCGCTTGTTTAATCAGTTTAGTCTGCTGAACCCAGGGACACTTACATAACTTAAGTGCTACAGCTCCTGAACGGCGGGGAAGTGGAGGCAGCCCCAGTTTCCCCTGCTGCTGGGAAGCATGTGGAACCCCTCCCCTTCCAGGGTGTAGGCACGGTGTACGACGACCTGTCAGTTGCCGTCTCAGCCTGTCTACACACAGCTCTGTCCGCCGTCACTGAAGACACTGCAACGTCTCCGCCACGTCACATCACTCCTACACTGTAACTGCACTCACTTTAATAAGGCCTGTGCTTAAAGACAATATAGGCTCTGATAGCTCAGCGACAACATCAGGGTAGGCTGCAGGAAAACCACTTTTCACACTTGAAAAAAGTGCTATCCTCCTTCCTGGCTAGTTTCAAGATATGTACAGTTTCTACATGGTAAAACAAGGCACTTTGAAATGAAAACTTTCCAAGTGAAAATTTTGAAGGAAGCATGCTAATAATACAGTAGAAAGACACCGACCAAACCCAGGCCAGGCCCAGGAGAGTCGTGTAAAAAAAGAGGGCCACAAACAGTCCTGGTTTAGCCCTCAGACGAGCTTGTTATCTGCTGTCATTGAGGAGGACTTCAGAGGTGATCAAATGAGCCCCGTTGGGCCAGTGCGCCATGCTGTCCAGTCATCACAGGGTCATCACCCAGCCATGTCCTCCCCTCCCTCCCTCTCCTGGACCAGAGAACATCCGGAAAGCCCCGTGCGTCAGCGCACACTTTCTCCCAGGGCTGCCAAGAGGCTCCAGTTTAGCGAGAGGGGGAGAGATAGAAAGAGAAAGAGAAAGACAAAGACAAAGAAAGATACACTCCTGTGAATCATGATTTCACAGCGTTGTGGATGGGTTTTCAGTGGACGCAGTGACCTACTTGTGTTTGCATAAGAAAAAAAGCACAGCGCAGATCTAAGGTTTAGGTTTCCGTTTGCCAATTTGAACACGATCGCAAAAAAGATACGCGTGAGACCGCTATCTTGGGTGTGGACATGCGCACCAAACCCCTTATCTCTTTTTTCCATATGCTCGCCGCCTAATCAAAAGGCCCCCGGTTCTACGACAAAAATAGTCTCGCATAGCAAAAGATAAGTCTGAGAGGTAGAAGAACTCAATAGAATAGAAGACAAACCAAAGAACCTGGAAAAAAGACAAAAATACCCAACAGTTAAATCACAGCCGTGTTAATGAAAAAGCACTCTACAGCAGGGAATGCAAAAGCGTCTACATGAGCCAACAAAACAACTTACCTCAAAACTTTTTTTTTGGACAACAACTACAGTGTCTGTAAGGCTCTTACTCTTGTGGTTTTTGTACATGGACAGTGAAGCGTATCCAGCCGGAGCGACTCGATAACGGGACTCGGGCAGAACGCAGGAGGGTTAAGGGTGCGTGCCCGCCTCCATCGCCTGGCACACTGAGATCTGGCCGCTTCCTCTCGTTGACATTCGCAGCGGAGCGTCCGTGGCAGCGAAATTCAGCTGGGCCAAATGGGCGCAGTGTTTGCTTTGCAGCGGAATTGTTTTTCGAAGCGTCTGAGAGCCCAAGTAAAAAAAAAAAAAAAAAAGGTAAAAAAAAGAAAAAAGAAAATGCCGGCGGAGGCCGTGCACATCCAAGTTCTGTACGAAGGAACCGGCGAGAGCTCCCTCTCGACATTCCGGTGTGACTGACGGCAGCAACAATAACAGCCCTGCCGGAATGGGGTTTCACATGAAAACCAGGGACGCATTAATCACAGCGCTAACTAGGGAAGAAATTACAGAAGGAAAACAACAAAAAATAATAATAATCAAATGTTAAAAAAACTCCAGGTGATTCTGTGGACATGATGAGCAGCTGCAGCAGAAGGACCACCATTTTTGACTCCCTGTCGTTAAAATGAAAGGAAATTCAGGTGCAGAAAGACAGGGTGCACACTTACGCCAGGAGCAAGCATTTTAAGTCCTGGGCTGCGTTCGGATCCGAAATCTATCCTTTCTTCCTGTCGTTCCATTCCCTTGCTTCAAGGGGGGAATCCCCAAAATGCCAGGATGAAATATGGCAGCCACACCAAGTGTGATTCGGATCCAATTTAAGAAAGGGGAGGGAGCAATTATATTCCCTAGCTTTCTCGTTTACCCTCCCTTCCACCAAGGGTATAAAATGCAAGCTTCCAGCAAGAAGGGAATCCCACAATGCAATGCTCCACATGGAAAAAGTGGGTAGTCACAGAGGGTCTCTATCGGTCACCACAGAACTATGTGGCAGTCACATTTCAACTCTATGGTGTTACACTTCCAAAATGTTGCGAGGGTGGTTCAGGTCCGTTTTTGTTTGTTTCTCGTCAATCCTCCCTTGCAGAGCACCTTTTAAGTTTGCTTGCTGTACGTAGCAAATTGCGTCACAAGATAGCTCCCTCGAGAGAAGTGAGCAAGGGAAGGGAGTGTGTTAAATTTGATTTGAATGCAGTCCCGGAGAGACACGGGCTTCACTGGTTTTTGTAACATCTTAGAAAGCGCCCATTTAATTAAAAGGTCATTAGGCTATTTGGACAGGAAGCCACCTCACCAGATGTACCAAGTCATCATCTGCTGGAGGACAAGGGAAGTCTAAACAGCCCAGCCTTGGTTTATACTGCAACTCATATAAAAACCTCGGCGCCCTACTTAGCGTGCTGTATCCAGACTCTGATGGTGCAAAGACACTTTCCATAGAAATAGCAGGAGCAGGTCACCCGGGACTGGATCCCTGAGTAAGCAGGACGGCACACAGCAGCCCACATCACAAAGAGGCAGGAAGGAAGAGCAGATTGGGGCTGAGTCACTGCTCCACGGTGCCGTTCTACAGGCCGCGCTTCGTTAGAGCTACCGATTGGCCGGTCATTACCCAGCTTAATTGGGGTGACGGGCGTGCCGGCCTCCCCGGGGAGTGGCCGGGGTTGCTGAAGGCCTTCAGTGCTCTGTAATCGAGTCCCTGGCATGGCGTGGCGGCAGACAAGGGAGACGGGGGGGGGGGGGGGGGGGTGCTTATCTTCTTTGTGAACTGTCCGAGCCTCCCGCGATGACCTCACTGTAAACTATTCACAGGGCTGGGTGTGTGCGCGTGCGACTGTGCTTGTGTTTGTGCGTGCGACTGTGCTTGTGTTTGTGCGAGCCTGTAGCTATGTGTATTACACTTGGAAAATGCCCTCCCTTTAAACTCTGATGTTAGCCAAGCGGGAAACGGCAATATTTCACAGTCATGTTTACATGCTTCAGTCATAAGGCAGAAAAATCAAGATTTACAGACATGATCTGATCATATATACAGAATATTAGGTGATATATAAAGGGAGAAATTGTTGATTCCAAACATCTCAGTTTTGCAGCTGCAAATTTGACTTGAATATTAAACATTTTCTGTCATGTAAACAGCTGATTGGGGATATTAAGAATAACGCAGAATTCGGATAAGATTTCCAGAGTGCACTTACTGAATCCAAGCCAAGAACTGCTTACAAAGTCACTACATGAAACAGAAACTGTTTACCAATGAGTGAGTGGTGAACAGTTAAGCTGACATTCTCAGAGTCTGCGATCGGGAATTTGACCAATGAAACACATTCCTTGAAAAACTAAGGGAACCAATTCATGTAAGCTGGAGTGTGGGCGACAGTGAAGCAATACATCTCCTAGCAGGTTCTATTCTACAGTATATCAACACCACGGAAACAAAACATCCATGTCTATGGCTCAATTAAGATAATGAGGGTTCAGAATGTACAGTCAAGCCGGAAAGTCTGCACACCCCTTTCACCTTCTCCACGTTTTATTACGTTACAGACATATTCTACAATAGATTGAGTTCATTTTTTGTCTAAAAATTCTTCACAAAATAGCCCATAATGACAAAGTGAAAACAGGTTTTTAGACATTCGTGCTAATTTATTAAAAACCAAAATGTAAAATATCATGTACACAAGTGTATACACCCTTTGATATGACACCCAAAAGTGAGCTGACGTGCATTTTGTTTCCACTGATACTGCTTGAGATGTTTTTACAACTTAATTGGAGTCCACCTGTGATAAATTCAATTGATTGGACATGATTGGGGATTGCCAACACCTGCCTATATAAGGTCCCACAGTTGACAGTGCATGTCAGAGCAAACTCCAAGCCATGGGGTCAAAGGAATTATCTGCAGACCTCCGAAACAGGATTGTGTCAAGGCATAGATCTGGAGAAGGGTACGGACAAATCTCTGCAGCTTTACAGTCCCAAAGAGCACAGTGGCCACCATCATTCGTAAATGGAAGAAATTTGGAACCACCAAAAATCTTCCTAGACCAGGCCACCCGGCCAAACTGAGCAATCGGGGAAGACGGGCCTTGGCCAGGGAGGTGAGCAGGAACCCGAGGGTCACTCTGACAGAGCTCCAGCGTATCCTTGTGGAGATGGGAGAACCTTTCAGAAGATCAACCATCCAGGCAGCACTCCACCAATCAGGCCTTTATGGTAGAGTGGCCAGACGGAAGCCCCTCCTTAGTAAAAGGCAAATCACAGCCCGCTTGGAGTTTGCCAAAAGGCACCTAGAGGACTCTCAAACCATGAGAATCAAGATTCTCTGGTCTGATGAAACCAAAATTGAACTTTTTGGCCTGAATACCAAGCGTCACGTCTGGAGGAAACCAGGCACCGCTCATCACCTGGCTAATACCATCCCTACAGTGAAGCATGGCGGTGGCAGCATCATGATGTGGGGATGTTTTTCAGCAGTGGGAACGGGGTGACTAGTCCTGATAGAGGAAAAGATGAATGCAGCTAAGTACACCGAGATCCTTGAAGAAAACCTGCTCCAGAGCGCTCTGGACCTCAGACTGGGGCGAAGGTTTACCTTCCAACATGACAACGACCCGAAGCACACAGCCAAGAGAACAAAGGAGTGGCTTCGGAGAAAGTCTGTGCATGTCCTTGAGTGGCCCAGCCAGAGCCCAGACCTGAATCCAAATGAACATCTGTGGAAAGAGCTGAAAATGGCTGTGTACCGACGCTCCCCATCCAACCTGACGGAGCTTGCAAGGATATGCCAAGAGGAATGGGCAAAAATGTCCAGAAACAAGTGTGCCAAGCTCGTAGCTTCTTTCCCAAGACGCCTTGGAGCTGTAATCGCTGCCAAAGGTGCAGCAACCAAGTATAAGGGTGTGTACAGATATGTAACCCCTAAATAACCTATTTTTGTCAGTAAAATAAAATTGCATATTTTCTAAAAACCTGTTTTCACTTTGTCATTATTGGCTATTGTGTGTAGATGTTTGAGGCAAAAAATGAACTCAATCTATTGTAGTATAAGTCTGTAACGTAATAAAACGTGGAGAAGGTGAAAGGGGTGTGCAGACTTTCTGGCTTGACTGTATTTATGCTACCTGGCCTTGGCAAAGCTGTGTGTGAGACTGTGTTCCATATTACATAGGTTACACGATGATCATACCACACAATAGTCACAAGACAAATTGGAATTATGTACTCGCATCCATTTCATGTTGAAAATTGAGAGTAGGGTACCAGATAAAAATAATAAGTGAATTAATATACTACTGATGTTAGTAGTTTCCTATCAAGCCTTATGACACCAGACCTCAAGCATTTATTTTTAGCATTTAGCATTCTGCTCAGTCCTGTTCATTGCCTTTTGCAGGCCCAAGGCATTTTCTCAGTTGGAGAAAACTAGTACATGTGCTTACAAAAAGGAAATCAACATTGTAGAAGTGTCTTTATTAGTGTGTACATCTCAATATGAACCCAAATGAAAGAGGAGGTTGATAAGAACATCACTCCTGAATACAGTTAGTTTGTTTATTTTTTAAAAAGCCCTGCATGTTTAAAGCAGACAGACTAAAACACTGAAGCAATGCTGCTGAAATGCAACAGTCACATGACCTAAAGAGATGAATCCTGCTTTGCTTACATGTGATTAGTGTAATAAAGTCGTTCACTTTTAAAACAGGCTCGCCAAGAGAGTAATATTGTAAATCTGTGTGAAGCACATTTGCTCTTTATCAGAGTTTCACTTGAAAGATACCAGGACAACATACAAACGGAAGTGAATAAAGCAGAAAAGAGATCTGAGCTCAGTGGTGATTAAAAGGCCGTAGGATGGAAGGCATATCTCCAGCAGATGGCTCAGACATTACATTACATTACATGAATGCAGCAGATGCTCTTATCCAGAGCGACTTAACACAATTTTACATTTCTACACAGCATCCACTTATGGATATAGCCTATACTTATATCATTCAGGTTAAGTACCTCGCTCAATGGTAAAATGGCAGCACCCCAGGGTGCAAACTCACAAAACTTTGCGTCACAAGCCCGGTTCTCTAACCACTAGAGAACCCCCCCCCCCCCACACCCCTGAAGAAAAAAAAGCGGTGTTCTTGTGGGCCCCGTTCGGGAGATACATAACATTTGACCCAATCAGTTAACACACTATAAATGTTTTTACTACTCTAAGCCACTGCTGTAAACACATCATGAGGTAAGCTGCCCTGAGCATTGAATGGGGCACATTAATCATTCTGCACAACCTCCAAGTGTTTCAGCGTGCGCACAAGCAGCAGCATGGTCCCGGTCCTTTGTTTGACCTGCACTGTGTATGTGTGAGTGTGCACTTCTCGGTGCAATCTTTTTTTATCGCGTGGTTACATCTCCATGTGTTATTACTCTGTATCTGTTGCCAATTTAGCACAGGCATAAATGTCTATATCCACCAAAGCCATTCAGGAAGAACTACCTAAAATAACACTTCCAAGAGGATATCAATAAATGGAGGGGAATGATATGGTCCATCTGCTCATGAACACAGTGAATTCATATTAGAACACAAGAGAGCAGTGCAAAGCTCTCTTTCCACAGGCAAAGTGAAGCTTTAGGAAGCAGCTGCAGTGCTGTGGATGGACCGTGGCTCAGAGGTGGCAGCACACAGGGCCATGCCTGTGTTTTCAATGACCACAGCCAGCAGACCTGGGGCCTGTTCCAGCGGACCTTGCGCCGTGAACTCCAGGTTTTGCTGGCACTTGTCCGGGATCCTGAGGCCCCTGCAGGGGCCTGTTCCAGAAAGCAGGATTACTGAGTTAGCTGGAGTTAACTGCACTGAGTAAAACCCGGAACAGCTCTTTTTACTTCAGTCCAGATTTTACTCAGTGCGGTTATCCAGCTAACTGAGTAAGCCTGCTTCGTAGTATACCCCCCCTGGGGCCTGTTCCAGAGAGCTGGATTACGGAGTTAGCTGGATAACTGCACTGAGTAAAACCCAGAACCATCCAAAATCTGGAACATGGACTGAAGTAAAAAGAGCTGTTCCTGGTCTTACTTAGTGCCAGTTAACGCAGTAATCCTGCTTTCTGGAACAGGCCCCTGCTAGGGCCTCAGGATCCCGGACACGTGCCAGCAAAACCTGGAGTTCACGGCGCAGTGAGGGGCACACACTGCTTCCAATCAAAGACTCTTCGAACGCTGCCGCTCGCTCCCATTTTCATGATACTGTTCTACCTTCCCCCTCCGACCCCGCTAAAACTGCACTAAAATAATTCCACTGTTCGGTTGAGGTGCATTATACGCAGAGGTGGTATCAGTTTTAACCTTTGCCTGGCATCTGCTAAGTTACAGGAGTAGCTTAGGGCAATGCAGGTTCAATACAACATAAACAAAAATGCTAATAAGAACAATGTACAAAGAAGTCCAGCTAATAAAATCCGTACGACTATTTTATCTCGTAATATTGCACTGCAAAGAGGTTGTAAATGAAACCGTGTCAGAACACCAGTCTTTCTGCGTCATTTGCAAGTCATTTGCAAGTCAAATTTTATAAAATCCAAAAATGTACAGTATTGTAGTGCTTGTTAAAAGTGAGAGTTCCTCATACTTACTAGTGATTTTTTCATAATTAATTTCTTAGGCATATGGGTATCCAGCACCAGAACACCACGCTACATGCTACATGCTACAACTACCGATAAAGGCTCGGTTACAGGTAACATTTTTCAGCTTACCTCGTGCCATTTCAAGCTTAGGAGACCGTTCCCAAAACACAGATGGAAAGATCAACAGTTATTCTGCACATAGAGCCCACAATAACAGGAACCTGTGGATGTCTGATACTGAAGCACGCGGAGGACTCCACATGGCTTACCGGAATGTTTTCCCATTCCACGCTCTCTCATTTCTTAGCCCCGACAACATTTTAATGATCTCTCCAACCTGCAAGATCCTGCAAAAAATACTAGCAATCCAAACTTGTGTGTACTTGTGTAGCCTGCCCATGTGTAAACAGAGCTCCATTTAAACTTGAATAACTTCTTGGAACACTGACGAAATGCCTATGCTGTGCCGAACATGGTATTTGACTCAACAAACATGATCCGTTTGAGGACCAGCGCTGGGTCAAGGGCAACACGCCCATTTAATCTAACACCTAGGAGGAGTGACAGTTTATATCAGACAAACAGTACAAGTTATTTTATGTATGATACGGATTTAAGGATTTCATGCTATGTTCAGAACGGGCAGCGGAAATGCTGGTAGCTCAAGTGGTCATCTGCGCGATTTCGCCCTGCACTAAACGGTCTGCTATTGCCCATCTGACTTCACCACCCGTACACAGCTACCTCGTTTTAATATCACCCAATAAACTAACAGCACATTTGCACAATTGAAAGAAATGAAACATTTCAGTAACATCTGAAAACGCAGCAATGCAACATCTGAACATGCAGAATATACTATACTGATTTTAAGGAGTGCTACAGCACTGTTTGTCATTCTGGCATTTATCAATTTGGCTCAAAGCTCAAGACACATTATCATTAACTGGGCTACACCCTGGGCAAGCATCACTCTGTGCTCCATAGCAATCTCTTCCGCAAAGCTGTCATTTGGGTCCCCTTAGAATAAACATGTTATTGTGTGAACGTAAACTTACTGTAAACGGCAGAAGTGACATCATTGGGACTCATTCAGATAGAGCTCCAAATGAAATTGAGCAGTTAAAACGTACGAACGTTATACCTTGCAGGAGATTTTCGTTAATAAGCGGCTGCATCGCAAAGTAAGCCATTTGAATTGGCTGATAACAGCTCTTTGCCTATAAACGTGTATGAGATGATCTCACACATAACCAAGCGGCCATAACTGTCATTTCCTTGATGAATCCACAGTCTCGCGCCCAGTAAACACAGTGGGTGTTGCATGTTCTCACATGGGCGAGGCTGAAAGGCTGATGCCTACCTTGGCTTTATTCGAACTTCTCCAAAAAAGCTTCCAAACATTCCTCAGAAAGGAGAGCATTCAGTTGGCCCCGGAACAAGAATGCCAAATGAATCACTTAAAAACGGCTCCCAGGCATGCATTTCACTAACTCCGCTACAAACAGACCCTACACACAAGCACACACGAGCACCCATCACTTCACGTTATAAAATGACCATAATTCCACATCCAACCAGGTCACTGGTCACTGAATAGGCACGTTGTTTGCTAAGGTTAACAGAGATCACCCCTGTGTTTTTCATTTTATTCAACACATTGCAAGAACCTAAAGGTGTCACCTTCAATGTCAAGAGCATTTGCGACTGCTCCTATTCTTTTACCCACATGGCGAAAAGACGTCAAGCTCAGCACTGGCTGAAGGGCAAACCTGAGTGGGGTCTGGGTCTCATTCGAATGTGCTTGTGGTACGCTGAAATGTACTCATTTCCACCCATGCCCTCTTAGTCTGTGGAAAAAAAAACTGCAAGCAGATTTTGTAACACTTAATTAATCCCCTTTGAAAATAGAAAAACTATCAAAACCCCCACAGGTCTTTTACTAAACCCATTGTTGCAGTCATTAAAAAAAGATTAAACCCCCCACCCCACAACCTCCAGGGCATATAATGCTTGATAGCAAACCTTCTTTACGTGAAGATCAATAGTAAAATCAATGGTTAACCATTTATAATTTTTAATCTATGCACCTCGTTTTTCCAATGGCCTAAATAGTATTCAAATCGACAAATATTGTGGGTACACAAGGCATTCCATAACCCAAACTGAAGCTTACCCCTTTACTGTCATTTTTCAAGAGTGGAAAAGTAAGCAAGAGTAGCTAACCTTGGGCTTGCTACAACCTACAGCAGACTATAGTGCATCAATCTTTATAAGCAAAGTCAGCCAAAATATTTGGCTAGGCCAAACTAATGATAATTCACAGAAAGACTAATTTAGCACACTAGGACACTACTTAGTACAGGGCCTATAGTTTAAGCATGCCAAAAACCGGCTAACTGAGAAAGGAGGATTACCAAATAAACATACATTACAGCAGCCTGAAAAACTCCATAACAGTTTATCCGGTGCGGCCTGCCTGCTCCCAAGCACTGGGGGGGTATGGATGATTAATGCGTTTCCTACAAGTCACAACCATCTCTATTCACAAACACCATCCTTAGTTATGTGCAGGAATGCGAGTTAATCCCCGCAAATATTTCCTGTCCCCCCTACAGATAAACTAACCAGGAACACACTTCAGGAACAACGTGCTTTCAGCATCTTGACCAGGACTCTATACCAATTTATTCTTCCGCTTGCCCCATGAGGTGACCAATTACAGCCGCAGGTCATGTGAAGTGCAATTTATGTTATAAGAATTAGCCTATTATCAAACTGTTAAAAATGTTCATTCAAGTATGCTTTTCTTAGTATAGTTATTAAAGCTTTACTGAACTCCTTTTAATCAAAAAGCTAAAATCCAGATATTTCAATAATTAGGCTACCTTGCCTTTATCACACACATTTCCAAAGAGGCAAACTGAATTTTAAGTAATATAGACTTAAGTATATATGTGATGAAACCCCTAAAGCATTTTTTTCATGTAAACGTAGACCCCCACCCCCCACCCACACACAATATCCCAATTTCACCTGCTAGTTTCTGGAAAATTCTCAATTTTCTTCCAGGCAATTACATTGAACATTGTTATGATGGGCAGTTCAACTGAGAGTAAGTATTTGTGCACACAGCTCAAATTCATGCTGACTGGTCATACACAGAAATTGAATTTGTTTTAGGGAATATGATCCAAGGAAAACTTTAAACACTACTGCGATGGACTGGCTGTATTACCTTTTTAAACAGCTTTGCATTGTCACTGTATTGCCCAAAAATGATTAACAATGAGAGCATTTAACCACAAATTAAACCCCGTTCCCTGAAACTTCTCCTTCCCAGTAATTAACAGGTCAAGGTATGAGTTGGTGTCAATGGCAACACATCTCCAACGGCTAACTGCTAAAGGTAAGAGGAGCTGGCAGCACCCTTTCAGACTGTTGTCAAAATTGTTGGATTAAGGACTTAAAGTGCGTCAGGCTGGCTATTAACAATGAGAACGACAGAAAAGGGATTGCCTGAACCAGTGTTCATAATAGGCAGTAGAACCGGACAAGCAGATTATTGCTTGGAGGTGAAAGTAGACCTAAATCTTGTTGAGTCCGATGGACTTTTATTTTCGTTACTTCTTAATTGAAATTTAGACAATCATGACACACTGTATTCTGAACTGAAAACCCGTAGGTCAACCTTAAGAGTCGTGTTGGCATGACAGAATGTGAACTCTGACCCCTGAGACTTCAGGTCTAGCCTAATTTCTGACAGTATCTAAAATCAGAGAGAAGTAACACATCTTAGATACAGTGTGAACGACATCAAAAGCTAGCCATGAAGTGGCCATGTAAGCATGCTTAAACGCAAAGATAAAGCGGAGGCCAAAGCTGAAGGCATCAGACCCTCATGAGTCAGCGAGGGTCTCTGCTTGATTCTGCAGAGCGCTAAACAGCGTTTGACACTATGTCACAAGGCTGTCCATCAACCGACAGTGGGGATTAACCAGTATGAGCACGCTTCAGGGAGTTGCCGTCTAGATACTGTACAGTCACTGGATATAAACTTCCTGTTGGCCCCCTTTGTTTGTGAAATAATGAAAGCCACCGTAACTTTAGCAGGCTGACAACCACAGTGAGTGTGTCAGTCTTTTTTGTAATCATTGGAACTTCATTGCAAACCAGAAATGCTCATTTATTTTGCAGCCCAAAGTAGTGGAACAATGCGTGCGCTGTAATTCTAAGGCCCTAAGAAAAATAGAGGAAGAAACTCTTTGACCTTCCACCTTGAAGGAGCGCAGAATATCCTCATGCCACACCTTTCCCTGAACTCCAGGATGGTACATACCACGGAAAGAGGCTTGTGGCCTTGAATTTAAAATACCCACCAATACCAACACAGCAATTTTGCTTCCAGTCTGCAGAGAGAGACAGCCTACAGAGGCTAACCCAAACCCACAAATGTGGCTTGGCTACAGCGTCCCTCCCGCCCAATTCCATTTTCAGCCAGCCTTTTTTTCTTCCTGCATTCACAACAAAGTGTTTATATGTGGTCACCATGCATGTGGGCTAAACATTTTAATAAATTATAAAGCTTAAAACAAATCAACAGTTTACCTGTGTGAATGAAGTAAAATGGACAGCGATGGTATCGGTCCAGTTGATATTGGCCGTCACTAGCTGACCGATCATAGAACACACAGACATCGATACTGTATGGTTACTTACAAAAGCGGTGACTGCATTTTTTGGCAGCACGATAAAAACCACAAGAAATATCAAGTAGCAACAAACCTGTCCCGTAGAAAAGAGCAGCTGCGAGGTTGCTGGACCCTGCCTGTGAACTCCCTGACTTGTTTTCACATCTGCCGTGAGTAATACGAACTCCTCTTTGTGTTTTCAGAATGGGCAGAGCGCACTATGCAGACAGTGATAAGCCTCTGAACATTTGGGCTTCCACATTTCCTCTTGAACCCAAAGAAGAAAAGAGCAACACTTCTTCCATCTATCCTCATACACTTGCAGTTTAGGGAAGCATTCGAACAAATGCCGCCATTGCTCTTCGTCATTAACATTCAAGTAACAGATTTAATTAGTTATTCCTACCTAGAATTAATTTCAAGTGGCTGAAATTGAGAAAACATTGTATGACAATGAAAAAAATGGAACACTTGCTTAAATTACTGAATTTCAAATCTTAATCCCTTTTTTTAAATTTCCCTCAAATGACCTGCAGTTTGTCATTTTAAGTAGTTAAACCAAGTTTAAATTCAACACACACACACACACACACACACACACAGGCACGCACTTTTGAGAAATGAGATAGATTGCAATGGTGAATCCCTTGGACGGATGCAAAAAGTAGGTCCCTCTGAACCATTCAACCCCCACTGTTTATTCATGAATAATTGAATGAAACAGTCTTGCGCAATTTAGCCAAGCACTCCATTACTAGAGTCAGTCCTAGGCTTATTTCTGACCTCAGCCTGGACACCAAAGGGAGAGGCTTTGCCGTTCTGTCCCAATAACCAGGAGTGCATTTCACGTGCTCCGTGCTTATCGACTGGACGCTGTCGGTCGAAGGCAGGGAGTCCCACGGGAGTAGCTCCTCTCTGGGCACGGCCCTGTAACTGATCCCTGATCCCTGGCCTGGCCCCGCCCAAAACCCTCATCTCACCGAGCAGCTGTGCCGAGGAGTCCGCTGGAGAACGCTACCCTCGGTTCCCCGTCACCATCGCTTCACGCGGTCAGCCGGACTGTGGCTTTTCCACGCCGAGGCCGCGCACTTCCCCCGCAGCGCTGAACTCGGGACGGGAACGGGAAGGACGGACCCGGAAAGCCCGGCGCGTCGCACGGGTGGCTCCACGTGCAGACCGCCGAAGCACCGCCGCGAGAGCGATCGGAGCGCCTCAACGTGTAACCCGACCAGCACGCTCCTGCTTTCGCCTCCAATTACACCTCGCTCACATGCGCGTTGTCATTTTATTACTCGACACGAGCGTTTCAGGGCCAACAGCAAAGACACGTTCATCCGACCGCTGCTTTCACTATTTTATAGCCAACAGTGGACGTCGTAGAAGCGGAAAACGGGCACCACAATTAAGGCCAGAACAGAGCTCTAGTTGCCTATATAAATTCATACAATTTACAAAACATAGTGTCTACAGTCAATGTAATAAAACCACTCTGCATGGCCAGAGCCATTCAGTCCTACAGAAAAGAACTCATACAAAGAATTGCCGTGACACTGAGACTAAGTCCATTTAGGGAGCTACCCTGCATAGTCATCAGACCAGTGAGTCACTTCGCTGTGATAATTCTGTCTGCAGCAGAATTTCACACAGGTCCATCAGGCTCAGGGTAGAGTCATTGAGTCATTGAGTCATTGAGTCATTGAGTCATTGAGTCATTGAGTCATCACGCGACGGGTCGCGTCCCTCCTGGGAGGTTCCACTCTGAGCACACTACAGCTAAAAAGCTCAAACATCCAGAAAACTCCTTAAAAACTACTTCCAGGCTGTTGTGAATACTGGTTTTGTGTAATGAGGATTCACGGGGTCAGTTGCTGGAACTGCTCTGAAAGGCATTTTCCACTTTAGTCGCCATGCAAGGTATTGTTTCTACACAAATTCACTGAAACTTTTGCTTGCAAGAAATGTTCCAGAAATAAGAGTGAGACAAACATACAGGTTAGCCCTTACATTCTCTGTCCTACATTTCCCTTGCAAGTCATTTGAATAAAAATGAAAATGAGAATCCTGTTCGTATGGTTCTCGGATTGGTACAGGACATCGTAAATACTGCATTTTCATGGGTACAGTGTAAACACAGCCTTTCCTGAGAGTCGCTATGCTCGGAGTGTCTAATTAACATCTGAACATTTGACTACGCGGCAAATTAAACAGCAACAACATGAACAAGAGTGGCACACCAACAACATGACACTACCAGTTCAAGGCAGCTATTTCATGCGTAGTTTTTCCATTTTGCGCAAAGAAAGCAAGGCCTGTAGGCCTCCACATTCAAGAGCCTGTTTACCTGCCCCAGCTCCGCCTTTGAGGCTGGCCGCTTACACTGGACAACACAATGACAAAAGATACTGTAAATAAAGGGCTGAATAATTTAAGCTGAAGTGTAACACTACCCTTCTGTTGTAGTGGTACTGGCCCAGGCTGCAAAACAAGGCCAGGCTTTTGTTCCCTGTTGGAACTATTAGAGAGAAGCCAATGCATTCTGTACCGTACTGGCTTAATAAAATGACCTCCAAGGTCATAAAATTACAAAGCCTTTCTGAGTATCATTAATATAGGGAACACAAGTAATATGGTCCCTGACAGACTGTCTAGCTCATGCTGACTTAGAAACAGGTGTGGGGTCATTGTAAGTCTGTACCACACAAAACTGGCTTTATTAATTGATGCAATGACAGTTAAAAAAAAAAAAACATTTTATTATTAATACTGGACTCAATGCAAGCTACATTTGGCAACATGAAAGACACAAGTAACGTGTATTGAAGACACTTATCTCCAAAAGTCTACAGCAGGAGGAAACATGTTAGGAACCAAAAATGCACTACTTGGCCTATTTACCTGAATGTTATCCATCTGTGCATTCTATAGTCGAACAATAAATGCAGAATCAACCATTTTCCAAAAATTAAAAAAATCCAAATCCAAATCCAAAATTAGCAGACACCAAATGTTTTTGCATAATTATTGTACAATAGACTCATGAGCAAAAAATAAAAATAAAACTGCGCGGTACAATTTCAAGAATAACCTGAGGACAACAGGATACAAGAAAAGTACACTTGGGACAGAATGTTATAGTGGTTCAGGTCACATATTAATCACGCAGTACCAATATTCACAGTAGGATTCCGGGTCAGAAGCAAACGCTGCATTGTCAAATTTCACACCAAGACATGAATAAAATAATTAACATCTTCTTCAGACATGTGGACAAGTGGGGTGTAAGTGTGGCCTACATAATAAAAATGTTGCTATCCGTGACAAATAAAGAGCGTAGCCTATAGCAAGAGCGTCTGATTTTTGTAAAGTGAAAAAAAAACTTAATAGATGCACGACACATCTAATTATAATTAAAGCAATTATGCGTAGCCTAAATAAATAAACTTCATATTAATAAAGTAATGCGGTAAAATATCATTAATTTGTATTTACGCATTTATCACATTCTACCGGCGGGGCTTATGCCCCGCATCTCGAGAGTTGCTGTCCGGCTTCCTGTCCGTTGCCGCTTGCCCCTCCCTCCTTACCACCGCTGCCAGCTGCTCCCGCCGCCATCGGCGCCCGGTTCCCCACCATCACTGCCGCCACATCTGGACTGTCATCTAGCTGCTGCAAATTGTATTATCATGGACATTGGCTGTTTTGACCATGTTGGTCCTTAAGCCCTAGACCCTGAGCCGACCAGAGGAGGATGGGTTCCCCCATTGAGTCTGGCTCCTTCCAAGGTTTCTTCCTAGTTACACCAGGGAGTTTTTCCTTGCCACTGTTGCCTTTGGCTTGCTCTTGTGGGGAGTTTAGGCTGGGTTTTGCTGTTTTGCTGTGAAGTGCATTGTGACAACTTGTTGTGAAATGCGCTATATAAATAAATATTGATTGATTGATTGATTGATGCTGTTAACATACATTTTGGCCCCTCTGTGTGTGTTACGTTCATTATGAGTCTTCTATTTTTTATTCTCTAGTAAATCCTCGTTATCTCCATTGAAACAAGCTAACGTTATATTGTATATTCCTGAATCTTTTAAAATACATGAGAATGGAATTCCGCCGCAGTTCCATGTTGAATGTGATGAAGTGCAAACTTTAGCCTACTATACAAAATAAACCAAGGACTTCCAATAACCTTATGCCCAAGCATAATTGCTCACATTCGACATAACGTTAGATAACTTGGCATATGCAAGCATTTAAAGGTGTGGCTGGCTCGCTTAACTAAATTAGCCAGCTATTATAGCTGTAGTGTTAACTTGTAGCCGGCTGGCATTGCAACAAGGAACAGGTATCTAGAGAGCTAACATTAGCACGCAAGTTCAAATCTATCCAATGTGTCGTAACGTTACATGTAAGTTCACAAAGATGTATGAATGTCCCATTTAACTGGCTAAATGGCTACGCACAACAAAGGCTATGAAGTTACCTAGCTAGCCAGTCACAGTCCAACTTTTAACCAGGTAACGTTAAGCGAGATAAGTTAGCTACGCTTGCAAATTTTGAAGTTAATTCTCACCTCAAAATAATTTAACACAAACAAATCCGCATAATTACTTGTAGCCGCTAACGGTATCCATCTACATAAATGCACCGTTAGCTTGCTCTATAGCTTCACTACGGTCTTGCTAACAAAAGTTAGCGGGCTAGCTAGTCTGGACAATCCAGCCAATTGTGCTCTACTCTAGCTGGATAGATAGCGGAGCAATACACAGCAACACGCCCTGTTAAACCGAATGAATGGCTAACCTACGAGCTAGCATTAGCACGAACAAGCAGTGCGTTGCTAATACTGGTCTATCGCATCGGATGTATATAATAGTTAGCATGGCAATCTGGTGGGTTAAATAACTGTTGGAAACACAGTCGTTTGATAACTGCCGATGTTTGTGTCCAACTTAGACCTGCAAGTTATTTACACAGCCAACTAACTATTCAGTCGGCGATTTAGCTAAGCTAGGCCAAAACTGAATTGACAGAACTCTTTGGACTGAGATTGAACACATTATGAATTGCTTCAGTAACGTTAGTCTATACTTACCTTGAGCGGCCTCACAGATTTGTTTCTCATCCCCCTGGCCGATTCTTTTCGAAGACGTTAAACAGCAGCGTCCACGTTTTTCAGACCACTTGTTTCTGTTGTACAAATCCTGCAAACTGTCTATTATTAAGCATTAGAAAGCCCTACCGATAAAGTAGGTAAATTCTTACAACAACAACAATGTCGCTAGATACTGCTTAAGTCCGCCCACCTGAGAGAACAGACCGTCTCTCATTGGTCAAAGAGTGAAAAGGTGGGTTTGAGTGCCACTGGAATAGACCAATAGCGTTCTAACATAGGTTGGATTGCCATTTTTGGATTGGGCCTTTTGGTGGGGACTGGTCTACAGTAAATTGAACGATAGAGCAGCGGACAGCGGCTTGTAGCGGGATCAAACTAGATAGCGTGCCACCGACCAGATCAAAGGACTCTATGCGTGTTCATAACAACATATGGCAAATTGCTTCCGTGAAAATAAAGACATCATACATTCATAGGATCCTATCGAGTGGAGTGAGCTACACTGAATGACAGCTGGAACTGCGACAAACAGCACAGGAGAAACAGGTTTGTGCTGGGAGGAAGGCAAGGATGTTTGTCACCTGCAGCTGCAACTCGTGAAGATAACGCATTTTGTGGCGCTGCTGAGTGCTGAGTCACCTGAAATTCTAACAATATCCCGTAGCTCTATTTTATCTGTCCTGAAATTCTGTAAAATAGAGGCAATACAAAAAGTAGCAACAGACAACTGTTAACTGTTGATTGAGCTGTTCCATATTTGAGATTAGATCATTTTACAACCTGAGGTCAATAATCCTGTTATTTCTGCCTCATCAGCATAGCTACATTGTTTGTTAATTTACTTTGTGATAATATGGATTAAGTATTTTAGTAAAGCAAGAACAGAAAATATATAAAAATCTAAATATATAAAAAAGGTTATCCCCATGAAGAGTGAACACCTCCAAGGTAATGTCCAGTGCAATCAAAAGCCCTTACCAATATAGTACTATTTAGTGACATGAGAACATTCTGTGGCAAACCATTTTTGATTCAGTCTTGAAATGTCAATGAAGGCTAGGCCTATGTGGCCTACTATTATTGAGAATGTTTTTTTCATGAGTGTGTATCTTCAAAGTCCCATTCAGTGAAGAGACAAAGACTCTCTGTTAAAATAATTAAATCCAAATTAGCACATCCAAAGATATGGCAATATAGAGAAATGTGTAATCTATATCTGGATAAAACAAACCTGTTAGTTGAACTGGAAACTGCCATTTCAACATGTCAATTTAAATTCCAAGACAAAGAAGAAATTCCCAAACTTGCAGAATCATGGTTGAGGCAAACATGCGACAAGCAGTTTTTTATTTTATTTTTAAAAAACCTTTATTCTATCAAGTTATGTGTAAAACAAAACCAATCCACAATAACAAAAAAACAACCTATAATCATCTGAGATCAAAATAATACTCAGATAATAATAGTCAGATAATTAGAAATGGTCTGAACTCCAACATTTAAAAATGGTAACAAAAGGAAAACAAATCCACACCTCCTTAATGTTTTCTTATGTGTACAGGCAGCAAGGCCCATATAGAGTAAGTAAAGGCCATACAGAGTAAAGTCAGTCAGTCTCTGGTTCAAAATAAATTATTTATTTATTTTAACAGTTTAATGAAATCTGATGTCACTACCAAACCATCAGAAAGACCATGACCATGAGTTTAGAGCATTAAAATACAAATTATTATTTTATTTTTTTTCTAATTAGTAACAAATTGGCTAGCTTATCTGCATTTAATTTTTTGTAAACCTGAAAATTCACCCTATACTGCCACTGTGAAGACCTGCAAGGCAAACAAAGATGACAAATGTAGCAAAATAACCTTTTTCAGTGGGGTCAGTACACTATTGTAAATAAAACTCCTTTTGCCAGTCTCCCATTGGCTGGCGTAAGGGTCAGCAGTCTGGCTGTAGCCAGTGAAATTGAAGAGGAAGGGAATCAGCGCCGTCGCCTGTCAGGGCTTCTGCTGCGTCTCCGCCCACTCCTGTTAAATGAGAGAAAGTTTGTTTTCCTCCCAAAATAAATTTACCAACTGATAAAAGTCTATGGATTGAATAAATTTAACAAGCATTATAAGTAACTGAGATAATCCTGATATATTATTCATAAGAGATCAAGCAGCAAGTACAGCACACCTTCTTTTTCTTTTGGGTGGTCCCCTTACGAAGCCCCAGTCCACGCTGATTGGTTGGCCCATGAGTTCCTGGCCATTCAGTCCTTCCATTGCAGCCTGGGCCTCTTTATACGTCTCGTACTCCACAAGCGTATATCCCTGGACAAGGGAACATACATTTCCATATCCAGCAGCACAAACTAAAATGGCCATCAACAAAGACAGCATTTCTTTGCTGACAAATATCCCATACAGCATAGCTGATAAGTAAACAAAACCACCTATGAATTCAATAAGAAGGAATAAACTCAAATTTTGCCAAATAAATATATATACGAGCATGAAACATCATCTTTTGCACTTCCAGATCGCTCAGTCTGTAAAAAGGCACTTAGATCTTGACATTACTTCCATCCATCCAGTAATAGTGATGTATTTGGCATCATACTGCCACCCTCTGTCGAAATGAAGACACAACACTTAAATAATATGCTAAAGGAAACACTGACTCTAATCACCAGTTTTTTTTTTTCCATTTTAAACCTGAAGAGCAATCTTCCTGTCTGAAAATGGAAAACATTTGTTACCAATTCAAGACTCATAATATTCTCTCTCTTGAAGGGTAGAAGGCCATTAGAATACATTGCAAAGCAGAGTGGAGCGGTGCATTTGAAAGCTCAGCAAAGAAAGACGTGGCAAAATTATTATCAATAACAATCAGCGTGGTGGAAATAGTTCGGTAAAATAGGTCCAAGTCGAAAAAAAAATCCTAAGTTACCCTTCAAACAACACTAAGATGAGTAGTACAGAACAGAATTATCTGAAACTCTGATGCTCGGACATTTAATCCATTTCAGATTGCACACTTTAAATCAGTCTGGGGATGTATGACTTATTCCATACCTTTAGATAGCCTGTCCTCCTGTCCAAGTTCAGGTGCAGATTCTTGATCTCCCCAAACTCAGCAAACTTGTCATGGATGTCCTCCTCAGTGGCCTCTTCCTGTACCCCGGTGACGAACAGGATCCAGCCCTCCACCGCTAGAGGGAAGTAGATGCATGCTAAACTCAAAGAATTGGGACTCCCATGTGCTAACCCAAATGCTGAAACAAAACAAAATCCTGCCTGGGAATTTTTGCGGTAACTACTACAATGCAGTAATGTAAAAAAAAGAAAATGCATCTACCCCTGTCTGAATTCTTCCCCAAAATTATTAATCTGTGAAGCCTACATTCCTCATGAGGGTAAAGATATACGTTCTACCACCCATTCCTTCATCTTAAGTACTTTTCTGGCATTTGGCAAATGCTCTGATCCAGTGACTTACAATGCAACACAATTGCAAAGATGAGGGATCAAAGTGCAGCAATTGCCTAGAGGAGGTAAATATGGTCCCAAGAGAGACAGAAAGTGCAAAAAGTACAAAAAAAAGTTGCAAAGTTGTAGTGCAGAAGATGGCCAACATCTCTGCTATGAGGACTAGCACGGGAAGCTCATTTCACCACTGAGGGGCCATAACAGACAGCGGACACAACTGGGAAGTGCAGGCTCAGAGAACAGGAGGAGACAAGAGGTCCCAAAGTTTTGGAATGAAGGTGCCTGGACGGTGCATACAGTCTGATGATCTTCTGTGTAATCTTAAGTGTGTTCTTGCACTTACATCTCTGTGGGCCTGGCTCATCACCATCCTGCTCCACGGTGTCATAATCTTCTCTGGCTCTAGACCTCGCTCCCTCTTCTATGAGAAACAACATAAATATGCCACCACATGTAACGCATGCCTCTTACTCAAACACATCTATGAATCCGATTTGAAAAGTGGTTCAAAGCAAATGGCCATCAATACAGACTTTACAAATGTCATGCTAACAGTATGGAATGCTGGAGAGATATACATTCAGCGATTCTGCCACGACTAGGGGGGTGGCAGTGCAGTAGGGGTGTCATTAAGGGCTGAGGCTGCAGCCGGTTTTTCTTCCAGGTACAGCCCTGCTGTGGTACACTAGAGCACAGGAACACAAGCTAAATTGCTTCAGTAAGATACGTGGGTGAATATGAGCATCTTCTAAGCAAAGAAGTACTGTAGCGTAAGACAAAAGACTCACCTGATCCAAAACCTCGTCCCTTCCTTTTTTTGGCCTTTTCTTTCAGCTTGTGGATGCTCGCTGAAAATAGGATTACAAAAGACTGGTGAAAATCCAATACTAAAGCATGCCAAAATTGAACAGAGAAATTAAAAAAAAAAAAAAAAACACATTTCTCGAGGAAAGTGGCTATCAGTTAAGTAGAAGAAAATGGTATTTCAATCTGTAGATAATATTAGCACATTCAATGCACGTACGGAGCAAGGGCTGCGGGTTGCATTCTCAGGTAGAGCGTGATCATTATACCAATGAGCCAACATTTATCCCAAATACTCAGCCTTAATCGCTTTAATGCACATTAAGGGGTATAAACACTTAGCAAGTGCTAATACAATTACTTGAGTTGTTAAAACTATCTGGAAATAAAACAGTAAATAGTAGAGAACCAAAGAATGTGCTCTGGCTATACTGCTTTGCAGGTCATTCCATGTCATTTCATTTCACACAACAAAAGGTGGATTTCACCACCCACCATCTCTGATTGCTCTGAAATGTTTTCTGCGCTTAGAAACAAGAGAAGATTTGTATTCATGTATTTTGCAGAAATATAATCTGACCTGTGAGAAATCAAGCTAAATAAGGCACCAAAATTGGACATTTTGTTTTGGTACGGATCACATAAAATTCTGTAAATAAAGTACCCAACACTATTTGTACCAAACTGCTTTCCGATAACGATTAAGACATGAGGACTGTAAATACATGCTCAAAATCCACCCATGGACCCCCAAACCCCACCCCGATCCCACCGCAACAAACAGCATATAACACCAGCTATGTTTGATCAAGCATGGAGCTAGGGCCACTGTTTGTTGATACTATCTAATGTATTCTCAGTGAATACTGTGTTGGTAGTTTCCCCCGGCATAGATTAATGAGTCACTGAAGTTGTTTATTTTATGAGCCATTATATGATGTACCTGTTTCTGACAACCAAACGTTGCTGTACTGGCCCACCCTTTAGGTTGACAATAGCATCACGTCAGGATTATGTCTAAATCGGTATCATTTTAAATTAAAGCTTTAAATTAATATTGAAGACACTTTCTACAAACATTTTGTTAATTGAAGACACTAGGGCTGCACAATATATCGTAACGATATTACTTTTTTTTTTTTTTTATCAACTTGGTACTATTTTCACAAGTATGTAGTATATTTTCACAACTCTTAGCACAAAACTCAAAACTGGTCACACTTGTAATGGTCACACCAGTCTTTCATTCAAAACATGTAATTTTGCATTAATTTGGATTGTAAACATATATCATCACACAATCATTGATTCAAAATATAAGTGTGTTGTGAAATGCAATGAGAACATTGGTTTAATCACCAAAACACAACATAATTTCATTTTAGTCATTTTTAATGACCAGTTAATCAAATAGCAAATAATGCAAAATACGCATTTCAAATCACCCTTAGAAGTACTGAAAGTAATATGCTACAGTACTGTAAATTACAGTAGATTACGCAGGCAATACACATACATTACATAACAAAACTGACAGAAAATCTATCATTTCCATAATATCTATCCAATTTGTGATAAACGGTGTGATCAAATAAAACGTCCTCTACAATCATTCATGCAAATAAATATTTTACTGCTGTTCAGATAGTTTCAACATAGCTGTACTGTCTGTAATGTAAGAAATTGAAAGAATAAAGAATGATGAATGAAAATAAAACATAATATATAGCACACGTTTGGTGCATCAAGCCTGTCTTGGGCATTTGGCCATAAAATCTCATCCACGTCACAGTGAATGACCTCATTGTTCATGCACTGCAGGTAAAACCCTTTGGCATGGCGAATCCAAAGATTGGTCCGGTCTGATGTCGTTGTATGCCTCATACATGGCCCGAAGGAGGGTGTCATGCTCATGGGGATGGTGATTGCACACCTTCCACCTCCATGCTGAAAAAAAATCCTCAATTGGGTTCAGGAAAGGAGAGTATGGGCAGGTATAGGGTCACAAATTGGGGATGGGCGGAAAGCCATGCCTGAACCACCTCTAACATTAACAATGTTCTCCCACAAGCTGTCTATCACGTTGAAAGAAATGGCAAGTGCACATATCCCCTTTTATGTATATGGTGACCAATTTTGGCTACTATTATGTTAAATCAATTGTGTGTTGTACTTATGTGCTTAAAGTTTTGATGATGTGTTCAGTTTTAGTTTTAAATGTACTAATAGTTGTGAAATTAGTACCAATTTGATTTAACAAACTGTAGTATCGGCCAATGTTAGTTAAATTATTAGTTATTATGCTTATTAGTTTGTTATTTCCATTATCGGTATTGGTCTCATGAAGCCGATATGGCAACCGATAATTATTTATCTTTTCGAACATCTAGTGCATCACCCTTGATGGCTGGAAAAAACAACATAAGGAGAAACAATATTACATTAGTATTAATTATACCAACCTACTATTAAACTATTATTAAATACTAACAATAAAATTAGCCTAACTCAAGCGCAGCATCAATGCTTTTATTCAGAGACATTTAGAATAACTTTTATGCCATTAATAGCCTATCAATGTTGAACAGCAGCTAATAATAAAAACAAATAAGCCTATTTAATGGACCATACGTGTATATTGGATGTTACAGCCCATTTACTACAAATTTTCTGTAGCCTACATTACATTGCTGCAAACCAATTTTCAAAACAAACAGCTTAATAATTTAGATTATGAATTTGTTTTTCCCATCATCTAGGAAGCCATTGTTTTCCATTCGTTTCCGTACGTTGTGAAAATCAATTTGCAGAGACTTAAAAGTTGCTTGAGATAGGTAATCCATCATGGTGAACAATTTGTAAAAGTTACTTCATCATTGCATAATAACGCATTTTAAAGTGCGGATTGATATGAAAAGACATCACAACCGAATGTTTCTCCGCTAGAAAGTAGGACATGAAGAAAAGACTGTTTTACAAACAAAATTCAAACATAAATGACTTCTTAACCCGACATGATTGTTCGCATGCAGGGAATAAAGTTTAACACCTGAACGTTTGAATTAGAAACATCGGGAAATTGGGTAACTAATAACTCAAACTAAAAAGCTGCTATGTGCTTTGCAGCAATGTAAAGTCCACAATATTTGTAGTAAATACTTTGGTCCATTAACAGTAACCACTTGTAAAACAAGTTCTGAGAGCATGTGCCGTCTTATCTATACACAACTTATATAAAGTTTTAAATAGCACAATCACAAACATTGCACTTTTGAATGTTTAAGTCTTTTAAATGTAATGTAAATAAAATCTAGATTTTAAATGAAATGTATAAAACTAGAAACTTATTTTCAAATAGCCTAGCCTATAAAAACAATCTGTGTTGCTTCAAATTGGTGTTCTCCAATGTGCCGTTTCCTGTAACATTTAGGCTATACATTCAACTCTGAGTGATAATAACCCGAGCCATTGTGTTATGCTAAACTGATGATGTCTCAAATAATACACTGCAGTCCAATAAACATACTTAATTGTTACATTTGCTATGATCTTACTTACATTGTTTTGATTTTCACCATCATAAATGTAATCATTGCCTTTCAAGTTTTTATCAGTTCCATAGTTGGGTCAGTGCATGCCTACAACACCCCAGTATCCAAGCATAATCCCCCAAATGAGATCCACGTTTATCCCATGAAGCCGAGGGCGGCTCTGCGTTGAGATTGCCCCACACAGCTGTAAATAAGTACCCCAGGTCTCAACTATGCCTACAACAATCTTCTGACATTCATCACCCTGTTTCTTATTTTTCAGCGTCAACTGTAAGCATGGGAAACGTGTTCTGAACCAGTTAGCATAGTAGTTAGACAAATAGCAGGTAACAAGAGCAGTGTTAGCCGGCTCGCTAACAGTTAAGATTATCTTGCTGACGAACTAAATTAGCTGTAATCTGTATGGCGACCAAACCAGTCAGTTAATGGGGTTATCGTGGTTATGTTAAAACCCCAGAGTCTGTTTAAAATGACAAACCGACAATACAATTTTAGTTAACGTTAGCGGGTTGGACACGTCGTTATGATTGCGACGACTCATTCAAATATGTTAGCGTTAGCTAGCTAGCTAGCTCGCTCGCTAGCCAGCTACCATGGCCCGTTATTAATCATCATGTTTTACGGTGTTCAAATAAGGGGGCATCTCGTGTCTCAAGTTCAACATGCGTATAAAAGTGGCGAAAACCACAGGATGTCAGTACAACTCAATTATTACCGTCACCATCCTCATCCATAGGGAACTCCTCGCCTCCCGCTTCATGTAGGTCTAGTACATCCGCCATATTGACCGTCTTGTGCATAGATGTATACTAGTATCTATGGTCTTGTGTATATATATCTATGGTGCACCAGTACCAGAAAACAGTTCAGGGGTGTGTACACTGACTTCTGGGATACTGAGTGTTGCTGGTCGAGTCCGGCTCGAGCTAAATCATCCCTAAATCCAATGATTTACAACATCGTTTCAGTGGCTATTTATGTGCATATTGAATTAATTTCAGAGTTTTTATTATTTTTTTTATTAATGAAATACAAGATGCCGGTATCTTTTTAAATAGCAACGTACAATGGAACAAACGTAGGAAACTTAGAATTTTTTGTAGGCTGCCCTTTTCTTGTAATTTACATGACTTCGTAGGTCAGTACATCAGTGGTGTCACGGTTCAAATACAACAAAGCAGGATTACTTGGCTGGAAAACTGCACTGAGTAAACCTGGGAACAGCTCTTTTTGCTTCAGTCCATGTTCCAGATTTGGGATGGTTCCGGTTTTTACTCAGTGCAGTTAACTAAGTAATCCTGCTTCGTAGTATGCCCCCCTGGTCTCATTCTCATTGCATACAAAACCATACGTTAAGCAAAGAACTTTGTAAAGGAATGTATGTATGATGGACAACATCATACATTGTGCTGTAGAGGTTTGTAGGAATGGTGTTTTCATAATTTCTGTGTTCTGCCAGAGTGGAAAATCACAAAGGGGCACGCTATGTAAAAAATAAATAAATAAAAACAGAATCAGTGCAGCATGTAGACCTGAGTGAATAGGTGTTTTGATTAGACTGTGTGACCTCTTGCTGCCAAAGTACTCAAAACTACAATAGGATAAATTTGAAATAAAAGATTTACATTAATTGGACAGCATGATAGCACAAGTTGATATCCTGTTAAATTGAGTGATTTCCATTTTAACAGTATGCATAAATTGTAACTGACCAGACTCAGAGATTTGGAAGCAGTTTGCTAAAATAAATGGATTTTAATGAATGCAGCATAAGCGGGTGAACATTTATTTTTTCCATATTTAGTATCTGTAATAATCAGTTATTTCTTCTTTGTTAATGCATATATAAGAACCAGATTTAGATCATTCTTAGAAACTTTCTTGAAGAAAAATCCAAAAATATATCTATTTAGTCCTGTTTCCCAAGCAGATTATATTTAACTCTAGTCATTACTATGAATACTCTAAAGTCCTCATCCAACTCTAAAATGAAATTTGAAAACTATAAAATGTAATTAAAAATTTTTTTTAAATGCTTCAAATGAAACCTGCAAAAATGTGACCTGTTTTGAACATCAGACTGCAAGATGAACACTGCCATTAGGATAAACCCTGTGTGGACATCCAAGATGACAAAAACTGGGGCTGCATTAAATAGAAAATCTACACTAAAGATGTACATTTTTCTCTACAAATTTATGTGCCACTATTTGTAGCTTTAATACTTTTTTTTCTGCAATTCTGCATGCATTAGCCTTTTCAAAGTGTTGCTGATTCGTACACATGCTCTTTATATATAACTGAATAAAGGTTAAGATAAAGGCATAACATTACTTGCACTATCCATCTGGTGGAAAGTACTTGGAACAGGTAATGTGCTAAACACATTTTCATTAGTTTTCTTTTTAACAATATCATTGTATTGATTTTGAAATGACAACAGTCAGCCTGTTAATCACATCCAGTGGAATCTACTCCCCCCACTTGCTTTGTGTCCGCACTCTCAGCACTCAACAGAAGACCCTTGGACTTAATCATTTGGACTTTGCTAAACAAGAGCCAATGGTCATGATTTTTGCACATCTGATTACAAAATCTGATTAGCAGCCTTCACCACCCAATGACAGGACACCTTGCGATCAGTAATGACAAATCATCTTCATGCCTTCAGGAGCCCCCTTTCTCCAAGGAATTATAAATGTAGGTACCTTCTGTCTCCCAAAAGGAGACCTCATTCCGTGTGAGAACTACAGAAGTGAAGGTAAGACCCTCTGATTCACTTCTGATTCCTGTCTGTCTTATTGAATGAGGTAGTTTTTGTTTGTAGTTTGAACAAACAGATCTAGCTCTTATCTGGTCAGAAGATGCATTGAGAAGTGATCACCTGTACTGTGTGAGAGCACAGAAATTGTGGAACTGAAAGGAAAGCTGCAAGGCCTGATATTACAGGCTTGTATTTAACACAGATTTTTTGTTATGCGCAATTTGTGTGAATGATTGCTCTGTTGAGCCAGTACAATGGAGTCCTCAACAGCAGGATTTCCATTGCTCTCAGACACTGTAAGAGATGGCTACACCCAATTATGAATTCCACAACAGTATGAAATGTCTATTACTGTTCTATTTCTAATGAATCTATTGGGTGCAAGTGGGGAACTAACATGTATCTTGCTCTTATACAAAAGCATGCGCTGAGAACTGTTGAGAAAACCGTTAAACAGAATAAAAGGTCTGTCATTGATGTAAAAGTATCAGACAGCTTTAAACTTCCCCAGTTGACCAAAGAGATTGTGCTAAACATATTATTGTTCATTTTCAGGTGTCTTGTCCAAACAGCCATCATGAAGTTTTCTCTTGTCTCAGCCCTTGTGGTGGTTTTGTTCCTGACACATGGTAAGAACGGGTTCCTTAATACATCGTCATGATGGCAACATAGACAGGCAATCTGATTATTTACTTTATTTTCATGTATTAATCTCTGCACAACCAGTATCTGAAATTTTGTGTAAATGTATGAATGTATTCATCCGAATTATGTCATTGATTGTTGGTTGAAGGTTATATGGGAATGTAGAAATGACCCATTATGCAAAAGAGAACATTTTCTCGCTATCTGGCAGGAGTGCTTAAATGTGGTTTTCTGCCTTGAAGGAAGTGAATCTGTGTCTCTGGTGAAAATAGATGCTCCCTTGGTGGTTGCCACTCTAATAAAGTACATGCCGGACCTATCCTCCCTGGTGAGCAAGACCACCCAGGGCCTTGTAAAGGGTGCAAGGAGTCATGAGCTGGCTGGCAAGGCCAAGTAAGTCTCTAACACCAAATCCACGCTTGGCTCTTTCTCTTGCTGGAATCTTGCCATTCCTTCTAACCCTTTTCTCTCTCCATGGCTCTACCAACCTAGGACAGGAAACATAATGTGGCAGGGTCACACTGTCTTACTGCTTTTGGAAACCTGTTTCCATTGTAGGATTCTCTCTGACATTTTTGTAACAATGAATAATTGACGTGGGAATGCTGTTTGTGTCTTTTTCTGTCCTTATTAAAATGTTTTCAACACACAGACACACGCATAGATGTAATGCAAAACAGTGCTCTGATATGGTAACTACTTGTCAATAATTAAATAATAAAAAATATGAGCCTCTCACTGAGTCCATGCAGGCCCAGCTCAAGCCATTTAGTGACAGTCTCCTGCCCCCGTTTGAGCACATTTGGAAGACCTTGTTGAATGCAACCAAGACCATGACCAACTAGATCCAACAGTGACAAAACCCAGCAGGGCCACCCATCCAATTCTGACTTCCCCCTGTTTTAAACTAACCTATTCCATCTAGCCTTATACTGTGATATCTTTTTCATGAATAAAGGTCTTGAATGTTGACCATGTTGTCTGTGTATCCTGTGTTTATTCATGTATGGAAAAAATTGAATTTAGTTTTTCGGAAAATTTGTCCTTTTATCCTGCTTGTTTGGCAGTGTGCAATGTTATATTGTCATCCCACATTTTTTCAAACTGCAAACTGGCCTGGTGTTAGGTCTTAGAGTTGTGTCAGCATGCTCCTCGTGTGATATAATATTGGTCATGATTTGAAGATCTTAGTACAATATATATCACAATACGATTCATATCATAATACATACTGAGGCATGCCTTCATTGTAGCTCCACAAGTGTGGTAATCTCTTATTTAGCCAAAGATGTATAAATGTTGCAATGGTCTCAAGTGTTAAATGTCATTATATGTTGTATGTTATTCTATGAAATGAAAAAGTTGCAAAGTAAAATCAAGACATGGATTAAGGATGTGGATTAGGTTTTCATTAATTTTATCCTATATGCAGAATTATTGTAGGTTTTTGTTGGGAGTAGACCTTTGCAAGGACATTCCTTCAGATAAAATGGGTACCCACATATAATTCAGATTAGGGGTTTGTGATAGGCCATTTGGGCCTACTTCTGGTAGATGTTCTCTGAGTGTGTTGGGTCCTTTCTGCCCTGCTGTAATGCATTTTAGAAGCTGTTTAAGATACAGTTTGGCTATCCTATTCCACTTATATTTCAGCAATAGAGAGGTTGACAGCAAGTTTGCATGGGCCAGTTGTTGGCTTTTGAATAGTTTGCAGTATGCTGCACATTTCATTGTGGACTATTCATATTGTGTAGCAGTGTGATCTATTTGGACCCTCCGTTATTTTTTATTCTTTATCCTTGTAAAGTGGACAAAGAGGAGTAATGTACTAAGGAAATAAATAATAGGAAATAAATGTATTAGTAATCTAGTCAAACACTCTCGTCAAATATTTTCAAAACTGACATACCCATTCTCCATACGTTTTCTAAACTTACTAGTCTTTGATTCCTTATGAAGTACATAATACTAATAAAAAATAATAAATTCACTTATTGTCAGTGCTTGCTGAGCTGCAATGTGGTGTACTATTGGACGACTCAGTACACTGACTAACTTTATTTAGTAGAATTGATTTTTAGACCTTTATAATGACCAAGCCCCTGAGTGGGCTACATCTCAAGATTAGTTATTTACCAAATTGGAATCTTAGGTCCTCAAAGGTCTTTGTTCCCTCAAGCCATTTGAAAACAAATGGTGAATGTTTTTTTCTCCCAGGCGCTTAAACTTTGACAAAGAACATACAAGCTTTAGAAACAATATGAACTTTAACTTTAATGTTTTCTCGTTTTAAGAAACTTAAATACATTGGACCTCATTCATGAACCGTTCCTAAATATGCGCGTATATTTATGTACGAAACGAGTTGGTACGAAAGATTAACGCCGGATTCATCAAACCGTGTGGGAATGGGAAAGGGGGGTTTTTTCGCATTCACGTACGAAGCGCGTCCACGTTATTTTGTGATTAGCATAAATCCACGCCCATGAATTTCCTTATATGGAGGCTGTCACTTCCATTTAAAGGTCCATACCTAGTCAAAATGGCCCAGAAAAAGCAATGGAAATAATTATTCTGACACTAAAATCAACTTTTATTAGCAGATGTTCAATCAAGAAAAAAAACAGTTTAGTACTGTCAGTACCGGTGTCATAAACTGGTAAAATAAAGGCCTAGAAAAAACTAACCGGTTAAAAACTTTCACTTTTAAATCAAGTTTATCCGGGTTTTCACCTGAACGCGAGACGGCGTTACACCGACTTTTCAGCAAAAACGTTCACAGGGGTGTGCAGTCTATATGGCACCGATAACATTGGACAGGTTGGCAATTTCATAAAAACCACGCTTTACCTCTACCTGGCTTTGCATCTTGTAGGGTAACTGGATGTACTGTTGACCACAATTGCAACCCTGGCTACAGACATCATATAAGCCACTTTAAAGCAAATTTCGTTCATTGGTTAAATGTGTGTTTTAATTAGCACAGCGTAGGCTATTTAAAGTACCGTAATGTACAATTTCAACAGCAGGTAGCCTAATTAAACAGCTTCATAGCCTACAATTGATTAATAGGCACAATCTAAAGTGCTTTTTACAATCATAATTTATTGCGTTTGCAACAGAAAATAAAATAATAATAATATTCTAATTATCACTCAGAAGCTATACATTTAACGGCATTCTGAATTTACGAACGCGTAATATACGAGCAGGTGTAAAATTTGTTAGTAGGCTACATGCGAACAAATCTCAGATACGAAAACTTTGATGAATGCCCAAATACTGCCAAATTTGCTAATACGAACGATTTACGTACAAATTCGTTCTGCTCACGTTTCATGGATGAGGCCCATTATGTTTAATGTGGAGATATACTCTTTGCATTGCTGTTTCATCTACGGCTGTTTTTACCAATTAAACTGTAATTTATGCAAGCATTTTGGGGGAAGCATGTCTAGTTATACTTCATTGGTACAGCAGAGGGCAACATAGGTTAATAAATTTATTTATCTCATGACGCTAGATATTATTCACGTATATACCTACAACAGACTTTCAGGGGGGTTTTAATATATTCTTCTGCTTGCTTTTCAGTTGATACCAGTGAGTGACGCTGTACTTGAGAAATTGTCACGCAGCTGTGAGGCAGACTATGACTTGTTGTCAGTTTTGACACCTAGAACAACAAAATCACTAGTCTTCCACACTGCAGTGGACCAAAATAAAACAAGAGAGGAAAAAATAGCATGCAGCCATGATAGAAATGCTTCCTCCCCTGCATCTCTGTTGAAGACAAGAGTAAAGGGAATCAATTGTATTTTCAAATAAAGCATCAATCTGTCATTTTGCTAAGAGGCAAACAAATTAAAACAATCAATGCTCTTCTTACTAACAGAAGCCTATTTCTGATGATCCCAAGAAAGCATGATAATTTGTGTTTTCGTTCAGAGAAATCTGAAAAGCGATAGAAAAGCAGCCAGCATATTGAATGTTGGTTTTGCTGGAACCCTTCTTATTTATAACGAATTAGCCCTACACCCCCACAATCATTAACCCTGAATGGAGTAATCAGTGAAGGAAAAAATGTCATAATATCAGCATGGACCACAGAATGTTCCATTTTCAAGGAATTTAAGAATGGTCCCAGCTGTTTGGCCTAGCTCAAGCCTTGGCCTTTCTGTTGCCAGGTAACGAACAGCCTATGCTTAGAATGGCCTCCTCTATTGAATCTTTTTGTGTGTTCTGTCTTCCTATTGGCAGGAATATAGTTGGTTGTCATTGGGCCCCAGTCAGAGCTATGCACCACAACAGCCCATAAACCCCCTAGTTGAAGGATTGAGAGTCCTGAAGAGCTACTGGAGATGCTGTACTGCCAGGACTGTATGACCTTGTATTTCCCGATTTTAAAAGGACAAATATCAATAATGCAAAATGCTGTAATGCCAGGAGCCCACACTCAACTCCCACGCATAGAAACCCCATTGAAAAGGAAAGGCCATATAAGAGCACTGATTATGTATTGGATAAATTTGAGTTTGTTTTCAAGAACAAGTGCGGATGCAGGAGTTGCACCACTTAAAATTTAAGAGATGCAACAGATGGGCCCTTACAAATTCAATTACAGATCACCTTGAGCACATGAGCACTTGGAAAAATGAAGTTTCATGACCGAGTTGTGGGTATTGAATTTTTTTGTTCTCAAGTCCAGTACAAAGCAATGGTGATTATATTGTAACAAATTAATTGCAGTTCATGTCTTTTCTAGTGACACACAACAGACACATTTTGATCAGTAAACGGCAGCAATAAAAATGCTGAAATACAATAAAAGAGTGGATATACAAATATTAAAACTATAAAAAGAAAGACAAGACTTGATACAAAGTTTGCAGGGCGATAGTTCTGAAACACTTGAACACCAATTACAGAACATACACTCATGATGGCAATATGTACAATGAACTCTGTGTTTCCCTACATCAATTAATCATATTAGTATATATTAATCACCCAATTAATCTTAGATCTATTTATTTGGGTGATGATTGCTTAGAAATAAAATAAAAACACTCAGAAAAATGGTCTGTGTAAATGAACTCAAATAGATTATTTAAAGAATAACTCTAACAGAGTACCTGTGATCCCTATTGGTCAATTTATAAAACACTTTTTTCATATTTGACATGTTTTGTGTTTGTTGAGATGCAGTATACAAGTATCCAGCATAGTATACCTGTGAAGAGAAAGCAGATAGCGAAATGTGAAAGGCCTGAGTTAAAATGTAAACACACCCTTCACAAATATGCAAAGCTGATCATTTTAATGGTACTTTGAACAAAGTGTTAATGGTGGGGTTGAACCTTAAGAATCCTCATCATTTTGATCCATTGAACAAGAAGTAAATCAAGCCATTTAAATTATAGATAATATCAGATATAGTATGTAACTGAATATAGTATTGAAGATTTCAGTTTTTTATTTTACAACAATAAATCCTAATAATAATATACCTTTGAAAGAAATATAATTTTGAGGTGCAACCCTCCAAAGCCCTGGTGTACTGTAGTGCTTACTTCTGCTCTTATGTACAGAAGACCACACAACCACAGCCCTTTAAGACCCTGGTGTATGTGTAGCTACCCCATAATCAGCCCAAGGCTTATTATCAGTCTGTGATAGATAAGTAGAAGGACATACATGGTCAGCTGCTCACACCAAGAGCAACTGATAACCTACAGTGTTTATAGTATCCAGTCACGAGCAGTGCACTGCACTGGGCTGAACAGAAAGCTCAAGAGCCCCTTTAAGACATCTGTTTGTTGTACTATGGGTGTGTGTGTGTGTGTGTGTGTGTGTGTGTGTGTGTGTTATTAGTACATTATCAGAATAATCTAAATGTAGGTGGCTGTATTTTTATTAGGCTATATGGATGCTGTCCCCAGGCTATGCTAATTGAAACATGATCCAGGCTGAAGGCTAAAAATGCATGAAATGTTTTAGGAAACAGGTTGTGAGTTCACATCAGTCTTTCCTGTTTTTCTCTTTACTTCTTTTCCACTGATTGCGAGAAATGGAAGTAGTTATCCCTCCCGTGGTGTGCTCTGCATATCTCATTTTGAAAAAATGATTCTAATTTCCTGTTTCCCAATGCTTGTCAAAAAAGTAACACTCTTCCCAGTATGCATTGTGAAGTAGGCAATTTGATTGCCCTTCTATTACTATGATGATAGGTTTGGGTTTTTCCCCCTTCATTTCATACATACCAGTTTTGCGTTAAAAATCAGTGCAATAGAGGTTTTTTTTATTTTAACTATATTTGAACTTTCAGATAATATAACTTTTGAATTAGTTGGCAAATGTTGCTGTAAAAATCGTACCACTGTATCCTCTTCCAGCTTGTCTTTATTTTAGTATATTTCTCTATGTAAGCCTTACATAAGCCTCAACCAATGCAGTTTTGCATACACCAAAAATATACTCAGCCTTTCCATTACAGTGATCGTGAGGCTTTTTAAATGTCTATGGCCTAGAATGAGAGGGAACTATTGGATCACCTTTGGGGCCACATTGATTCCCCCCTTTATTTAAACAACAATCTTACAAAATATTAAAATTGATCCAGCAGATATGGATTCAGCATCCTAAAATAGACCAAAAGTGTCAACAAAAAAAAAGGGTCGGGCAGATATAACTCAAAACTATGTTTATTCCGCACGTGAGACATAGACTTTGCAGAATGGCAGCATATTCCCCAGTAAGTGACACTGAGGAAGGACCCCAGACTGAGGATAAACATGTTGACAATTCTACTTCATTAACATTTCCAAATCATATTCCAGGTGCATCTCTAGACTGCTATATAATCTAGCTGTTTCTCAGAGCCGGTCCCAGGAATGCACTGTGTATGCTGGGTTTCTTTCCAGCTGAAATATCTGTTAATTAGGTTTGATTAACAGTTAAAACTAATCTTTAGTTATCTGTGTATTGCCTATTTGATACACATTTGTAGACAAAATGGCTGTTTTGGTCAACAGAAAAAATAAAATGCAGTTATTAATTTGACTGATTTCAGTAATATTTTTTGCTTGAAAAATAATGCAGCCATAATAAAGGTTAATTTAGTTAATTTTGTTTTCAATTACATTGTCAAGGCCCCCTTGAACAACCAATTGCAACCAAGTGCTCTCATACCTTTCAGTTTCTATTTTCTTTAGGGGGCTCAAATGGATAGAAAAGGTTCAGAGAAAAACCTTTTGTTGTATCACCCTATTAGAGCAAATATATTCCCAGCAAACTATATCTGTAACGAAGAACTAATAGGCAGTACTTTATTGAGCAACGTCAAATCAAAATCAGTGTTTAATTGACTGCTCAATCAAACTTTATTTGAGGGTTCAGCGTGAAGAAAAGCCAGAATAAGTCAAGGTCAGTGTTTAAGAAGCACTGTTCTAACTCGAAGGCCCTCCGATGTATGTTTGCAATTAATGGGTTCTGCAAAACATGGGTTATTATTATAATAATGTGGATGACCAAAATATTAAGGTATGATTCTGCACTCGTCCATATGATCCCTATCAATGCTTTACATGAAGATAAACAAGATTTGTTGTATTGTTGTATTTTGGCCTCTCAATACACGTATCCTTTATAAAAGGATTGAGTGCACTTTACGTAATAATTGCTTTATTTTACACATCTATCTATAAACACAACTTGGAGATTATGAAGAAATTGTCATCCTCCTACATTACACTCTGTTCTCTGCTTAATTACACTAGGGCTGTTACATACTGTCACATCTTACATACGGTTATGAATCTCTCTTGCCCAGTGTCCATTTTAAAAAAGGTACACAGCTGATCTGTCAATGATAGGCACAAAACCAAGATCGAGTAAATAATGGTGCAATGAGTTCCTTCCATAATAATATTGTGAGATTTGTGATTGCTGTCAGATGTTTTTTTTTTCATGAAGCTGTTAATAATAATCTTAAGCATCAGTAATCCCCTTGGATTTGTAAATATATAGTTTAAAGGATTGATTGATGCTTCTTTTAAAGCACTTAAAACATATATTCTCAAAATACTGCTATAGCAATAAACTGTTTATAGATCACAAGCCAAAGTATATGTTATGTATAATATGTTATGTATATGTATAAGAAGCCAATAAGCTATGCATTAATATGTTTTGGAGATATATATTGACATAAAATAAATCTCCAGTGGTACAGTATGAATCAAAATCTGATCACAACATTTAGAACACCTTTGCTCACACTGAGGTACATAAAAGAAACATGAGTATCCTGCAATTGTGAATGTATTTATATGTAACATATGATGTAGGTGAGAATCATTATGACACAACCCTTAGCCTCCCATCAAGTAAGTACAATGAATTTGCCCTAGTATTGTTTGTGGAACTGATTGGTTAAACAGCAACAGATATAATTGTTTGGTGTATTGCCTAACACTCTATTCAATGCAACTAGCCAGCCTTTACAACTGACTCAATACAGCCTGCTCGGTGCTTAAGAGTTCCTTTACAGATCTGAAAACTGTTCCTTTTCTGCATAAAACCTGTTTCTGTTTTCTCTGTTTCTGTTTTCATTTCAAAAATTCTGCTGGAAGTTGAAGTAATTCCAAGTTAATGATGCAATGTTGCCACATGCTTATCTTATTACTGTTACCCCTTTGTCCTTAGCTGTGAATTAAACCTCAACTGTGTGGTCTGGTGGATATCTGCATCTAAGCCTGGTTATGTCCTTTTCTGGATGTATTTAACCATTAATTTATCAGTAAAATGTGTGATGCATTGGTGGTAGCTGCTGGGAAGCATTGTTGCTTGGAACATTTACTTGACGTCCCCTGCACTGCATTTGCTGAAATATCATGTTTTCTTATATTGTTGCTGGCGGTGATTAGCGCCAGGATTTTTCATCGGAAAGACCAGATGGTAGCAAGGAGATGCATGCAAGCTATCGGATCGCACCGCACAATAATACAGCACCCAGGATGAGTACGGACAATACGGTGACATGTAACTGCTTGTGAATAAATGGGTTATAGCACATTTACATTCACCAGCCGCAGTGACAACAACGCTTCCTTTATTTCCCGTAGTTTCAAAGCAGTCCTTGAACACATTCTACAAATGACACAAAAGTGCAGTTTAGATTTAGCACACACAGTAAGTAAAATATGAAACACTTACCACGCTGAAATAGGTCATTTGGGCTTTCACGGCAAAACAAAAAGAGGTCATTGTGATAGAAATAAAAGCGATGGCGAATCACTTGACTCTCGATTGCACTTGAAAATAAAAAGGGGGGGAAATAAAGATAAAGTATGATTAACGCAAGCCCGATGCTGTGAAATAAGAGGACGGAAGGGGAGAGGATGAGGTTCGGGATGTTGGGGGGGGGACCCGCGGTCCCATGTTTTCCGTTCCCGGCGAGGGGGGCTGTTGCCCCGGATGCGGAGAATGGGCAAACCCCTGGCTTGCTATGGCCTCTTGGCACCAGGGCACTGGCTGTCTGTGTGCAGAGTTGGTGACAGATTGATACGCTAGGCAGACATAGGTTATGCTTTTACTCAAATCTAACAGAGAACTGCCCCCACCACACACACACACACACACACACACACACAGATAGTACACACAGGTGCTATTCAAGGAAATTGTGTAAAAATGATGTCATTGGGCACATCAAAACCCTTTCAGCATAAAAGTCCCGCCTTACACATCCAGTAGGGTACCCCCCCCCCCCACTCCCACCCCACTACCTCTTTCTTGCGCTCTTTCTCTGTCTCTTTCTCTCTTATTCACTTTAGAATATGCACACACACACACATACACACACACACACACAAGCAGCTAACCTTTACATGCTTCTGTGCTTTCAGTTTCTGTGCTATAATTCCATGTACGCAGAAAATTAAACTAAGATGTAAAACAATATAGAAGTTTGCATTCATTATTAGAAAAGGAATTGCAGATCCTTGTTTATATACGCGAACATAACCATGAATGTATGTCTATATTCCAATGAAAAACAGGATAGTTATTCTACCTTCAACTGGTTTTCAAACCTTTCTGTTTCATTCCATAATTGTCTAATTATCCTTTCACCCTGATTCCAGAAATTACAGTATAATCAAGGAGAGTAGAGGCAGACAGAAGCCAATGCAGATGCTTTGCCTCAGCAACAATGGAGTGCTGGCCTTGGTGATGGTTGCTAGGCAATGGAAGAAATCCAGTGGCCTCCTTGGAAACTAGAGGCCCTTGAAAGGGTTTAAAAGAACAAAAAACACACATACACAAAAAAAGCAAGACATAGAGTATAAAAAAAGAGATAGGGAGCAATTCTCTTGGCCCTCTCAAAAGTATCAACATGTTCATGCTGAACATTTTGGTGGAGGTCGAAAGCAGATGGGGGTGGGGGGACTGTATTAATCTATGAAACAAGGTTGTGACTGCTGGAGGGGTTTTGATAATTAATAAATAATGGGTGGGTTCACTGACATTTCTGACACTTTAAGATAAAATAATGAATAGCCTACTAACCAGAAATATACATATATGCGTTGCTTTTCACTTGTGACAAGATTGGGAACATTGCAGTTTTGTCCTTGAGCCTGGTTCAAATTTACATTAAAGATAGTGCTGGAAATACAGCCTTAAAACCTGGTGCAAAAATGTGATAACAAAAAGGCCCAGGTAAAAGCTATTGATAATCAAGAGTGAACTGAAAAAAGGTTTGGGATTTTCAAAGGTTGCCCATTTCTCTTTTTTAACACTGAAAGTGTGGATATTATCTTATGAAACTCCAGGATGTCATCAACTTCCTTGCTTGTTCATTTTCTCTTCCCCGGTGCTATGAAGTGCAAGGTCCCTTTAACGCTCAATATAAATTCAGATCCCATGTGATCTGAGGGTTGGGGGCTTCTGGGAGACTTGGTGAGGCCGGACCGACAGCAGCCTTGTTGAGTTTTGGGAATGCCTTAGAATAGTTTCGAAAATGCATGGGAATGGAAATAAAATGTCAATTTGATACATTGATGGTCTGGCCAAGGCAGGAGGGTGTTTCAAAGGTGAAGGAGGAACTCACTGTGGGTGGGCTTCTGTGACCTTCTGTACCTTATGATGCCAGCATAGCATTAGGCTACTGGTGGGATCAGTAACGTATTCCATATGAGTGGGTTTTTACCACCAAATAATGAACAGCCCCAGATTTAACACAGGTAAATGCATTTAAATAAATAGAATAAAAGACTGGTAAAATGCTACCAGCAGTGGCATTTGATATTGGAGTGTACTCCATTACATAAATTGTTATGGTTTTTAATCTTTCGTGGTTAAATAAATGAGAACAAGTTGCATAAAATTGCATTGCATTATTGTATAAAATGTATAATATAAAGTATGCATCTCCACATAAAAGCCAGACATTAGAATAAATATGCATATATACAGTATGCATCTCCACATAAAAGCCAGACATTAGAATGAATATGTTTCAATCCAGAAACATACTAAGGCAAACACACTGAAGCGTACCAATTTAAGGTCCTGTATTTGATGTGTTACAGCTGTTCGTTTACTGTGCCATGTTGTGCCATGAAAACACCAATACATACTGTATGCATTAAACACAATATAATGGTGTTAGATATTTATAGTCCCTTTTTACCTCTGTATGAATATATCTAGCTTCCGGGATTTTTATTCAGAAATATTTTGTTGTGAATGTGTTTGTGATTTAAGAATTGAGTTGAGGGAATTATGATGGGTTTTATATATATATATATATATATATACATACATAACCATACCGCTCCTGTTCTTCTAAATCTGAATTAGAAATTTGAAATGGACTGGGTGAGCGGCTTTGTCAAGCCCCCATGACCAGAGTTGACCAGGGTGGAGAAACACAGGGGAAATAGCAGAGACCCACTTTGACAAGCCTACTTAAAAGAAGGACTCTGTTCTTTTGTGTGGCTGGAAGTGGCAGGTGCAAAATACAAGTCATTGTAGGACTGAAAGGTCTGGCTGTGTAGGGAGTAACGTCTTAAAATAAAAAAAAGATTTTTTGAGGCTCGTGTTTCCTGAAAAGAAAATGGAAAATGGAAGAAACTCTTTGCAATCATTGCGAGAGCCCTCATCCTAATCCCCCCCACCACCACCACACACACACACACGCACACACACACACACACACACACACACACACACACACACACACACACGCACACACCCCTACTGGGTAGTGCATGGGGTACGTTGGTGATGTGAGAAGGGGACTACAATCAAGGAGGTTATTAGGTGACCATCACCATTTGAATAATTTTTTAGAAAGCAATCAGACAGAGTAACCTTTTCTCACTCGTTTCTTTACGTCTTAATAGCAGTATATACAGTACCTTGCACATGCACATCGTGACCTTGTGTAGCTGTGTTTTTTTCTATCAAAAAGCTACATTAATATATATTACTACTCAATGCTACTCAATGCTACTCAATGCTACTCAATGCTACCGTGATTTCGTGTTTGTGTAGTCAGAGTATAGGGAGTGAGAAATATAGCAATGTCCCAGATAGCATCAGAAAGCGGAGAGCATTGTGGGTCGTACAACTGTTGCAAATGTTGTTCGCTCCTGCCTGCAGTCCCACAGCTGAGTGCCACTCATTTTCCTCAGGTGCCCCCCAGTGGCCAAAGTACTGCCATTATCACAGTTTAAAATACAATAGGGTGTGCCAATCATATATTATTCTCAAGGCTCATTAAAATGTCCCTGTGACAAAGGATCCCATATGTGTAGTTCAGACAATGTACATGTATAAAAATCTCAATAATCATGATATTACCCAGGGCGTGTGCAAATTGTAATTTTATTAATTTTACTGTTGTTTATTGCAATGATAGTTGTAGAAAAACTGTCTGTTACAGTTAAGAGCAGTAACAACAAAAAGAAGAATAAGATAATAATAACTGTAATAATAAAATAAGAAGAAGCAGAAGAAGAAGAAGAAGAAGAAGAAGAAGAAGAAGAAGTATTAGTTTCATGGCATTAGTTTAATGGTTTAATGTCAATGGATTCATGAATAATTCAGCCAAAACAACATATCTGGCATTATTTCCTGAAAACCTTTGAAGATAACAGGTTTTATTTAGCTTCACTTGTCCCTCTAATATTGAATGAGAAGCTGTCTCACTAAGAGAACAATGCTTAATACTAAAAGCCCAGTCCAAGCTATGTTCAGTCAGTGCTATATCTACACTCAGATAGATTGCACTCATCATCTGAGTCATGATCATGTGACCTTTTTGACATTTCCCTGCAGAATTTCACACATAGGCCTGCGCACTTATATTTGTTGTCAACAACATTCGATCGGTTTTGTTCAAATTAAAAAGTTATTGTACTTGTGTGCTGTGACTGTAGACAGTGCCCCTCCCGCCCCAAACAGCCCCCACTTGTATGTCTGAAAAAATGAAGCACAGCATTGTTCTCTAATAAAATGTGAGAGAAAGAAAATGTATGCATGTGGTGATGATTGAGTTTAATTTCATTATGAGAAATATGAGGACTTGAAATGACAGTATTGCTCGTCTTGGCATTAATGGTGATTTTTGTGGGTATTTATGCAGACTTACTCAGAGGTGTGCCTCAGTATAAATGAGTAGCTAACTTACATGTACTTCATCATACATGAATGCATGTGTGAAATGCATGTGTAGTATTGATTGCATTAGTAAGAGCATGACAAAGTGCACATTATAACATGTTGCAGCAGCAAGATCCATGAAGATTATCTGGTGATGTCTCCAGGTCTATACTAAGCAAAGTACAAAACCTAATGTTAAATGAATACTATATGCAAATAGTAATAGTAGAAATAATAATAATACTAAAATAGAATTATCCAGTCAACAGGAAATTGTTTTTAATCTTGCTTACATTGCCTTCAGCTGCAAACTTTATAGCTAAATAATAAAATGCAAACTGCAGCATTTTGCTCTAGAATGATTTTTCTAGCCCAGGCAATATTTGTTTGATTGGTGTACGCTGTACAGAGACAATGTGGAATGACGTGAAATTAATTATTATTCTAACAATTTCATTGTATGTGTTTTATAAACTGAAAAGCATTAATAATTATAACACAAAAACTGAAATGCTAACATAATTTAGGCGTGCGGTATGAATTTTAGAGGTAGTTAAAGAAAAATGTGTTTCCCATTTTCCCTTTTTATTTATAAATTAACATTTGTTAAAAATGGCTACAGAAGCCACTGATAGCTGATCCATAATCAGGCACCATTTTCTGGTACTCACTGGACCAAATGTAACCCTAAAGATCTGATTCCCTCTCCAAAAACGTTTACCAGCGAAGCATTGGAAAGTTTTCAATATTAGGCCGTTTACATCAAGCAGAATCGCATGCGACAAAAGCCCCAGCTCTAAACCCTCCTCCTCTCGTAGACTGATTCGAGACTTTCTGAGACACTCTGGTGGTCTGTGCTGTTTTGCAGACTGTCCCGCATCATTTGCATTCGTTCCACAGCCCCGCGGAACAACGACGCCGAGGCGCACACACACACACACACACACACACACACGCTCCAAGACAACGCTGTGCTTTCTCCCCCTCCATACTTTCCAGAGTCCGGAGCCTGAAGTGTTCCACTCTATTAGAGCCCCTTAATGTAAATTCCATTTCACTGGCAATTATGTCTCCCTATTTTCCAGACCTGTCTTCTGATAATACATGCTGCTGCCCCCGCCCCCCCCCCCCCCCCCCACCATCTCTCCCCTCCATCCCTCCCCTAGGGAAGCCTGCAAACTGCTTATTCAACAATTGCTCGCCATAAAGATATGTAATGACATTTCAGAGGCAAAGAGGCCTGTGTGGTTTTTAATTCATATTTAATGGTTGTCAGGGTAAATAGCCCACCATCCTAAATGGGACCTGCACCTCCCCTTCCCCTCTCTCCCCACTTAGGCCTGACTGCTGTCTGCATTTATTGCTTTATCTTTTTGTTTTTCTGCCTCCCTGTCTGTGCCCGCACCCAGCTTCGCGCTCCTTCCAGCACCACTTACCTGGGAGGAGCTGCGGTAGAGTTGGCCGAGGAGTCGAGCGGTAACGGCAGACGCCGTCGTAGTCGTGATACTAGCGGCCAAAGCGGGAGGAGGAAAAACAGAATAACAAGAGTGGGGTAGTGAATGGCAGCGCTCGTTGAGGTTGTCGCAGTAACCGGATATCTAATGTAGTTGTAAAGCCGGCATTATTTGTTGGATTATTTGTATGTTATTCTTCATAGAGGTAGTGACGGTATTGATATGAGAACTATTCAACTTTCCTTTGCCATAGCCTACTTTGCATGTATAAGTTGCATAAATGAAAATAGCCCGACTTCATCTGTGTTGCAGATGCATTCTATATAGTAACTGAATCTGTCTGTAGCTCACTCTGCTGCTTGGTAACTAGTCAGTGGAGCAGCACTTAGGGTTGTATTTTCAATTCCAAGAAAGAGAGAGAGCTGCTATAGCCTTGCCATGAACAAAGTGGCGACCTTCAGTAAATAGCAGCCTGGTTATGTGAGTGATAAAACAGAACACTATCTTATATTGCTGGATTTATTTTAGGTATGACTGTGGCTGAACACTTAAAGTGAAAGTAAACATTGTTGACACATAATTAAATCCCAAGTCACCATGTCACATTGAAATTCACATTCACATTGTTTTAAGTAATTGTGCTTTTCTGACGTATGTACTGTCAAACTGCTTACGCCTTACCAATTTTGAATTACATTACTTTTAACATTTTCAGGTGGTGCCAGATTGGCAGGGCCATTAGAATGGCAATAATGTCCAGTTGGGGAGACATATGGCACGAGGACGTTAAATTCAGCTAAGAGGAGCATTTGGTCAGACAAACGTTGTGGAGAGAGGGTTAAAAAAAAGGCTGGTCATTACTACAAATATTGATGCCCTCTTACTATTTTTTCGAATGAGGCCCAGGCGCTGAAATGTAAATAAATCTATCAGGGCAAGGAGCTCTGATATCATGTTACCACTCCTAACAATCAAGAGCCCTTTCATGCGGCCCTGGAGGGCCATTCTGGTAATGCTAGCACACGAGAGAGGCCCACAAATCATCTCTCTCTCTCTCTCTATCTCTCTCTCTCTCTCTCCCTCTCCCTCTCTATCTGAGTCCAATTCTCTCTCTCTCTCTCTCTCTCTCTCTCTCTCTCTCTCTCTCTCTCCCTCTCCCTCTCTATCTGAGTCCAATTCTCTCTCTCTCTCTCTCTCTCTCCCTCTCCCTCTCTATCTGAGTCCAATTCTCTCTCTCTCTCTCTCTCTCTCTCTCTCTCTCTCTCTTCTCACACACTGTTCTCTCCAAGCTTGCAGTTGTTTATATCCATCTGCATAAGTAATGAAGGAGAAGAGAGAGGATGGAGGGAGGAGGGAAAAGGAGGAGGAGGAGGTGGGGTGTACTGTATCATCTAGAATCTCGTCATCTTATCCTCTGTAGCTCCACGAACATGTTTAGGCCACATCTGACCGATAACACTCCCTCCGTTTGGACCTAATCAATACCGGGTTCTGCCATGGTTCAGTTAGTGTTTTGACCGGCGGTGGTGACCTATCCATGTTCTGACCGAGGCAGGGTTGAATGGGTCAGGAGGGTCAGACCGTTGTTTGGACACACACGGTCGATCTGGTAATGCAAGAGTTCCAAAACAATAGACCTATGCAGCAAAATGGAGACACAAAGGTTTGTGATGAAGTGCTGCTGGCCAACATAGTCCTCTTAATGTCATCTTCCATGTTTTGCTTATAAAAGAACTAAAAAACTCACTTACTCACATGTGTCAAATCAATAGTATAAAAGTCTATAATTGACCACAGGATAAAATAAATTAGAAATGGGACAAATAACAGCAAATTCATACAATTTGCATCTCATAATTTTAACTGTTTAAAATGTCACATTTCACTGAAGTTTAAAATGCTTTCCTCTGATGCAGCCTGTACTTAATTATTAATCATAAGGGTCACTGTATTATTGTAAGAGTGAATATGAGGTGATCTGAACTCTATTTCAGTCCTCATCACATTCTCCATATTTTCTCCTTAATAACTTAGTTGTGTTGGACTTGCAGTGTTTGTTGTCAAACAGCAAGGCAGATCAGTGGTGCATAGCAGCCTAGATGCAGTAAAATAATAAATTAAGTTGCATAACAAAAGTGACAAAAGTTCTTCTCTGGTGGACCTGAAGGCATTTTCAGGTGTATGTCTCTCAGTCTCATTAGTTGTGCAGCTTGTCAGTAGATGGAGTCAGAGATGTGCAGTATGTGAATAGCTAGAATTAGGTGTCTATGGTCCTGTGAATGTGGTTCAGGGGACAATTGAACTTTCAAAATTAGGGTGGGAATTGGACAGACACAGTCTCGTTTGGGCGCCAAATTATTTAAGAAAAAGAAAAAAATTTAATTAATTAAATAAATAAATAAATATATACATACTGTATTTTTTTAAAATTTTTTTTTTAAAGGGGAAAAAACTCTTCTATGTGAGTGGGTGGAGTCTGTTAAGTCTGTAAAGAAGTGTGAATTTTTGACCAGCAACAAGCATGACTGATCATTAACATTATCAAGCGATAACTATATACAGTATATGTAGTAGTTGAATGCAACAGCAAAAGAAACTGTAGTGAATGATATTAACACTCTTAGAAAAAGAATTGAGCACCCGTACAACAATAGATACTTCAATAACCACCTATACTGTTGAGAATAGGTAGCATGGCTTTGCTCATATTACCTGATATACAGTATATATCAAGGAATTAACATGAGAATTAAGTAACATAATAAAAGGCAGGAAAGTCTGTGCTTGGAGATTGTGGAAAGAATAAGATATACAGTAGCCAAATGTTTACCAGTTCCAGTGAAGGTAACCAGATCTCATCGCTCATCTTTTAGTTTGGCCTGCCTGAGTGTCCACTTAGCTGGCACGCTGACATCGGATCGGACCTGCTAGACAGGGGAACAGGCTGGGGCAAAAAGCACAGTTTAATGAGGTAAACAGTGGACATTTTCATAACAGGCACTGAACTGGGTTCAGCACACTGCAGCACTCATGAGGTAAACAGTGGACATTTTCATAACAGGCACTGAACTGGGTTCAGCAGATTGCAGCACTCATGAGGTAAACAGTGGACATTTTCATAACAGGCACTGAACTGGGTTCAGCACACTGCAGCACTCATGAGGTAAACAGTGGACATTTTCATAACAGGCACTGATCTGGGTTCAGCACACTGCAGCACTCATGAGGTAAACAGTGGACATTTTCATAACAGGCACTGAACTGGGTTCAGCACACTGCAGCACTCATGAGGTAAACAGTGGACATTTTCATAACAGGCACTGATCTGGGTTCAGCAGACTGCAGCACTCATGAGGTAAACAGTGGACATTTTCATAACAGGCACTGAACTGGGTTCAGCAGACTGCAGCACTCATGAGGTAAACAGTGGACATTTTCATAACAGGCACTGAACTGGGTTCAGCAGACTGCAGCACTCATGAGGTAAACAGTGGACATTTTCATAACAGGCACTGAACTGGGTTCAGCAGACTGCAGCACTCATGAGGTAAACAGTGGACATTTTCATAACAGGCACTGATCTGGGTTCAGCAGACTGCAGCACTCCTCACAGAGTTTCTGGCACAAGCATCTGACTGCACCACAATATGGAGGAGGACATGCGGGTTTGGCTCAGCCAGGAGGAGTGACCTCAGCCTAAAAGCCCTTCTCCTTTATTTATTGCTTCATGTATTTATTTGTTTTGTTTTGTGGATGTCCTTATCCGGAGAGACTCACGCGGCCCTTGATGTTCACGCACCCATGTGCACGGTGTTTTACTAAAGCAATTGAAAATAAGTACCTTTCTCGCAGAACATGGACCTGCAACTTCTGAATAACAATAGCAGTTCCCCAACCATTTTATTTTTTACTTGTTGTTTGTGGAGGTACGTTTTATGTAAACGTTGATTTGACAACGCGATGCCAATGTGTGGCCGTGCCAATAACGCATATCCGAATTTGACTTGGCGCAGGATAAGCGTGGAATGGTATGGATAACAATGCAAAGCCATGATATGTATGTGGATGTAGCTGCGTGTTTGCCTGATAGTCTTAATGTGTTTGAGCAAACAATGTTTCCTTGGGAAAGGGCACAACAATTAAAACAAATGTGATATGTGCTTTGCCTAGTTGCATTCTCCATACGTTTTATTTGAATTTCTGCAGTGAGGTGATACTCAATAAGTATATTGCATAAAGTATATTGAGTTCTAAAGGACTCGTACGTGCATGCAATGTTAATGTTAATATAAGCCTGCCGCCCTTAAATGCTGCTTCACACTGCTGAATGTAGTGTTACAGGACTCTATTTGTGGACATGCTCCCCACCCCCAGCCCACCGCCTCAGGCCTCTCTGTGTTCAGGATGATCCAACGCGCAGAGGAAACGGCCCCATCAATCTGCCATAATTACCCTCAGGCTTCCGGCTCCCGTCACTCTCACACAGATGGGCTGGGCTCATCCATCTGAGCCAATTGGCAGCTTTATAGGACCCGCTCAAATGATCACAAGCCCCTCTGTCAATTCAAAATTGAGGGGGTCTAACAGGAGGCAAGGCAAAGTTTAGCTCCATCAATGAGTGGCGAATGGTCTGTTTGTCTCCTTAGCTCCTTAGTCTCCTCTTCGTTTCAATTTCCATGCCTTGCATTTATATGGAGCTGTCCTTAGTTTAACTCTGCCATATTTATCTGAGTTAAATTTTTCAGCTATGGTATATTTTTATAATTATAGTTTTCATAAGCAACTGGAGATATCATGTGGTAGACCTATACTGAAAATAAATTGACATTAGGTGAGGTGATCAAGGTTTCATTTTGTCCAATGAAAGTTTTTTTTTTCATTCTTCAAGGAGTGTGATGCCTTTTGAATCATACACACATTATGTTATTTCCAATGAAAAGCCAGTATGGATACTCAGACATAATCTAATATGTCCTTCACTCAGACATATGATTCAGACACTGTTGAAGGCTTTATAATGTCAAGCAATGTTCATTATGTTCTGATATTCTTGATCTTATATACCTAAAAAACATACGTACCAGTTTAGTTTACAGCAGCGCGATTCCAGTAACGAAACCTTCTCCATCAATTTCCTCTAATATAATCTGCCGATAACGGTGCTGATCGTCCCTTTTAGTGAGAACAATAGGGGGAAAAAATACAGAAACCTGACAGTGCTATCTGCGTCCTGGCCAGCATTTGCATGAAACATTGAGTGAAACAACAGCAGGGATCTATCTGCTCAATATTCCCAGCGGAGTCCTCTCTTCTAAAAGTAACCTGGACTTATGATTGAGAATGGGCGACACTGCCCCACTTCTACAAACATAATAACACATAATATATTCCAATCACAGAGCCAAGATCTCAATCACGTCGGGCAGCAGTGTAGCATAATGGTTAGGTAACAGGGCTGGTAGTTCCCTAAGCATCTGCCTATGTTGTAGCAGAGGTTGCCCTATAGTCAGCTATTGAGAGCAGGAAGGATATGCAGTTCAGATAATGATTTTGAAAACCGTGCGGCAGATCTATGCGATCGATGCTTTTCCAAGGGTTATGATGAAAATGTGTTAAATGCCTGCACGTCTATTGGACTTAATGTTAAACGAGAGCCTTCTGGGGCCAGCCTCCCTACAAAGCCTATGGTAGTGGTGCACAAATTCTCTCCTGTATCCTAAGCTATGAAAAGGATTGTCATAAGGCACTGGCATGTGCTGTCTGGTGATTCCAGTGTTGTTAATATATTTAATAGTCAGCCACATTTTTCCTTTAAACGAGCCGTAAAATAAACATATACACAAACACCTATATCCTCTCTATCATCTTATCCCCTGTGGGAATATTCCTTGCTAGAACTGTATAAATCGCAATTCAAAGACAGAAACTTTTCCCCATCGACTAGCTGGGATGTGGTTTAAAGTAAGTACAATCACTTGAAAAACGAATTACTAATTACAAAACTAACTTTATTGTGTACCATTTAAAGTGTCCTTGTGGGTTGTAACTATGTTGGTAAAACAAAAAGGATAATTGACAATTACAGAACATACAGCACATAGTCACCAGTGGCTAGGCATTTCAACACTCATGGTCACACTCTGTCTTTCCTCAGATTCATGGGCATCGATGTTGCAGATTCACCAAAATATGAAAGGGAATATGAATATGAAATTATTTTGTTACACTGGGAAGCATATCAACTGTTTGCAACCGTTACGCTTTCCTCAAGGCCTCAATGAAGAGTTAATGTTGGGTTGTTTTTTTGCAAAACATCTTTTCGTAATTGACATTGATTATTTATTACGATCACGTATTTGCATCTGATTTAGGTCTTTTACTTTCATTATTCTTCATGTATCTGTGAATAGCCTGAGCTGAGCCTGTCGCATCCCTCTCTAAACAGGAGAAAAAATACCATCGGTCAGGCTTCGGCTCTGATGCTTCCAGCGTCGGAGGAACCACTGGACCTCTTTAAATCCCCTTTTCTTCCCCAAAAGTCCTCTGACTTAAATATTTGTATTGGCGAGACGGGCTGTGAAAAGGAGGGACAGAGCAGGGGAGGAGAGAGGAAGGGAGGGAGGGAGGGAGGGAAGGCTGGGTATTCATTAGTCCTGGGGCTGACTCTCCCTCACAGGAGCTCCTCGAGTTACGGCTCATCTGCATGAGGACAGGGCTCTCGTCTCCCCAGCCGGCCAGAGAGCGCTGCTAATGAGAGAGAGACGGGGTTGGGTTACATCGCCCGAACGCAGAGCAGCTAGAGCCCATCGATCCTCGGTTTACCCCTGTGAGTTTCACTAACACGGCCTGCTATCTAGTCTGGATAGTGGTATTTGGGTGTTGATGGGCTTTCTTTTTTTTTGTGCGGAGATTGTGTTTTCCCTGGTAGAACAAAGCTATAGATGGAAGATAAGGCTGCAGGGCAGTAAATGCAAAATAAATAAATAAATAAATGGGAGGTCTGAATCTGAGAAGGCTATCCCCTTTGTTTTGCCTGGCAATTTATTGATCCAAAAAGTCGTTTGCTCAACGACGCTGGAGATCTCGGTGATTTCGTTCTGTGCACCCACAGATTTTTAGATAAGAAAGGCTCGCCGCTTCCTCAGTCTGCAGTACCTGGGACAGCTCCGTTCCGCTGCTGTGCTCATTGGAAGTTGCCCACGTGGTTTTTTAGCATGCAACTTTAGGCCGGATTCTTCAAAGACACCAAACATCACAAAATCTAAATCTGACTGATCAGCTGATCACGTACTTTGCGCAAATCACTGCCTTAAGAGTCATGGAAAGTATTACGAACTCTTCCCCGACAGAGTCATCAAGGCCGTAGAGGTATTTCCCTGTATTCATCAAATGTAAGCTGGATCAATGTTCCTACGCAATGGAAGACCTGAGCAGAGGTTTACTGTGGCCAAATTCAGGTCTCAGAGCAGATGCAAGAGAGGCTTCCAGAATGCTTACGTGATGTACGGGGCTATGACCTGCAGTGAAGCTCAGTGCATTAACTACTCTCGGTGTAAAAGCCTTTCCTTGTCTCAAGTCCAAATGTGCATTTACTCAGGTTCCCTTTACTCCGCACGGGTTCCGATGGAGGACATTAATCTGAAGTGGGCAGGGGTGTTGCTTTAATGTCTGACGGACACGAGCTATTGGCTGGCTTGTCCTTTTATCAGGCAGCTTTACTTCATAAAACAGATTTACTTAGGTGGTACCGTCACCTCTACTATACCTTTGATTAGAACAAATGCCTGGTTTTACTTGGAGACATGCGGAGGGCTGAAATGATCATGCATAAATGTTATAGATAGGATTATACATAAATGTTCTTTTCACTAATTTAATCACAATTCAACAAGGCTTTTGTTAAAATGACGTAAAACCAATTCCAATATGGATTTCAAGTATAGTAGAACCACAGAGGTACAAATGTTAAGAGCTATGAAGTGACAGCCTGCTGAACAGGGTATAAAATCAGAAGCAGTATATGCAATCATGTCTTATCAACATCTATATTGACACTGATGTAAAAAGGCATTTAGAGCTTTTTTTTAAAATTTATTAAAAATTCACAATACTATCAAAATGAGACAAATGGACATGCCTTCAAAGTATTACTAAAGAATACAATGAGGAAATATCAATAATGTTTGATATAAAGAGAAACCATAGCAAAACCAAACCATTGCCAAAAAAAGGTCAAAAATAGTGTATGTGAGAGAGTGAGAGAGAGAGAACGAGAGAGAGAGAGAGAGAGAGAGAGAGAGAGAGAGAGAGAGAGAGAGAGAGAGAGAGAGAGAGAGAGAGGTCATGGCTTGCTAATGTGCTTGGTTAGCACGTGGTTTTTGGTTTGACCCAAAGATAGCTCCACCATAACCAGCTAATTTTAAAAAAAAGTGACTCTCCTAGCCTGTGCGGTGACCAGTGAAGGCCGCTGACTCAGGCTGACAGGAGGAAGATGGATTAATGATCAGACAGGGAACCCATGGGTGATTAACCATTTCCTTGCCCCGTCAAAGTTTTGCCCATCAATCATATCTAAACGTGAGCCTCATAATGGAATCTGACAGTCCTACTTGACAACAGTCCCTGGATGAAGATGGGTATAATTCTGACCTTGTCACGCTTTCTGTCCGATCAATGCACACAGGCCTGCAGATTTAAGCACACCTCAGCGCTCCGTGGGGGCTATGTGTGGGCTATATCTATGCTCATGAACCCCTGATGCCTTCCTTGCCCCTGAGCTGTATCAAATACAACCATCAATTAAATAATAATGAAAACAAAGATTTTAGAGTTAAACGAGTCCTGCTTTGCTGAGTGTGCTGTTTTATTTTAAACCTACAGAAGAAAGTTAATATCTTTTGCTGAGAAGCAGATGACATCTTTTATTATGCAATGGCTTGTTTTGAGGATATAACTGTTTTTTTGTTTATTTTGTGTGGCTTCCACACTACAGGGGATTTCTACTTTCGAATGGAGGGAGAGAGTTTATCACAAAGAAAATTTGGGAAAAGTTTATTTTAAATTCTTTATTGTGGACATTTTTTTCTATGAAACATTTCCTCTTTGTACAGAATTCTTTATGTTGTATAATATGAAAACATGTTTCAGAACCTGCAGTTAAATGTGCAGCTTCAATACAATAAGCTTTTTGTCCAAGATCTTTTTCCCTGAAACTTGCTGAATAATTTTGGGTCATTTTTTTGAATGTTTGCTTGTGTGTTTTTGGACACAGTTGTCACTCTTGAGTTTTCATTGCGTTGTAATAACCGACAACAGCTCACACTGTTTCTTTGGAGCGTACCATTATGAGTTTAGAACGTGGCTCCAACTGTCACTCATATACACAACATGATTGGTTGTCTGGTTCCTAGCCACACCCATGGGAAACTCAATCTCACACTGTTTTCTGTTACAAACCCAGACTTGATTTACTATATTAGTGAATTAATGAAGGTCCACGGTGAAGTTACACTGTAGCCTATATATTTATAAGTAAAAAAAATGAGAAAGTTCAGACCTCAAAGTCTGGTTTCTCAGGATATGTTTGCTACAAATAAAACAGTCCAAGTGAAAACTACCTTACCAACATGTTAATCCTCATCATCAGTGAGACATTATTCAGTGGTTTCAATGGATTTTACCACGTGTGTAGGAGTGCTTCATTTTGTATGTGCTTGCTCTTAATTGAATTACTCAGTGCTTTTATTATATGGCTTGTTCAGCATATCCTGCCAGCCCACCCTGTTCAGTTAATTGTAGCTTCCTTTACTTAACTATCCCAGCTGGAGAAGAGAAAACAGCTCACTAAAAATTTTAAATTTCTTATGAATATTATTTCATCACCCCACTCACACTCTGTTTCCTGGCTCTGCCCTCTGGTATAAATTTAACATTGTTCATGATTAGTAATATTACTGTCTGTTTATGAATCTATATCTTAACATGAGAAGTGGAAGGTGCACTCTTATACACCCCAGAACTATCCAGGAAGTGTCAAAAAGGCCACGTTGATGCAAATGTGCTTGATTGTTAGTGGCTGTTAATAAAATGTGCTTACTGTACATATCCGAGTAATTTAAGGCAATCATTATTTGTACTATTTGTGGTTGAAAAAACAAAGACATACTAAAGTTCGGTACATTATAGAAGGAAACACGTTAGATGATTGACGTTCTTTAAATTCTTCAAAAGTCTGAGATGACTGGATGGAGCGAGCAAGGCTCGTTTTATTTGCTGCTCTGTCTCACACATACTTGGAGTAAACTGTGCACAATCCCCAACACTCTACAGCAACTCTACAAACAAACAGGCCACTGTCTCCTGTGGTTCGAGGACCAGATTTTTTTGTAGCTGGCTTACTCACTGAGTGCAGATGAAAACAGCCGGACAGAGAGGAAGTCCTGAGCAATCACTGTGTCCTGTCTGCAGCTGAAAATAATGGCAATTCAGCTCTTGCCAGTAATTGTGGTCAGGGCATTTTGACCTGACTCTCTGTGTATTGTGACTGAGACGGATAGGGGGCAGGGCATTATATTTGTCCCTAGAGGGGATTCTGGCTCCACTCATAGTCTCTGCAATGGAACGGACGCCACCCAACCACCACCTCTGCTACGTGCCTCGTACGAAGTGTGCATGTACTCTACCTGCAGAATTCACTCTGTCTCCCCCTTTCAATGCTGTTAGTGAACTCTACGGCCCGACTGCAAAGCTCCCTCTCAGGCTTTTCATGAGACAGACAAATGGCTGACCTCATTTTCACACTCTAGAGAATGTTCTCCATAACCACACACTTAAAGTAAAACTTTAAGCTTTAGAACTTTTCTTTTTATACGTATATTGATTTGTTTGAAAATATCCTTTGTGCTGATGTGCTCGTAACAGATAGAAACTGCTCGCTCTCCAGCTAAATCTTTTATTACTGTACCCTAACCCTAGTTGTACCTCTAGTTTCATAATTATTGCGGCAGTATTAGTAACATCAGTAGTTGTAGTGCAGTGCAATCTAAATATATGAGGTCACGGTGCATTCAAACACTTCTACGCACATGAGTCTCACAGTTTTGCTGTTATGGACATTTTAAAAGATGTCCATGAGTTCCGGGTCTGCTAAAGATGCTGTGTCCTATTTTATGTTCCATCCATCCCTCCATCTCACACAAAACTTGACAAAAAGGGTATTTATTTCATCTGGAACAGAGATTTGAGTCATAATCAATATCTACATTTCACCCCGTAGAGTACACCTTTGTTTGTACTAATATTAAAACTCTATAATTATATATTTAAATAACCGCAAACATGCTCCATTATAATGAATCTGCAGCAGTGACCTAAAATACATGGGTATTATTACAAATAGTAAAATGTTTAACATATTCTTCATTTATATCTTGATCCACACGTAATTAGAGAGCTGTAAAGACGTATTACAGGCCTTGTTGGTAACGAAGAGGGCAGGACTTCACTAAACTGCAATTGATGCAAACAATGTTGGGCAGCTGGCCAGGTTTTAATGACCAAGCATTGAAGTTTGGAATTTAAAGATAATTTTGGTATTGTTATGAATCACACAATCGCATCTTTTTAGTGCTACAAATATTTGGCCACTGCGACTAATCACTCATCCTGGATTCTACAGAAAATATTACAATTTATTGTGTTAGAAATATTTGGAAAATTGTGAGGTTTTAAAAAATATATATTTATGGTTTATGGTTTGTGTATTACCAAATTAATATTAAGAGGAGTCACCACTGGTGAAGAGGGGGAAAAAAGGCTATTATGACTTTAGATTTTTTGGTTTTTAAGGACTTTTTGAACTCAGCGGATGAAGTCAGTTATTTTTCTTGTTTTCATATGATAAATAATTTAATAGTTTGTAATCTGTGGTGAAATCAAAATGTATTTTTAAAATATAAATATTCAAAAACGAATATAGACATATAGATAAAATATGGACGGAGAATATAGACAAAATATGCATTTGCACCTGTTTTAACAGATACAATACCACATAAAATGAAAATGACAAAATAAACTTTTTAAAAGCTTCTGTATGTTACCGGATATTTAATGTAGGAAACTACATGTGAAATGTTGTGGCTGTACCTACTTTTAAAGTTGAGATAAACTGCCTGGCATATTGAGAATATGTAATTTTGAGAGCATGGCTGTTAAAGATCATTGTGTGCTTTGTGTAGATGGGGGCGGTGGTAAGTGAAAATATAAAATAACTATTTATGATTATTTAGTACATTTTATCAAACTATGGTCGTAATAGAAGCAATCTATCATAATATCTCAAAATTGACATATGGAACCCAAGACCTCAAATTCGCCTGCGGTGGCCTTAACAGGTGATATACTATACCTGTAGTGTAAAGATTTTTATATGTCTTTGTCTTTTATGTCTACGAATTCATATGTCTTTTATGTCTATGACTATGCATTTTATTATATCCATATAACTGCAGCTGCACTAAAAGAGCCCTACCATGTGACACAAATTTTTCCAAGATGTGCATCCTCATTTCTGCATACCTGTATCACCTGTGGAACAGATACATCTCACCTGGGAGCAGACCCATCCTCCAACTGCATCTCTCTCTCTCTCTCTCTTTATTTCGCTCACTTACTCTGTTTCACTCACAACTCTCTCTCACCATTTCCCTCTGCATGTCAGAGGTGTCTGATGACCACAGCTTTCCCCCGCCATCTCTTTCTCTCTCTCTTTCATACACACATACACACACACACACACACACACACACACACACACACACACACACGCGCACACGCACACACACTCACACACACGCACGCGCACACACACACACACACACGTGCACACGCACACACGCACTGACACACACATGCGCGCGCACACGCACACACGCGCGTACGCGCACACGCACACACGCACACAAACACACACAGTAACTAATGGACTGCCTTGCCCCTCCCTCCATCTCTGACTGGAGAGAGGAGGGAAGGAGGCTCGTACAGCCCAGTGTCCCCAGGGCCCTGCCTAGCTGCTGCGGCTCAATAGCAAAGCGCCTGCCTGGGAGCAGAACCCTGAGCTCGGGCCAGGGAAGGAGGTGTGCGGGACAGGATCTGTGCCGTATCTGCGCCGTATCCACGAGGACACCGTCATGGCAGCGGGTGGCGCTGCATGCTGGGTGGCCATGGCACTGGCGCTGACGCTGCTCTGCTTGGCGCCGCCAGCCTGGTGCGGGTGCCCAGTATCCTGCAGGTGCTCCTACGCCACGCTCCAGTGCCAGGAGCCAAACAGCGTGGCCAGCATCCCAATACTGGCATCGCCGGAGAACGAGAACGTCACAGAGATGTGAGTCCCTCGGCTTAATTTTCTACCACACACTGCAGCGGTTGGGTCCGTTCAAATAGTCGCGCCTTTCACTCACAGTTTAATGCACTTTTTAAACATCTTGTTGCCCGTCCATGAAGAGGCATCCATACCACGGCCATCTGTGCCAGAGCCAAGGCTCATAATATTTTAGCCGCTTAGCTTTCCTTCATCCGGTATGGTGATATTCTGATTAAAGTGTTGCTAATTCTGAGTTTTCTGGAACAACAAGTGCTTCTGTTATGAATGCTCTTGGGAGATGCTCCATTATGCCCTTCTGCGTGATGCAATTAGAGGTGTTAAATATCACCGTTCTTAGGTTGGGATGGATCATTTTCATTAGTGCGAATTATGTTTTTTGTGAGCTTTTCCTTATATTGTGTGATCTGGTTATGATTATATTGATCATTGTGTTGATGGTAAATCATTAGCCCTCTTGTTGATGTTGATCAGTGGCAACTTTATCATTTTTTTTTCAGTATGGTTAAAAACCACTAATGTCATTATCGCAAAGTAAGAAAATCGAGAGGGTGAAAAATGTTAGTCAAGTTGGTTCTGCTTCGTTGGTTTTGCTTACTCTTGAGTTAATGATAACTGTAACTCCAAAACAATATTGACAGGCTGCACAAAGGTCAAGGTAGAAAGATTTGCTGGAGTCGAAGAGGTAGAGTTCAATTAAGGTGATGGATTCTTATGAATCTACAAGGGGAGGGAGTAACATGAGCTCCTACATGCAATGCATTTTATAATTTAGGTATGTATGCTGGTGCAGTGACGCACTGGCTACACTGAATATTCTGGTCTAGCTGTTAGCACCCCAAGCCTAAATTATATGAGTATATTTGTTTAAAACATCTTACAGCTCCTAAAGTTTATCATTACTCATTACGTGACCACTAGATCAGTTTATATTGTTTTTAAAGAAAACTCAAATACATCAACAGTGCATGGGCTACACCGTCAATAATGGTTTTTTACTTTAAAAGTTTTGTAAATCTTTGTAAAATATGTTGGGTATGATGGTCTGAATGCTGTAAGATCATTTATTTGCATAATTCACAATTTTCTGTAACCCTTTATATATGAGGCTAGAAATGTGTTATTTCACAGATGGGTGCTTTGGCATGATATTACATATCATTTTACTTTTAAAAGTCACTCAGTTCTTTATCACATGACAAATTATTCTTTGCAAAATGAGAGGATTAGATTTATAATTACACATATACAATTTTTCTTGTGTATTTGATCTCACAGAAAGCATGGAATTGCTGCAAAGTACACTGATTAACACATATTATTTGGATGTTGTTTTTGTAAGTATCTGTAATATAAATGTGCACAATAGTATTCAATGTGTCAGCCTCGGTCAGACTATAATATATTTTTTTATATCAGTGTTTATGTGCTGGCCCGGTTCATTCCTCCAATTTATGGATTATGTCTGTATTGTTCCTTCCAATACAATCTTGGTAGGCTACTCAGGGATTCAGCAACAACGGATCACGTAATTTAAACCTTTAATGAATTATTATGTTCTTAATGAATACTTATTATGCCATTTTTCTCTACTCAGACAGTACAGTATCTGTTTCTACAACCGTATTTGATACCTGACGTACTGTAGACTTGATTCTCCACGCACCCTGACTAAACTCGATCCACTCGATGGATACTCTGAATTCTCAAACTGGAATGTGGCAACTCTAAGAAGCTCTAAGAACACAGTATCGATAAGAAATGAGTGGCAAGCAGAGACCGGTGCTTGGGACAAGGGCGATATTGATACTATGCTGATTCCTCTGTACCTGCAAACAGTCCCATTCTGTGACAACTCACTCTGCGTGGAGAGGAGTTGGGAGAAATGTTCTGAGCTTTACACTGCAGGTGCTGCTTTGAGACGCAGTGCCAAGCCTGACACCAACATCCATGTTGCACAAAAAAGCAGGCTTTCTTGGGCAATAGACGCGTCTACGATACATCACTGAAACCCTGATGAGCCAGTGTCTTGAACAGTAGTGTAGGGTAGTGCATAAGAGACCTCAAATGACTGGTAATGTCATATATTCTGCTTATATGTTCTAGTAATAACGCAGCTCATACCCATATTTTGCAGGTTCAACTTCCAGATGGGGTTTTGCCATTGCAGTCTTGAGTAAGGTGCTTTATGACTAGCCTGAATAGTTTTAAAAAATCAGCTGTATGTGACTGGATCATACATATGTAAAAGTCAAGTCAGCACTTAAAGTGCATTTAAAAGACTAGATGCATTTCAACTACATTTCAAAGTTGTGGACAGATACAGGGTTTTGCTCTATCGGTTGTTGTTCATCACACCTTAATGTACACGTTGATTTCTCTATATAAACTAAACATTTTTTTACATTGTTGAACTTACAAACTTATAATAATTCCAACAGTATTCCTACCGTTCTGCCAGCACATTTCTCTGCAACGTTTTTCTTGGCACTTGCGGCATAAAATGCCGAGCTGTACTTCTAAATTTACTGCAAGCCTTTTTGTCAACAACTTAGAAAGCCCTGACAGTGCTTTGTGTGTGTGAATGTGTGTGCGCTGAAATGTGTGGCTGTAAAAGGTAACACTTTTCAGTGTTTGTGAAATGGGCAGGGTATGGGGAAAACATATCTGCCCTGGGGAACAAAATGGAGAACACACGACCATTATCAGTGGAGCAGAACCTGAGATTCATCACGCATTATGTTTTAAATGTAATTTACTGAATTGCCAACGAATGCCCGCTTGAGAACAAGAAATGACATATTAGCCATTTTGGCTCAATCCAATGAGCCTGGGCGAGATGTGATTCCTGTTCCACCTGCCCTGTGATTAAATTACAACTCAACTGGCCTATCAGAGACAAATTTATTTGGTCGTCTGTATTCGCACTGACGGAGAGCATTCATGCTCCTGCAGATTGAAACCGTTTTGTCTAATTTCCACGTAGTTTATATTGCAATTATGTTCTTATTTGGAAAAGATTCAAAGTTTGTTTGGTACAGATTATTCGACTGCGGTTCGTATTTATGATACACTGATTTACCAGGAGTATCAAAGTCGCAGATCAGTGCGATTTAAGGTACTCACAGAAACACGCAATATGTCATTAATGTGATGGAGGGAGATGGAGGGAGGGGCATGTATCTATTCTGGATATCTGAAGCTACACCTGAGTCATATGCATGCCATATGTACATGTATCATCACTCAAGGTGATCAGTGTTGGGTAAGATAAGATAAGATAAGATAAGATAAGATAAGATGTCTCCTTGAAGATGTGCAAGAGGGTCAATGTGCATGTAGTAATTGGGCTCGGTGGCCAGCTTTCCCCCTTGCGTGACGTGACGGTGTGTTTCTCAGCAAAGGCAGTTTGCTGGCAGGGCCGTGCTCTTCCTGGTAGTGGAATGACTAATTAGAGCTCAGGTCTTACCACCAGGAGGACAATTACTGAAACACTGACTCCTCCGACTGCCTCCCTGGGGAACACTCTCAGGTTCCACACAATAGGCTAATGAAAGGCGTTGCATTTCCAATATTGAAGAAGACATAAAGGCAACCATATAATCAAATCATTTATTATTGTCGTCTTCATGATAATTATTCCTATTTTTCTAGTAGTCCACATAACAGTTGTAGTATAAGGTAACAATGGAAACAGTAGAAGCAGTGTTTATAAATAGTTGTAGTAACATTGTAATAATATTAGCGTCATAGCATCAATGGTCCTCGTAGTATACTACAGTGTACTGTAGCCGTAGTAGTAGTCGCAGTGGCATTATTGGATGAGGTTCTAGAAGTAATAGCTGTTGCAATTGCATTACCTTGTATTGCCAATTCAGTAATTATAGATGGACATAGCAGTAATAGGAATACTGGATGGCTACAACACCATTAACACTTTGGAATATGGTTATATAACAGCACAGCAGCTGAATATAAAACATATACAGTACACTCACACACTACTCCACTCAACCACATCATGTCCAAGGGTAAACATTTTGCCCTTGGAAACATCATTTCCAAGGGTACCCTTTCAGAACAGTAAGTGTATCATTGCATTTCTCAAGTGAAGTTGCAGCAACTGCAATAGCTTTCCATTATGAGAGGGAAAACATGCTCATACAGATTGGGTTTTTGGTTATTTTGTGAGAGCTGTTAGTGTAAAAACTGTGAAAATGATAGTAATCAATGGCCTATTCTCTTGTCAATGATGTCACTGGAGTTTTTATATTTTGAGATTTCTGTCGATACTCCTCCTCAGCATATTTATTTACAATACTGTCTATGTGGTTTATTTCACGGTGTCCGCTTTTGTTTGGCTTTGCTATCCGTTGTCAGACTTTAGCCTCAAATGGGCATTTGGCGATAGCCTATAGTGTTACCTTCAAAAAGACAAACAAAAGGTTTCTTGCTACAATATGCCATTTTAAAGGCTACCCTCTCCTTTTTAGTGATAACTGTGATACAGGATCACTTGGATAATAGCTTTTTTTTTCTCTCTCTTTGCAGATATTTATAATTTGCTACTTTTTATTTTTTTGGATCTTTTCTTTGGATCCTGAGGTGGTTAAGACTGCTTTAGGGGCTGTTTTACAGCAGTAATAAAGTTTATCTGTATGTTTATGGATTCATGTGGTTTATGGGGTTTCATTGAGCGTTCTATTTCCCCCTGTGCGCTCCAAATGTTTCCACGGGATGGGAGCAGGAACTAGAAAAAACCTGCATGACAAAAGCTAGAATGCTGACAGTGAGGCATTTGATTTGTGTTTTTGGATATTAAGTTTGTCTAAATTTAAATTAAATTGTCTGTTAGATGGGGTACCCTTTTGTTTGTGCATTATACGTATTTAAATGAATATATAAAATATTCTATTGCATAGCATTTTATGCTAAATATTTGTCTTTGTGTGTGTGTTTGTGTGTGTGTGTTTGTGATAAACTAGCTACATTGAATTTCAACCCAACCTGGAAAACATTACGGAGTCAGATCTTGCCAGCTATAGAGAGCTGAAAAACCTGTAAGTATGTTATGTAGGCCTATATATGCTATATATATATATTGTATATTGTGTGGTATAATATATATAATATATGATATCTATTATTCTCAAAGACTGTGGACAGTAATTAAAGAGAGCAATATCTTTGAAGATATATCAAAGATTTGATATGATGCATCTGTTAAAGCCATATGAGTATCGATACATATTTCACATACAGTTCAGTTGCGAAGGGCAGCAACAACCACATTGGTTAGAGTTGTGCAGTGGAAGTATTGAATGTGGTTTTTATTTTTAATATACAGTAGCAAGCTGGGATAATGGGCCCTGAGGGCATAGGGGGTCACAATATTCACTGACACGCTAATCCTCAGTACCTTAAAGGATTAGCGGACAATAAACCCTCATGTCAAAACCAGCTTTTCCCATACATTGGAAAGTGGAGATCAATCCTCCTTCTTTGAAATTTTACCACTACTTTAAAGTATACATTCATAAAGATCTTTAAAGAGTGAAAAATATTCAATAAAAATGTAGCATGTACTTAAATTTCTTCAATATAATCATTAAGCAAAGGCCAAAAGGTTTGTTGGCTTTTTGTGAGGATAATAAAAAAATATGGCCCAGGAAAAATTGGGCGTTTTCTCTAGACGGATTGGGCAGTCATGGTTTGGCACAATGCTTTGCTGAGTACAACAGCAGAGCATGCTTGACTTCTAATTTTACCATGAGGTATCTCTCTTATCTTGTGATGAGCCAGGCTCATTGTATTAAGCACGTGTGTGTTGTTCATAATGCATGCATGTGTTCAAGCATGGTACAGATATGATCTGATAAGTTACTCCCATATTGCCTGTTCTTATATTGCTTCCTGTTTCCTTTCACTAGCACGATCGCTAACTGTGGGCTCGTACGCATCTCTGTGAAGGCTTTTCAGAATAACCTCAAGCTTCAGCATGTGTAAGTGTCCTTGTCTTTACAAGGGGATTATCTTTCTCTCTCTTGTCTCAAACACACTTGAGGTTTCAGGGTTTGCAGCTGTCAATCAATGAGAGAGCTAGCCATCTGTCTCTTATTCTGATTCAGAACTTAGTTTATGTGAATGTCCCATGTGCACGTATTATCTCTTGCTATCAAACTCACATGATTTCAAGAAATCTTCAACTTCCACGACTGCATCTTCTCTCAAATCAGATCTATGCAGATGATTTGTTGGACTTTTTAAACAGGCATCCTTTTGAACAGTGAACAGGTGAGGGTAAGTCCTGAATTACCACTGACGATGTGCTACCATGTGGAGGCAAAGCCTTCTTGATTTCAATTTACTCTTTCAATGTTTCTGTCGCTTTCGAAGCAACATTAAAAATCCAGAAAACCATTTAAGCTGCTTGATAACTGAAGAACGCCCACGTAACTTCAATGTTCAGGATATGCAGGTGTCAGTATTTCCTGTTTTACCTGCACCAGCGAAACATGTTTGTTGTATTATAATTTATGGCAGTTTGATTCAGTATGTAGTCTGTACTCATTTCAGTCATACCATCCCACAACAGGGATCTCTTCCGCCCCATTTTTATCATGTCTAGTTACGTCACATGCCTTGTTTTTTTTATCAGTAGGAAGACAGGAGGTACTGTAGGGGGAGCAGGGGTGGACAAGGAGCCAGGGGGTGCAGAGGGGGGCGGGGGGGGTCTGTAGTAATTGGAGAAGACATCCACTAGTCACCTTTTACTCGCTCACTTGGGCAGATTATTGACAATTGATGCATAATAAATACACTCCACTAAGGGTCCATTATCACTTAATCAATATTTCACAGAGGCTGCGTAGCGTAACAGATGTGCCACTGATTGGGAGGGTTGCTGTGGAGACAAGGAAAGAGGAGGGAAGAGGGCATATGGAGGGGGAGGGGGGTTACAGGATGGTGGGGGTCGTTTGCATACTCTATATGGTGGTCGCTTTCAAGGGGGTGCGAATGAATGTTTTTTTTCCAGATTATGTCCCTTGATTTCCTCTCTTCTTACTGGCCTATATAACCAGGGGGAGCAGCTGCATTTCCCGGCCCTGTTCTCCCTGTGGCTTTGATCTGAATCGAGCCGGTAACGGATAGGCCTTGATGGCTGACCCATCTGACATGAACTTTTCAGGAGCAAGCAAAACAAATAATTGAACCCCACATGGCCCCCCATTACCCCTGCCAAAATGGATATGTATCAAATGCACAGGCACCCTTCCCAAGCGGTGGTCGGTCTGCCGTTATCTTTGTGCTGCTTTGGCTTCCTATTCGGCCCGCACCGGCGGGGGAGCATTCCAGCACTGCTACTCAGAGCAGCTAAGCTATAACAAGGCCAGGCAGCACCAGGCCTTAAGGGATCTTACTGTTACACAAATCATATCTCTGGATAAAAAAGCCATGTCGATTTTTTTCCTTTTGTCTTTCGTGTATTTTTCAATCTCCAGCTAATGCAAATGCTAATCCTTTAAGCTCACCATTAGACACGTCTATCTATGAACTGCAAATATTAATCATCATCAAATGATAGGTGTTTTGAAGTATCTGTACTCTGTAATCTGTAAGAAATAATATGTCATTTAATTCAAACTGGCCTATATAGTCTATGGTTATCTGGTCTATATAGTGTTGTGCTGGCTCATTGAAGCCATTGCACACAGGCCAATAACCTCCTTAATATGGTCTATGTTCTGCCACTGACTTCATTAAAGGTGACCTCTGACAATGTGACTACCTTTACCTTTGATCGACAATGGCAGTTACAAAAAATTCAAAAATCGTGTCAAAAACAGGTCACAGAATGAGAGGAGACAGTGTCAGCAACTGACTCTCAACCCCTATACCAATCCCCCATGAGGCCAGAGGTTTGATCCTCCACCATGGCAATTTCTGTACTTATCGCATCCTTATTTATAACCCTCTGTTCTTTTCTGTACTTATCGCATCCTTATTTATAACCCTCTGTTCTTTTCTGTACTTATCGCATCCTTATTTATAACCCTCTGTTCTTTTCTGTACTTATCGCATCCTTATTTATAACCCTCTGTTCTTTTCTGTACTTATCGCATCCTTATTTATAACCCTCTGTTCTTTTCTGTACTTATCGCATCCTTATTTATAACCCTCTGTTCTTTTTTTTTGGAATGACCACAAATAAAGAACACTCACATTATTTCTCATGAATTTGGCCCACTATCACATCACTATCTTTGCCCATAGGGGTTTACTTTTTTTACCAGGGGGTTCCCTAAAAAAATAATCGTGATAACTTCACTCTGCAATACGATTCACCCTGCAATACGATTTTCCCGTGGGTGCCCAGGCCCCTGAGTAAATATTGTGGGGCTCTACGATGCAGCTGCCCTGCTTCCAGTAACGACTAAAGCAGCACGGCTTATCCTTGCTTATTAAGCACAGACACAGCTGCACATCTCGGAGGTTAGATTGTTGCCCTGTCCATGGCAGCACATTCCGTGGCTCCTGGCTAATCTTCTAATCTACACCAGTAGAACATATAGATCTATTTATTGTACGGTACGTGAGGCCGTGCTGTAAAACGCCATGGCGCTCAGCGTAAACGGTTTGTATTGATTCTTTTTTCTATCTTATCCGGCGTCTCCAGCAAGGCTGGTTGCATACACCCGTCCCATAGAGACACATGAGACAGGATGGAAAAGTATGCACCGTATGTCAGGCACTGAGGACTTCTGCTGCTTTTAACTGAACCCATTTGAATACGTTCCGTGGCCTCACTTTACCGTCTGTCTTTGAGCTACGGCAGATAGCCGCAGCTTGCCGTCTTAACGCAATCATGTTTCCATCCGACCGTGTCCCCATTTCTGAGAGACTATAGAAAAAACCAGATATGATAACAAAGGATTTGCAATTAAAAACCTCAGAAAAGAGCACATTCTTTCTGCTCTTATTAGAAGTGTGATAATGGGAGGATGCTGAGATCATCACCAACTTAAGAAAATGCTTCGGGCAAAGTTTACCACAGTTTAAGAGACGTTCACTGTTAAAAATTATTTGTTGACTCAACTTGACTAAGTCCAGTCATCTTGTTGCTTTGACTGAGTTAAGTTGAGTCAAGTTCAGTCAACATATAGTGTCAAGGTTATTACACTTCAATAAATTAGTTGATACAACATGTAGTCTGTTGACTCAACTTAACTCAGTCAAAGCAACAAGATGACTTGACTTAGTCAAGTTGAGTCAACAAATAATTTTTAACAGTGTTCCTTTGCTATGTTTACTACTGTCACACAGGAACCTGGCCTTCAACTCCCTAGAACACATCAGCTGGAGGGTGTTCCATTCTCTTCCACTTCTAAACCTGTGAGTCTGTTCACCTTTTACATTCATTTATTATTGTGACCTTTGCTATTACAGTACAGCCTACTAGTTTTCATGCTTCATCCTTGGCTGTTCATTTGTGTTCTCCCTCATAAAGCACATTCTATTGGATGTGACAATGTATTTTTTTTAAATGCCCTTTTCTGAACCCGTTTGTAAAATCTGTCACGTTCAAAAACCTATTCATCCATGTTTGTGCTTCCGGTTTTGTCACCAACAGAAATTCTTCAAGATTGATTGAGTCTGGTTCTTTTCTCTATCCTTCTAGTGTTCTGAGGGACAACCCCCTGGCCTGCTCCTGTGATATCCATTGGCTCCAGCAATGGCAGCGTAGTGAGCGTGGTGACCTCATTAGCCAGTCATTAAGTTGCCGCTCTAATGGACGTTGGCTGCCCTTAGAGACCATGATGATAGAGAATTGCAGTGAGTGGAATGTTTACTTCAACATCGCACCGCATCAATCAGCATCACATGTTTTTCACATTTGTTGTGTCATTTGCTATCAAATGGACTACACAGACCGCATTGCCTTATTCAACTTCGTAAAGAACAACAGTTCTGTGGAACAATGCTTAGCCACTGATGTTCAAATGCACTCTCTTTTACATTCTCTCTTTTTCAGGTATGCCTCAGGTCTCTATTGTTGCTCCCCAGCTGACCATTAGAGAGGGAGGGAACTTGACATTTGTCTGCAAGGTGAGAGGTGACCCCACCCCTACAGTGCGGTGGAGCACAGAGAATCTGCATTCCCCTTATACTCTCCAGGTAAGGCTGAGACCACAGCAGGGCAGCTTGCCTGGAAGATACCATCACGAAACAATAGACATTTTACACGGTGCGACTGTGCCACATGAACAAACAAGTGTGACAATTTAGCAGACCGGTTCAAAACAAGAAGGTTTTCTTTCCTGTTAAATCATGTCCTAGTGCTGGAATGAGCTAAATAATTCCTTGAGATTTTAATTAAATGTGAGTGTGATTGTAATAGCTATTTCAATAACTGTATGGAGCTTACAGAGTGACAGTGAACAAAATACATATTGTGATAAAGACAAAATGATCTGACAAATGTATGAAAAAACATAACTGCGATATCAACAGAGCTGCCTGTGTTACACGGAATAAATATGATTTATTTTGCATGGTTGAGAAGTGTTACGAGCTGAAGAGCTGAAGTAATGATAAATGGCCCATGGTTTGGTTTGTAGGAGATGATCACGGGCACCACACTAGAGCTGGCTCTGTGCCTGGTGAACGTCTCCTCCGAGGACAACCTCCGCAACCTGACATGCAAGGCTGAGAACAGGGCGGGCCCTGGAGAAGATATGGTGCTGCTGGACATTCAATGTTAGTCTCAAAAACACACAACATGTTCCACACGCAACATGCCGATCATTTTCAACACTTTCTGTGAGATACAGTTGAAAGACAAAGACTTGACAAAGAATTATGAAGTATTCTTCAAAGAGCATTATCACTGATAATGCACCCAGCCAGACCATGAAATAATTCAGTGAGCCACTTGTTATGTTAATTCGTACAACCTGTGCACCACCACAGATCAGTCTGATTTGGATCTTCAATAAACCCACTGAGAACTATTTCCCACATCTATGGTCATACCCCTCACTGAAAACATTAGTTCCTGGATGAGATGTATGGGTACTATGAAACATCTTGGATACAATCTTCCATTATGGCACCTTACATAAGTGGAATAGATTCAACTAATTTGTCATTGCAACTCTTAAGTATATCCAACTTGACATGCACAACTGATAATATCAAATGACTGTTGTATATATTGTGATCTTCATAAATTCTCCTTCATGCAGTAATTCTGTAATTGAAAAATAAATAGCAGAACAGCTTGACTGGACATAGGAGTACAATAAACTGCAGACAGATGCAAAGCAATAAAGGGACTGAATTAATGGCAGGGAAATGGGGGGGGGGGGGGCAGGTGGGAGGTTGGGATGATAAAATTCAGATCTTGTTTGAGTCCTGCTAATGGACCTCGCCCTGATTCTCCGGAAACCTAAACTGGCAAGAGCTGATTGACAGGCACTAAGTGTGTGGCTATCCTCATCTGTCAATATCAGCCCACTGCTGGACAGATGCTCGTTAACGCCCCTTTCCTTAATTACATCTCAGATCAGCTGGGTGTTTACGGTGCTGGAACTGCAGTGGGATTCTAGGACATTTACTGCGAGTTCCATGAAGATTCAGAAACATCATCAACTTGATATTAGTAGGTGCACAGGTGCAATCCCCAAGGAGCATCCTCTTGTTTGCACCTGTGTAAGTTATTTGAAAGGGTAGCTAGATACGTACAGTCCATAGCTAGATACGTACAGTCCAAACATGTAAGCAGTATTATTCTCCTCTCACACCTGAAGCAGATAACATATACAGTATAATACCTTTGATTCTCAGAACTAAACGTGTATAATAAAGCACATATTTCAACAAAGTTTAAAGTGTTTAATTATTGTGTCCTGCACTTAAAGATAGTGATTGCACTACTCATATACAGTACAGCATATGATTTAACTGCCATTGGTATGTGCAGAATGTCTTGTTATCCCCCATACAAAGCACTTTCTGGAGTAGGTCATGGGTTAAGAGCTATGGAAGGCAACACGAAAGTGACTGGCCTCAGTGCATCAGCATCTCTAGCTTCAGTTAGAGGAATAATTTCCTGCATTTCGTGTCCACTTTGCTCCCAGGTACCTCTTGTGGTCTGGGTCCCTCACAAGATAGAGATTCATTATTCATGCTAGGTCAACAGGTTTACTGTGTAGATGGAAGACATTGATTAATGGAAAATAATACCAGAAACCTGAGGGACAGCCGAAGGCCCTTTTCACAATGAGCGGGGAAAAAGTGTTGAACTCCTTTCAAAGAATGCTCTTTTAATTGATTTCTAAATGGCTTCATCTCAGGAATAAGATGAAAAAAAACAGGAATTATTCAGTAAAGTGTTGTTTGTTGTTGTCTGGTGAGCCGGGGATGATCCTTTGGGAAAAGAAAGAAACAGTTTACCTCAAAGTGCTTCAAAAACTTTCCTCAAATTTGAATGAATTTGAAATGACAATGGCCCTCAGACCAAAATGTCTTCAGAAGCTTTAGGGTCTTGCCAGCTAGGTTTCATTTCACTCTTAGTCACTGAAAAGGATACATTATTTATATATTTTTAACCCACTCTGGGTGTAAATCAGTCACTAATCAGCCAATGTTTCCTATCTTCCCCTGCCTCAGTTCCTGTCAGCATTGTGTTCCTGAGAGATGCTGAACAACAACACAACTGGTGCTTCCCCTTCGCTGTGGACGGCAACCCAGCCCCCAACATAACTTGGCTTTACAAAGGCAAACAACTGACCGAGTCATGGTTCATCTACACCCAGTTGATCCCGGATAGCGAAGACGGCTCGGTCCAACATGGCTGTCTCTTCCTCAATAAGCCCACTCACCTCAACAACGGCAACTACACTCTTATAGTGAAGAACGAGTTGGGCAGCGACCAAGCTACAGTCACAGGAAAGTTCATGGACAACCCCTTCGAGCCCTCTGATCCCGAGGGGCTCATCCCTGGTGAGAGTTAGGGCTAAAATATTTATCGTAATTTCCCATGATTTTTATTCCGATACATTTTCTTGTGGTGTTTTCTGCAAATTGTATGCTCTTCACCATCAAAAATATGTTCTCTTTTCTCTTAAATGCCAGTCCTTAATGATGATCCAAGTAAGCACATCACATGATTTTTTTTCTCCTTCAGCAATAGTGCATGAAATACAGTACCTCAAGTAGATATATTTTCATGTTACTTTAAAAATAAATTAAGTATTGTTTCCTGTTACCTTAAATCTACTTTGTAAGAATTGTTTAAATTCTACATAATAATCTAAATTAAATACTCAATTAATTTGTCGTATTGTACATTTGACTGATAACTACAGCACTGTTGACACAGGATATGAGTATTTCTGCTTGAATGGGCACCTCACATGGATTCCACAGTCCTCAAACAGGGTGTTAAGGATGCTTACCATGGATGGTGCCATGGTTAAGGATGCTTACTGACTATTAGGGTTTGAAAGGCATTCCACTAATAATTAACAAGCTTGATTGATATCTCCCAGCTCCCACCAACAGATCCAATGATCATGTGACTGAGAACCTGGAGAGCAGGGTGTTTGGGGTGAGTAGCCTATCACAGCATTCCGTAAACAGCACACTTAAAAGGCATGGTGAAGCTTGTTGCATTTTCATGACGTCATCATGATGTCATCAGCGAATGTGAAATGAAAGCAGATGCGGGGTCACTGCAGTGTGTTGTATATTCAAGACCAGCAGCCACATGTATAGACAGTGCTGAGCAGAAAAATGCCCTCAGGAAGCTGCGTAAGCAAGTTTCCACGCAGAGATTCAGATGTATAACATAAGAGAACCTTTGTATCTCTGCACACACTGGACACCATGTGTACGCAATTTTTGGCGAGTGTGATATGGCGACACCGTGATAGAAAGGCAGAGGGAGATAATGCAAAGATGTCCGACTTTCTCCCTGAGCGTTCTTTTACGCATTCTTTTACTCTAGAGTTTTATACATGTGGCCCCAGGCCTGGCTGAATGGCCTTTTCTCCTCATCAGTGTTCTCTGGTGCTCGTATGTTTCTGACCACAGGTGTCAGTGGCTGTGGGCCTGGCTGTCTTTGCCTGCACCTTCCTTCTGCTCATGGTTCTGGTCATCAACAAATGCGGGCAGCGCTCCAAGTTTGGCATCCACCGTGAGTCCTCACCTCTATTCTTACCAGTCCTGCTTATATGTTACCTCTATTCTTACCAGTCCTGGTTATATGTTACCTCTATTCTTACCAGTCCTGGTTATATGTTACCTCTATTCTTACCAGTCCTGGTTATATGTTACCTCTATTCTTACCAGTCCTGGTTATATGTTGTAATGACACTTTGTTTCTAAAGCTGGGAATCAAACCACCGTGAGCATCCAGTCGGTTCATCCAATAGTACTGCTGAAGGCCCCACTGAGCATGCTCGTTTTAAATGTCAAGTATGTGAAGGAATAGCTCCAAACCTTAGGATACTAAAGTTGGATGGCGGTTTCCACACTACAGCAATGGCTGATAAGACACTGATTAGGTATGATCCACACTAGCTTTTTCTCATGAAATTCTTTTGGAATGAGAGATTCTTTCTGAACAGGGCATCGTGTTTCAGCGGAACAAAGTACAGGAGTGGCAATGCGATTTTGAGTTGGCCGTTACAGTACACAGTGTCCTCCCTAACAGCCAGGCAAAGTGCGAACAGGTCTTAATTACAGCACAAAAAGTAAATACGATTAGGTCCCACAGCTGGTGAAAAGGGCCATTAAAGAAGACTGATGGATGCTGGCTTTGCTGGTCCTCTCGGACCCCACTTAAGGTGTCTAAATGGCTCTGATTGCCTCTCTCCCCACCTTCCTTCATTTCCCTCTTTTGCTCCATCCATCCTGTCCTCCGGGGGCTCTGTGGTTGCTCGCTGAGTGGATTTGGGAACCCAGTTTGGCTTTTAATAGTGCCAGCGAGAGCTTCGATTGGCTGCACCATGTTTTAGTGTCCACTTGATGTTTTTTCATCGCAGGACAACAGCGGCCTGTTAGTGACGTCCCCGCTTCTTGCATTAGCATCCCGGTGAGGAGACAGCGTGGCGACATCTGCGGTCAAATGTTCTACATCCCAGTCTGTGGAGAGAGTCTTAGCCATTTCAGAAACTGCTCTTCTGAAAAAAAGCTGGCTTCTGGCAAACCCTTCTGAAGAGTGCTGTAGCAAATTAGCTTCACGTGCAACAAAGGCTGACAGAAAATACTTCTTTGGAAGCACAGCCATGCTCTACATTTATACGTATTTATTTAATGCATCACTAAGCATGCACATGCATTAAGTAAGGTGTTGTAATTTTCATGGTTCGGGAGTTTAAGTACAGACTTAGTCAGAGCTGCAGTTTATACCGAACTGACAAGTGTCCAATATAGAAAATCAATACGTCTGTTAAGTGTTCTTCCTGTTTGATCCACTGAACACAGAGAGAGTACAGAATTTATGCTGTTTGAAAAAGAGCCACCTGTGTGACAAGCAGAAATCCCAACGACAAAATGTACCTTTTCCATGTCGACCTTCATATGTGCATACAGTATCATCGGGCTTCAGGGCTTAGTCCGTTTTATGGATTTTAATTATCTGTCATAATGTTTATCTCTCTCTCTCTCTCTCTCTGCAAGCAGGGGCATCTGTCCTTGGCACTGAGGATGACCTTGCAGTCTCCCTGCGCTTCCTGAACTTTGGAGCCAGCCCCCCCTCTTCAGATGAGGGCACCCTAGACTCTGGGCTGTCGAGCTTCGTAGAGAATCCACAGTACTTCTGCGGCATTATTAAGGACAAGGACATGTGTGAGTGGAAAGCGAAATCCTCAGCTCGTCTGAATTTTTAATATCTGTCCCTGATCCCAAATTTTAACTCATTATTTATCTGCCCGTCTGCCTATTTGCATGTATATTACTGAGGGCTCAGAAGTGTTGTAATGCAACTGTCTCAGAAGAGTTTATCCTCAAACACTCCCTGTTTAACAGTATGCCAAATGAAGTGCCACTTCCTCATCCATCCAGTTGACTTTTAGCAGCGGTTGAATGTTTTTGTGACAGTGAGCGAGACCTTGATGTGCCCACAGGTGTTCAGCACATTAAGCGCCAGGACATTGTGCTCAAGTGGGAGCTTGGGGAGGGCGCATTTGGCAAGGTTTACCTGGCAGAGTGTGCCAACCTCAGCCCTGACAGCGACAAAATGCTGGTGGCTATCAAGGTACAGGATATCTCTCTAATACCAATTTCCATGCAGAACATGGCACTACTGATGGACAGGCTATGCATTATAAATATATGCTATATATTATAAATAGTATATATTAATATTATTATTGTAAAAACAACTGACTAGCTCTTCCTGAAAACATCCAAAGAAGCCAAAGGGTTAAAAGTTTTTCCGTTTGTGTAGCATTAGTCTGAACCTAGCATTATCTGGCTACAGCTGGTATGCATGGTAACTTATAGCCGAGTAGCTGGTTCTTGCTAACGCAATCTATATGACATATAACGTTAGCAAACATTTCCTTCTTCCAAGATCTAGCTGCCGAATAAAGTAACATTATCAATAATAGCAACCTAGCTACTATTCATTATAAGTACGGTAATTACAGTTAGCTGGCAAGCAGAATGTCCAGGTAAATTTGTGTTGAAACCTTTGACCTACCTGTCCATATGGGAGCTCGCTTCCAAACATCTCGCCACTTTCTAAAATGAGCACATGTTTAGGATACTCCCTTTTGTTTTTTTTTGCGTGAAATAGCGCTGGTGTAATGGGTCGCTGTGAAAATTTCTAGCTGGTGAACTGCCATGGTCAATATCACTGTTGATTGGTTTGCAATGTGAACCGGCCTATCTCTTCGATTGATTATACAGTCTATGGTCATAAGCCACTTTGTTTTGAAAATAATAAATAATAAAAATAAAAATAAATTTGGACCGAATCGCTGGTTTGAGGGTATAAACACAGTATATGGTGCTGGATTTCTCTCAGACCAGTTCTTTCTATGATTGCTACCATCTAAGCATGACCATTTCCCGACATTGTTCTTTAAAAAAGTTGCATAGTAGCTTTAACTCTGGTCTGTATTCAGTCAGCATTTGTCCTTAGCTTTGACTTGCCAGTAAACACAAGCATTACACCTTTTCTTAACAAACTCATTTTGGCAAGCTAGTCTTATGCCTAGTGTACACTACAGGATTTTTTTAGCCATTTTGCAGTTTTTAAGATCTTAAGGAAATCCTAAGCAAATCTCCAGTCTTTGCCTGATTGCTGCGCGCACTTGCCTCTGATGGTAATTTAATGGCTTTTGTAGTGTGTGATACAAAAAGACTAATATTTCCATGTGGAACCGTCAACAGCCAAGGAGATTTAGCATCACAATAGCTTGTGGAAGAGCCCTAGAAAGAGATCTGAATGATCCATTGTATTGGCAGTTAAACACACAGCTTCTTTATTCACATCACAACGATAATTTAGATTTAGAAAATCTGTTTTAATCACTAAGTAGGCCTACATGTAACATAAAAATATACACCTATTCACTTCCGCATTAGTTTTCAGCACAACCTAATAAAGGCTAAAACCTGTGCACATTGCAGATCCTTGCCACGAATATTCTTTTTTTTATTTTTTTTTATTTGTTTCTGATTTTTCCCCATTTTTCTCCCAATTTAGTAGCCAATTGAACCCCTATTCTAATTCAATTTCCCCCCGTGTAGCAACCGCTAGAGAACCACCGCTACACAACCCTGTCAGCCGGTAGTAGGAAGGAGGTCGCCAAGTCCTCTACAGGGCGTGACTCCTCGAGCTCCTGACCGTGAATCCAGCTCGCCCAGGGCCGCTATGCGTGCAGCGATTCTCTCCGAGCCCCTCCCCCCACCTGGAAGCAGCCGCCAATTGCTGCTCCCACAGGGCGCCGGCCATGCTCGGATCTGGCAGGACCGGGGCGCGAACCCCGATCCTCGGAGCACAACTGCACCGACTGAAAGTCGGCGCTCTTACCGTTGTACCACGCGACGGCCCCTTGCCACGAATATTCTTTGAGTGTGAGTGCGGAGAATGAAGAGTAGCCTATGTATCCACAATTCTAATGTTGATAAACTGCACAATTTTGCGATGCACATAAAAATAATTTTATTACTCACCTAATAGCCTAATTGAGCAGAGCTGGCTATCAGATGGAATTGATTGAGTACTATGTGAACATAATAGGCTATCATGCGTTTATATTAATTTAATAATGTCAATGTTGAAGCTATGCCAATAAACTTTTATTTACTTTTTACTTACATTTTTTAAATAATTACAAAATACCGATTTAGACGGTGTGGTGATAACTACCATGCTGTAGGCTTATGCACCGTATGCCACCAGTTAAAAGAAACAGATATAGGCCTATAAAACTGAGACACGCCTATAATGTTCCATTTCCAACATGAGAGCAGAATGTTAGCTTGCTACTAGCTAATGTTAACTAACATTTCCATTGTGTGATTATGAGAGCAGCTTGCTAGCTAGCCTGTGTCAACGCTGCACACCGAGATCAAGTTCATCGTGTAATCGAGATCAAGTTCATCCAAAATCCTGTAATGCCCTCTGACCATAGCTGTGACTATACGTGTAGTGTGAGCATTCCTAGGATGGAAATACCAGCAATTTTTAAGAGACGGTCATTAAATGTGAGATGCACTCAGTTAAGGATTTTTTTAGGATTTTGTTGTGTAGTGAACAAAACTCGCCACACCATGTTTGCACAGAATAAAAATAATTCTTGCTTTCAACTGTTAGTCAAAGTTAAAGCTGGAGTAGGCAACATTTTTGTGGCAAGATAGCAGGGAATGGTCATGCTGGTAGCAATGATAGAAAGAACTATACCCTCAAATTCTACATTCTAAAACCATCAAATCAGTCTATATTCTTGTTTTCAAAACAGTTGGCTCATGACATGAGCTAATCAAAGAGATAGGCTGATTGTGAACTAATGAACAATGAGATTGACCCTGCGTGTTATAGTACAGCTAGATGCAAAATAATGGTAAGAGAGATTCACCCGCTCCTGGCTGCATCACCAAACGGGACTAGAACCCGGGATACTATTATATATCTGGGGTCTTTATAAAATTGACTAGCTATATAATTCAGCTAGCCATCACATCCTTTATTTATCAGTTATGAAAACCAGAAAAAGGTCCTGTTGTAAAATATCCTGCAAAGTACCAAATTGGTGCTAGGTGTATCGGATAAGTCTGGGATAGAGGGTACCCTTGTTCAACAATTTACATGTATAAAAAATAAAAAAGATTTTCTAACATAAGCTATCACAAACCATCAGGTAGATAGCTAACTTTAGACTATAGTAACTAACAAAGTAGTAAGTAACAAAACAATCACTTAATTAATGGAAAATGTTGTATTACTCTATTTTATAACTCTGCAACAATTAAAAAGATTCCGTTGTTTTACGTGGACTATTGGAGCTGATATTTTTAGTGTAGCTATGCCAGTCTCCTGCAATCATAGATAGAACCTTGATGCGCATTCAAGACAAGGTGTGTGGAGAAGCAGTGGCAGGTGTGTCTATTTCTCTGTGGACAGGGCCAATGGGTGTTATGACTTTCAAAATGTTTTCACAATATTGTGACAATTGAGAAAGTTGCCTCCTCCAGCTTTAAGGACAAATGTTGATTGAATCCCGGCCTATAAATAAAGTTCACTGGTTCTTTTCTTCACAAACACAGTTTGGTAATTACTAACACTTGAGAAACAGTGTTGGTGTAGAAAAAGGCAAATACTTGCACTTGAAATTAACTATGTTCCTAAAATATGCACGCTCAGCATTTTTCAGTAATGATGAGGCTTAGGATTCACACGTTTTAGTATAGCTTTCATCAGTAACATGCTGATATGGCTGAAAAATTTCTATGTGAAATATGTACTGAATTCAGACCATAGTCATTCTGTGGCTGTTTCTCTGTATTCAGACTCTGAAGGATGCTAATGAGTCGACGCGGCAGGACTTCCAGCGTGAGGCAGAACTTCTGACCGTCCTGCAACACAAGCACATTGTGCGCTTCTATGGGGTCTGTGCCGATGGAGAGCCCCTGGTCATGGTCTTTGAATACATGAGGCATGGCGACCTCAACCGCTTCCTCAGGTACTGTACTGTCAAACTGCAGTGTCACCCTATAGCTCCACCCTCTCATGTGTATGAGAATAAGTGTATGAGAGTATACAGCTGATGAACATGGACATTGGGTGTCTCCCGTTATCATTTATTTAAAGTCATGTAAGTTATAGAATGCATGTGATATTTAAAGAATTAAAACAAGTTAACTTGACAAGGTGTCTGCTAACAAAAATCTATAGGACTAAAGGGAATCTATAGGATTTGTATCCCTTTAATACAAATGACCAGTATACTATTCCCGGTGGCCCCCTAGTGGTAGTCGTCAACGTCCCAATTACAGTATTCATGTTTCTCTGAAACGATAAACAGCTTTACAACTTGCAGCTTTAAGAAACCCCCAAATTCAGACAAAAAAAACTTTAAAAGTGTCACCGCTTGCGAAAACAAAAACCTCACCCTCTCTCAAGCTGCACTGCGGGGCAATAAAACAGAAGGATGCTAATAGCCCAAACCGTGTTTACAACATTCATCTTGCCACATACAATACATTGCATAAAATGCACCTTTTCTACATGCTAAGAAAATCATGCTCTGATATAGAAATAATATATTATGCAAAAGTTTGTATAAACATGTTTACAGAACCAAATATTGTACCTGGTTATGAAGGTACAACTGTTTTCTGATTAACCCTCAAGATATCTTATCTTATCTTATTTCATTTTGCCAACGTCCAGTACAGTCGACATTACAGCAACCACCTATTCAACTTGCAGCTGTAATACGTTGCTGTTGTTATGTAAAAAGACATGTACTTTTGTGCATAATTCTTTTACGTATATAAAACCATTAGGCTATGTATTTTTATGCATATATGCATTCTGTATGTGACAATTCTGACATAAATGTATTCTGTTCAAATTTCTGAATGATACAGCCTTCTTCAATTTGAACTTTAAACCATGGATGTGCAGTGAATATTCTTTGATATATTGACAGTTAAGTAAGGCTAGTTGAAACTAGGTGAAAATTGCGTTTGGTTAATAGGGTTAAATTAAGTAAATGACATCATTCTGCATCTCCCCTTGAAAAAGGATGTATTCTTTTGACTAGCTAATGTCACCAGGAAAAGTATCACTCTTTTCCTGGACTTTAGCAAAATGCAAGTGAATTAATTTGTCTACTGATGAACATTTTGGAAGTTGCCATTTGGGGAAATGCATAAGTGAGTGGCAAATTTGAAAGATATATCTCTTCTTCATTCATTTTCTTCCCATGAGCACTAGCTCTCCTGTAGTGCTGTGTATCCTGTAGTGTGGAAAATGGTCACTGGCTGAGTACATCGGCAGAGTGCACACACTTTAGATGCAATGCTCCATGCAACAGTGTGGGTATCAAAATGGTGGCTTAAGCAGCTCAACCAGGGGGCTGATTAAAAAAGTAAAGGAATAAAGAACTGAAAGAATCATGACTGAAGAAGTCATTTCTGAGAAAGACTTCACCCCCTGGGTTTTTAGTCCTGTTTCTGTTCCTATGCTTCCCTGTTCAAATTCTATAGACTGACAGGGACAAACTTCGGTTAAGAAGCGTCCGGTTCACTCCAGGGCATGACCATGCACCCAGCTGTCTACATGACTGCTCTGCACCTGCGTGGGGTCTAGAGACATGGCTCAAATGCATCCAGACAAGAGCTAGGCGCCATGTGTCCATAGGGCCAGATTGGAAATAGGGAGGTTGAGCAATATTCCCAAACTATATGATAATCGTGCGATGGAAGAAATCACATTTCCAGCAGACAGTTGGATGTGGCTCCAGCTCCTGCAGCTGCTCCTATGCTGCCACCTGCCTTTTAAACTAATAGTGATTACACGTTCAACTTCCTGACTGAAGAGGCCGACACCATATACTGTACAACAGAGACAAGCCAAGCACGCAAGCGGCGGACCAGAAAGCACATCATTAGGACAATTGGAAATGGGTCAACGTGCATTTGCGGGTTGATCCAAGTAGGATGGGTAACATGTGATATACAATAGTGCCAATTTATTGAGTAGCCAACATTTAATCTGTGAATTTAAGCAATTATGTCTCATAATAAACTTTTCTAACAAACCATATGCCTATCGGCTAAGTGCTTTTCCGTGAACTTCATTCGTGGTTTTATTTTTTTTCTTTTAGCACATGCTGACTGCAACCATTACAGTCACGATGACTGAAAACAGGAGCAGCCCTGGTCATGCAGCATCTCCTCTCGTATTAATATCATTGTTTCACCCCAAATTGTCTTACGTAATTTCATCGCATTATCAGTCAAACCAATTCTGGACAACCCATGTGTTCAATGCATTCTGTTGATTTGGAGAAACGTAATCCTCTGGAAACCTCTTGTCTTATGCGGTCAGATGTTGTCGGATCACTGACCAGCTGTTCCCTCCATCTCTCAGGGCTCATGGTCCTGATGCCCGGATTCTCGAGGAGGTCAAGATGCCCCCCTTAGGTCAGCTGACCCTGCCACAGATGCTCCAGATTGCTGCCCAAATTGCCTCGGGGATGGTCTACCTGGCCTCCCTACACTTCGTTCACAGGGACCTGGCCACACGAAACTGCCTGGTGGGAGAGGGTTTGGTGGTGAAAATCGGAGACTTTGGGATGTCCCGTGACATATACAGCACTGACTACTACAGGGTGAGGCACACACACTAGGCATACTGTACAACAACAAAAAATAAGTTATTTCAAGTGTCATTCGATGTTCTAAGCACAGCTCACAACTATTAGATGCTATTCACTGTCTGAATGTTTGACCGCACGTTGCGGCGCAACCATCTATAGCATAGCTAGCCCATGATAGATGCATTACCAAGAGAAACACCTGACCATGTACATTTTTTATTTTAAATATGACATTCAAACAAACTTAGAGGCCCTTTGTTGAATATTTTAACATGCAAACTTAGAAGGCTAAATCTGGGGTGGCTATATACGTATCTAATTGTATCCAGCAGGCCAGGTTCATTTTGATCATTTCTCTCATTCCACTACATGGTTAGGTGGGAGGCCGGACCATGCTGCCTATTCGCTGGATGCCACCGGAAAGCATCATGTACAGGAAGTTCACCACAGAGAGCGACATCTGGAGCTTCGGCGTAGTGCTCTGGGAAATCTTCACCTACGGGAAACAGCCCTGGTACCAGCTCTCCAACAGTGAGGTAAACAGGAAGACAGACAATATCCCTCTGGTACTGCTGATTTCAGTTATGAATGAACATTGTTGGAGCATAAAGGCCCCAGCATGATTTACTGTGTATATATGAAGCAAGAAGATGTTACATAATTCATCTCACAATTTTAATTTACTATGTACTATATATATAAAAATGGAATTTTGAATTTCATTTTTTTAGAAAAAAATTACAGAAAACTCCAGGAAAGGGTTCAGTTGGACCAGCCAAAGACACAACAAGACCATCACAGGCCAATTTTATAAATGCGAAGTACATCCAACAAAACATGAAAAACTAATTTTACTCAGATAATTTAAACAGTTACAGTGTTTTGTAAATGTAGAAAAATAATATGAATGGACCATGAATGGAGAGTTTATGCATTTATAATGGTCTTGCATATATTGTTGCATGAATGGCAAAATAGTGAAAAATGTACATTGAGAAAATGCAGCAAGGCATATTTGGTGTACAGACACAGCTTTGCTTGGCAAAAATGGTAGAAGTGACAGTGGAAGGGACAATGGATAGACCAGTCTGTTCAGTTTCACCACCAGAGTGGACTCCAGTGAAACCACAGCACTGCCATTACAGAAAAAGGGGCCTCTCTGCTTCAGAGTGGGGGGTAGATCACCTTTCCCATACACTCCATCCTAATCCCATTTCCCCTCATCTTCGCCCTGGGTCGACTTTGTTTAACCTCGTTAGTCTAATCCCTCCCGGCCCATGATTGACATCCTGGGCTAATTACAGAGGGCGCAGATAGATCGTCTCGGACACTCCAACTCATCCGTGGGAGGGGGCGGAGGATGTTGGGATGAGTCAATATAAATCTCTGTAAATTCATTGCGGTGATTGAAAGCCTATTACGGCGCAATGCAGTCTACTGCTGACAGCCTCTTCGGATTATTTGATTAGGAGAAGTGAGGGGTGAGGTCACCCATACCCAAAAGTGGGTACTCAAGCAGCCCCAGGAATAGCCTGGACAGAAATATGATTCGCCCCATTTTAGCCAATGACAGTGTTTGATTGACTCCTGGTACTTTAAATAAGGAGCATTGACTCCTGATTCTCTTCAGGGAAAACAATTAGTTTGACAAGGGAATGCCATTTTGTTCCATAATTTACAGTAGATATATTGATTCAATATAATTCAATGCTTTAGACAAGGAATCCTCTTTGATCACCTGTCAAAGAGTTCAAAGTACATACTGACAATTGATGCAAGTGTCTTCATTCCTCCTATACCGTCCATATCCTTTTTCTCATTGAAATGTCCCCCCAAGGGAACACGCAAAGAGCTCATAATGTTTTAGTGAGACTGGGGTAACATGACAATGTTGTGCTTGTCACGTGTTGGCGGAAGATTGGCGGAAATGCTGCGCCTCAGCCGGATCTCCTCCTCTGCTCCTCCTTGTGCAGGCCATAGAGTGCATCACGCAGGGACGGGAGCTGGAGAGGCCTCGCACCTGCCCCAAAGAGGTCCACCTCCTCATGCAAGGCTGCTGGCAGAGGGAGCCCCAGCAGAGGCTGGTCATCAAGGACATCCACAGCCGCCTCGTCGCCCTGGTCAAGAACCCGCCCGTCTACCTGGACATCCTGGAGTAGGGGGGTTACCCGAGGGGGCCGGGCCGATGAGGGGGAAGCCTGACCGCTGGGTCCCTGACCCAATCCCCGATGCACAAACACTACCGAAAACCCATGCTGCTCCAGCCTCTGGAAAACCTCCCTCCCTGTTCCAGGAAGAGCCAGCCATGGTGTGGGGCCTTGCGTTTGGGAGGTGTGAGGGGTGCAGCTGTATACTGCGAGCTGTAATGTTTTGGTTTATTTATACTATATGTTATGAAGGAAAGACAGTGTACCATCAGAGACAGAGGGAGGAAGAAGTTTGTGAGGATGTAATAGAGGCATACTGTGACAAGAGATAATTGGTTTTGGTACAACAACAAAAAACCCTGCTTCCCCCAAATTCACACTGATCTGTCTATCCAAGCATTATCCAAGCATTGTGTACAAAACCAATCCATTTTCAATTTGACTGTGTTCCTCCAAAAAGATTAGCATTTCTACGGGACCCAACATGATAATAAATGTTTATTTGAAAATGATTTTATGAAAACAGCCAAAGCATTTGTGTACATTTAAGTTGTAAATATTGATGTGACATTCCCTGTTTTGTGCCAAGACTACTGAACTTGCTCCAACATTTTTCATTCACTCTTATTTATTATTCAGTCCTTGCGGAGCTGCATTTATGGAATGTGTTTAATTTGGAATATGAAATTAACAAATTATTGCATGCATAAGGAGGTTCTTTTTGTGCCACAGAGTATCATTGCAAGATGTGTGGTTTTGTTCAGGGACCTGTTCCGTCTTCTATATTTTTTCTGCCGCTGTTACCACCCTATCAGTCATTTGTTTCGGAGATGCACATTTCCAAAGCAGCTCAATGTAGTTGCCTTAATACGGTAGCTTTTAAACCTGCCTGAAGAGCATTGCTGTACTTTACAGCGTTGACTGTAGGACACTGCCATCGCAGTGAGGCACGTTGCATTGAAAATGCAACCAGGGCAACTACTTCACCAGAATTTGCCTACATTTAACCAGAATTTAGAGTCTGTTTGGCAGACACAAAGCATTGGCAGCATTATGGTGCCTGAACAATTACAGCTTCACTGTGAACGAAGCTATAATGCACTTGTTGCAATGCTGATAACCGTAAGCTGGTTAGATTCCCTTAACTTGTCTCGACCCTTCTCACATTACACTGCAATGTAAATAGAGTCCTGCCAATCGTGCTGAAATACTGGAGTCCCCTTTGAAAATGCTGATGCTGTTCTGACGGTCTATGGGATGGCTGCAACATTTAGAGAACCACTCCTTCACAGGTAGACAGTAGTCCTTGTAATTAAGTTTACTGTACCCTGGAGAAAATCCTGCCTGATCCTTTTGGTTTTAACTGATCCATGGAGAACTGAATATTTTAAAAGCACATTTCAGAGGTCCTCAATTTTAAGTGAACTGCATCTTTTCAATGTCTACATATGGTTATTAATGACTATTATAAAATTGAAAGGGAACTGTACATAGCCTACTCATGTGTGAATCATAATTATTTCTTCAAGCAGAGTTCATCCATCATTGTGTTTTTAAAGTAGGTATAACTGTTGGAAGCAGAAATTGTATATATTATTGCTTTGATATTGTTTACAACAGTGCTTTACATTTATTCATACTTTACGGGATATTTACTAACAAAATACAGTACTGTTCTAACATTACACACCTGACATGTTAGCAGTAAAGACTGATGACTGATATGTGCCCATATGCTTTTAAAATAAATATAATAATGTCTTCTTTTCATTCTCTTCTTTTCATTTCTGGATGTTGTTCAGTGAAGATTATATTTAAATATAGGCCTGTCATGTAATTATAAAGCAGCTGAACAGCTGTCAAAAGAGGTCATTTAGAAGAGACCTAAATGTGAAAATATTTAATATTTGTTTGCAAATGTTGGTTTCAACATATTAGTAGTTGTAATTATTTTTCCAGTTATGAACTGTGTTAATATTCCGTACTGTCTCTGAGAAAGTTAATTTCTATAGGCTAGTGAAGGGAATATACATGTATCTTCCCCTTTCCCTTCCAAATTCCCTCGACAAATCTTTTAAAAATATCAAACAGCTGCTTAATTATATTATTAATCTGATGTTGAATTGTGGTGTTTGCTGTACGCATACATTTTTACATACAAAATGTATTTATGAGCTATAGATATTTCATACACAGACATGAAAATAATCAGTGGGCTAACAAATAAGGGGGGGGGGGTTTGATTTAATGAACAAAGCAACATAGAATGCAACTGCTGAGGAGAGGCCACTGAACAGATTGGGATTTTTAATCAATTTTCTCATTTTGTCATTCATGAAATCATAAGGAAAATAGAAAATAGCGCCATTGTAATAAAATATATTTAGAGGGTTTCAAGTATTAGTGATACAATTGAGCCATGGTTTATGCTACATCTTTTATTGCAATCCAATACATTGTCACAAACCATTTCTGCCCAGCTTTATCCAATAGCACCAGTTCGCTTGAATCGGATACAATGTAGATATGTATCTTGATAGCTGTAACAGATATTCATCTACCGGGATGAACCGTGGCAAATGAAGCTGATTTGAATGATGTTCACCCCAGATTTTGGAGAAATGACACATCGCTTCCATCTAGTGCTTATGGGAGAAACTGCAACAACAGATTGCTCACAATGTTTCCGCAAGAATATATGTACAATTCAGTATCGAGGTATATGAGATATGGTAATTGGTTTCCAGTGGATATTTGGGTATTTTAATATTTAGTATACAGCAGTATACAGTAACCAGATCAATGGTTTATCTTATACTAAAGTTGGGAAAATGAATGTATGTCTAATGCAGTAGTATAAATACACCATGAGGGACAATGAACATTTATCTAGAGAACAGATGTGCTTTCTTAATAGCACAAACATTCATCATATTTCAAGCAAGAGTCAAAATTCAATTTACAACTTAAAAATAGAGGAAGTCATTGGTGCCAAATTAAGTAAAAAGTCAATGAGAATACACATAAGCACATATGAATTTGTATAAAAAATGTAGACGTATGGAGTTTTTTTGAGTAGAAAGTGACAGTATGCAAATGCATGCATCAGCAAACATTCCAGCGGATCGGGGATATGAAGGAGTAAAAAGGCCAATAAAAACCATGAGAAGCACAGCAACTACCCCACAAGAACCGAAATGACTGTTCTGATCTGTATCTTATTTATGAAATACATTTCGAAACCTGTGGTCTGACAAACTCCTGGCACTCTGTAAGTTGTCTAGCCTTAAATAAAAGGCAATGGCCATTTGGTCGAGATTTCAGTATCTTCCAGTGTTATTTTCTGTCTATGTCATGAAGTGCTTGAAATGGTGAGGTGAATTATGTATAAGTGTGCCACACTTTCCATATTCTGTTTGCCTTCTACTAATGCTTTAGCAACAACACTGTCTCAGTCACAGTTGTCTAATGCAGAACTGAAAGCTTTGCTTTTACACACTGTCACTCATAGCCTGCACTTTACAGTCTCTCTCTCTCTCTCTCTCTCTCTCTCTCTCTCTCTCTCTCTCACTGTGAAAGTTGCAAGAGAGAGAAAGAGTAAGATAGAAAATGGAAGGACACCTCTTGGAAGGGTCACCTCTCTACCTCTTGTGTTCTCCCATTTTCCATCTTAGTCTTTCTCTCTCTTGCAACTTTCCTCTTTTACGCTCTCACACACAGAGACACACCCACAAATGCGCACTAAAATGTGCAGATATGGCCAGACTCCCACTGAGTCAACCCCTCCCTACCATCCTCACACATGCACTACACACACTCACACACCCTAGGGAGCTGTAATGGATTCTGAGTAATGCAATCATTGGCTCATTACTTTTCTCAGAAGCGTTTCTCAAGAGCTCTCAGGGGCAGTTCATGTCTGTCTCACTATTTAATTTCACCCACCCTATCCAAGCAAATAAAGCCTCCTCTTCCCATGTTCACACCCTACTACAGCCTGGTGTTCATTCCCAAGCTCGCATGGTTGGCTAAGTGGCTATAAGTCATCAAGGGTCTGAGGTATCAAACAAGCCCCAAACCATCACTGTGCTGCCAAACATGCAGTAGATGTGAATGGATCACTTAAAGGGATCACTCCTCAACTTCTTTTTTCATTGAGTTCAATACAAAAATGACTCAAGAGAAATAACCCTTAAAGTGATCCATTCAAGTGTATTGCATATCTGGTGTAATTTACAGCTGAAGCTGAGTGCCCCCCCCCCCCCCCCTCCAATATATATATATATATATATATATGGAAACATAGACACCATTATTACAAGAACTGTAATGTTCCGCTCCCTTCCTGTCCGTTTTCCGTGTTTTCCTGTTTTCCCTCCGTGTCATGTTGGATCCCTTTGTCCGTGTTTTCCCCTCTGCCGCGGACTAGGCGTGTCCTTCCCTGTCTTGTTCGTCTGGTTGTTTTGGTTTACTTCCGCCTTTCACTCCCTCCCCCTCGTTGCATGCATTTCCTCACCTGGTGTCTTGTAATCACTCCCGGTTTATGTTCACACCTGTTTCGTATTTTGTCACATTAGTTAGCCCTATATAGTCTTTCGGCTGGCTGCCAGTCGGCGCCAGTTCGTTAACTATCATCACTTGGTGTAGTGCTTGACTCGTTAACTGGTCTCCCCGTGTAAACTATTCGCGTGTTTGTGGAATGTGTTTCCCGTACAGCGTATAGTCCCTCGCAAACTACAGTTTGGTAGTTTACCTCCCGCACAATTTCCTGTCTTTATTGTGTTGCTAACTTGTTTCCCTTCTCCTCCATCCAACCCTGCTCCCTATCTCCCGTGGCAGTGTTTGTGTTCCCCGTGTTTGTTGTGTGTGTTGCGGTACCTCCACCTCCAGCGCGTGTAGGCTCCGGGGTGATTCGCTACCTGGCTACCCTCCAGTTGTTCCTGTCCGACCGAAGAGACCACCCAGTTCTTCGGCGCCGGCTCCTGGAGCTCTGGAGACGGCCAGCTACCTCCGGACCTACCGCAGCTACGCCACACCACTCTGCCCTGCCGTGCTACCGCAAAACCTCCCGACTTCCAAACCCATCACCTCCGTGAGAACCTCCCGGTCTTTCCCGTGCCTTCCCTTGCACTAACCCTCCTCTGTTTTTGTTTTCTATACCGGTGCAGTCAGCCCGGTCCAGTCTTGCCCTGCCGTAGTGAGTCGCTCCCCTGCCAGTTCCAGTCCAGTCCCGGCGTGAGTTGTACAGGCACTCGCTCAAGTCCAGTTCCGGTTTGGGACATTCCGTTCCAGTACCTGTTCCCGTGTGGACCTCCCGGTCCAGTTCAGTCCAGTCCAGTTCCGGTTTGGGACAATTCCGTTCCAGTACCTGTTTCCCGTGTGGACCTCCCGGTCCAGTTCCAGTCCAGTCCAGTTCCGGTTTGGGACATCCCGTTCCAGTACCTGTTCCCGTGTGGACCTCCCGGTCCAGTTCAGTCCAGTCCAGTTCCGGTTTGGGACAATTCCGTTCCAGTACCTGTTTCCCGTGTGGACCACCCGGTCCAGTTCCAGTCCAGTCCAGTTCCGGTTTGGAACAGCCCGTTCCAGAACCTCCAGTCCAGCTCCGGCTTGGAGCAGCCCGCCCCGGGCTTCCAGGCGCAAGATCTCGTAAATTCTGTGTGTGTGTTGCCTTTCCTGTACAGTGTTGGGACTACCCCAACACTTAACTTATTAAATACAACCTTTTGTGAATTCTGTCTCCTGGTCGTTGCACTTGGGTTCGTCCCGTACACAGATACGTAACAGAACGAACTGGCCAAAAACATGGACCCAGCCGACCTGGAGCAGATTCGGCACGCCTTCTCCTGCCAAACTGCGGTCAGCGACCAACAGGGCCGTCGTCTGGACGACGTGTTGGAAGTACTGAGGGGCATCACGGAACAAGTTACTCAGCTGTCTCTTCACCAGCCGCTTCCGCGTATTCCAGTGGGCCCTACACCGCCCGCTCCGGACCCCCCGGCGGACCCTCCTGTGTCCGCTTCATTTCGGGAGCCTCGCGTTCAACATCCTGAGCTATTCCGCGGGGAATTGGGGAAATGTCGCGAATTTCTGATGAAGTGCGACATTGTCTTCCGGATGCAGCCCTCCTCCTTCGCCTCCGACCCATGTAAGATCGCGTTCATCATGAGCAGCCTGGGAGGAGGTGCCCTGGAGTGGGCTACATCCATCTGGGATAGCCAAGCCGCGCTCTGCAACAACTTCGCTGCCTTCACCGCCGAGATGCGGCGCGTGTTTGACCACCCTACCTGTGGGCGAGATGCAACTCAGCGCCTACTTCAAGTCCGTCAGGGGGGTCGCAGCGTCGCAGAGATGGCCATCCAATTCCGTACCCTCGCCGCGGAGTCCGGATGGAACGACACCGCCCTTCAGGGGGCTTTCCGCCAGGCACTCAGCGAGGAGCTCAAAGACCAACTAGCCACCCGTGAGGAATCCACCTCCCTCAATAGCCTGATTAGCCTGGCCATAGCAGTCGACAACCGTCTTCGTATCCGGGCCCGTGAGCGTGGGGGGAATCCCGGTCACCTTCCTCATATACGCTCTCACCCTTCTGTTTCTGGATTCAGGGCGGCGTCTGGGGTCTCCGAAGAGGAGCCCATGCAACTGGGCAGAGTTGCGGTCAACTCTGCGGAGCGCCAACGTCGTCAGCGATCCAGGTCTTGTTTCTACTGTGGCAAACCTGGCCATCAGATCGCCTCTTGTCCCATCCGCCCAAAAGAATAGGCTCGCCAGTTAAACTGGGCGTACTGACGAGCCCTATCATACCCTGCCATGCAGCCCAGAATCGCCTAGTCTTCAAGGCCACTCTCCTGTGGAGCGACAAGTCCTTAGTTTCGTCGGCTCTCATCGACTCTGGAGCCGACGCCAACTTTATGGACACCACCTTCGCCCAGAGGGCCGGCATACCTACGGAGCTTCTTCCATCGCCCATTACTGCCTTCGCCTTAGACGGTCGGAGCTTGGGATTAGTGACCCACTCCACCGTGTCCTTACAGCTTGTCCTCTCTGGCAATCACCGGGAGAGCATTCAACTCCTCCTCATCAACTCCACACAGTCAACCATAGTTTTAGGTCAGACCTGGCTCCGTCTCCATAACCCACACATTGACTGGCAGGGCGGACGCATCCTGGCGTGGAGTGGCCACTGCCTGGCTAGCTGTCTCCGCTCCGCGCTTCCCCCTCCGGGGTCCAAGAATCCCAGCACCAACCTACCCGAACCCGATATGTCCACCGTTCCCAAACAGTATCACGACCTCAGTCGCACCTTCTCGAAAGCACGTGCTCTGTCCCTACCTCCTCATCGCCCGTACGACTGTTGTATCGATCTGCTGGCGGGAGCCAAACTTCCGTCCGGCCGTCTCTACAGTCTGTCGGGACCAGAGAAACTCGCCATGGAGGAATATATCCATGAGTCCCTCGCCTCGGGCATCATCCGTCCCTCCTCTTCTCCGGTTGGTGCTGGGTTCTTTTTCGTGGGGAAAAAGGACGGCTCACTACGGCCCTGCATCGACTACCGGGGACTCAATTCCATCACTATCCGCAACAAGTATCCTCTCCCCCTCATTAACACTGCTTTTGAACCCCTCTCGCAGGCCGTCATTTTTACGAAACTCGACCTCCGGAATGCGTACCACCTGGTGCGCATACGGGAGGGGGATGAGTGGAAGACTGCCTTCAATACCCCGTTGGGCCACTATGAGTACCTGGTGGTCCCTTTCGGCCTTACTAACGCCCCGGCAGTCTTCCAGGGCATGGTTAATGACGTCCTGCGAGACCTGTTGGGTAAGACTGTTTTTGTTTACATTGACGACATTTTGATTTTTTCCAAGTCCCCTCAGGAGCACATTCTCCATGTCCGGGAGGTTCTCCAGCGGCTCCTCGAGAACCAGCTCTTCGTGAAGGCGGAGAAATGCTCCTTCCACGTCTCTTCAGTCCCGTTCCTCGGCTTTATTATTGAGGAGGGCAGTATCCGGGCGGATCCGGTCAAAGTCAAGGCGGTGACGGAATGGCCCCAACCCACCTCTCGTAAGCTGCTACAACAGTTCCTTGGTTTTGCTAATTTTTATCGTCGTTTTATCCGAAATTACAGTGTCATTGCTGCCCCCCTTACAAAACTTACCTCCACTACTTTTTCTTTCTGTTGGAATCCCGAAGCTCAGCGTGCTTTTGAGCAACTCAAAACGCGGTTTTCCTCAGCCCCTATCCTTTGCCACCCTGATCCCTCCCGTCAGTTTACGATTGAGGTGGACGCCTCCGACACCGGCGTGGGGGCCATTCTGTCCCAACGTGCCGCCTTAGACAACAAGCTCCATCCCTGTGCCTTTTTCTCCCGGCGGCTGTCCTCCGCTGAGCAGAATTATGATGTCGGGGATCGGGAACTTCTTGCCATTAAGCTGGCTCTTGAGGAGTGGCGCCACTGGCTGGAGGGGGCAGGTACCCCCTTTGTTGTTTTGACTGACCACCAAAATTTAATTTATTTAAGATCTGCCAAGAGGCTGAATGCCAGACAGGCTAGGTGGTCACTTTTCTTTGCCCGGTTTAATTTTTCTTTGTCCTATCGCCCCGGTTCCCGCAATATTAAGGCGGATGCCTTATCCCGTGTGTTTTCCCTTCCCTCCAGTCCTGCTGACCCCGAAACCATTCTCCCAGCGTCCTGTATGGTGGCTGCGGTCTCCTGGAGGATTGAGGAAATCGTGAGGTCCGCCCAGACTTCCCACCCTGACCCCCGTAATAACCCTAACCCTGCCCTGTTTGTTCCCGACTCCGTCCGCTCCCAGGTCCTTGAGTGGGTTCACGCCTCCTGCCTGGCGTGTCACCCAGGTGTTGCCAGGACGACCGCCCTCGTCAGGAGGAGCTTTTGGTGGCCCACCCTCAAGGAGGATACCCGTGCCTTTGTTCTGGCCTGCTCTGTATGCGCCAGGAGCAAGGCTTCCCACCAGCCTCCCTCTGGTCATCTCCTTCCCCTCCCTGTCCCGGGCCGTCCTTGGAGCCACATTGGGGTGGATTTCGTAACCGGTCTGCCGTTGTCAGATGGCAACTCTGTCATTTTGACAATTGTGGATCGGTTCTCCAAGGCGGCTCACTTTATTCCCCTCCCCAAGCTCCCGTCCGCCCTCGAAACGGCGGAGCTCCTGGTGGTACATGTGGTCAGGCTGCACGGGATCCCTTCCGATATCGTGTCGGATCGTGGGCCCCAATTCTCCTCCCAGGTCTGGAAGGCGTTCTGTGTAGCCCTGGGGGCCTCGGCCAGTCTTTCGTCTGGCTTCCATCCCCAGTCGAACGGCCAGGCAGAGAGGGCGAACCAGGACCTGGGGGCCGCCCTGCGGTGCGTCACGGCTCGCAACCCCGCCTCCTGGAGCCGTTTCCTTCCCTGGGTGGAGTACTCTCACAACTCCCTTAAGAGTACCTCCACCGGGTTATCCCCTTTCGAGTGTTCGTTAGGGTACCAACCCCCTCTCCTGTCGGTCCAGGAGGCCGAGGTAGCAGTCCCCTCTGTCAGGGCCCACATCCTCAAATGCAAGCGCATTTGGAGGCTTACACGCACCGCACTCCTACGTTCCAATTCCCGGTCACAGCGTCTGGCGGACCTGCACAGGACCGCAGCCCCCAAATACAGGGCCGGTCAGCAGGTCTGGTTGTCCACGTCCAACATTTCCCTTCCCTCCTCCTCTAAAAAGCTTCGGCCCCGGTTCATTGGTCCCTTCCCTGTTGTACGTCTTGTTAACCCTGTTTCTGTCAAGCTCTCCCTCCCTGCCTCCCTCAAAGTTTACCCCGTTTTTCATGTCTCCCAAATCAAGCCTGTCGCCTCCAGCCCCCTCAGTGCCCCTACCCTCCCTCCTCCTCCTGTCCGGGTCATCAACAACGCCCCGGCCTATACGGTGGACCGCATCATTGACATCCGCCGTAAGGGTCGGGGCTTCCAATACCTCGTGGACTGGGAGGGGTATGGTCCTGAGGAGCGGTCATGGCTCCACAAGGGCCTCATCCTGGATCAAACTTTAATCCAGGATTTCCACAGTCGCTTCCCATTCAAGACCAGGCCGCCAGGTACGCCAGGTGGCGTACGTTGAGGGGGGGGTACTGTAATGTTCCGCTCCCTTCCTGTCCGTTTTCCGTGTTTTCCTGTTTTCCCTCCGTGTCATGTTGGATCCCTTTGTCCGTGTTTTCCCCTCTGCCGCGGACTAGGCGTGTCCTTCCCTGTCTTGTTCGTCTGGTTGTTTTGGTTTACTTCCGCCTTTCACTCCCTCCCCCTCGTTGCATGCATTTCCTCACCTGGTGTCTTGTAATCACTCCCGGTTTATGTTCACACCTGTTTCGTATTTTGTCACATTAGTTAGCCCTATATAGTCTTTCGGCTGGCTGCCAGTCGGCGCCAGTTCGTTAACTATCATCACTTGGTGTAGTGCTTGACTCGTTAACTGGTCTCCCCGTGTAAACTATTCGCGTGTTTGTGGAATGTGTTTCCCGTACAGCGTATAGTCCCTCGCAAACTACAGTTTGGTAGTTTACCTCCCGCACAATTTCCTGTCTTTATTGTGTTGCTAACTTGTTTCCCTTCTCCTCCATCCAACCCTGCTCCCTATCTCCCGTGGCAGTGTTTGTGTTCCCCGTGTTTGTTGTGTGTGTTGCGGTACCTCCACCTCCAGCGCGTGTAGGCTCCGGGGTGATTCGCTACCTGGCTACCCTCCAGTTGTTCCTGTCCGACCGAAGAGACCACCCAGTTCTTCGGCGCCGGCTCCTGGAGCTCTGGAGACGGCCAGCTACCTCCGGACCTACCGCAGCTACGCCACACCACTCTGCCCTGCCGTGCTACCGCAAAACCTCCCGACTTCCAAACCCATCACCTCCGTGAGAACCTCCCGGTCTTTCCCGTGCCTTCCCTTGCACTAACCCTCCTCTGTTTTTGTTTTCTATACCGGTGCAGTCAGCCCGGTCCAGTCTTGCCCTGCCGTAGTGAGTCGCTCCCCTGCCAGTTCCAGTCCAGTCCCGGCGTGAGTTGTACAGGCACTCGCTCAAGTCCAGTTCCGGTTTGGGACATTCCGTTCCAGTACCTGTTCCCGTGTGGACCTCCCGGTCCAGTTCAGTCCAGTCCAGTTCCGGTTTGGGACAATTCCGTTCCAGTACCTGTTTCCCGTGTGGACCTCCCGGTCCAGTTCCAGTCCAGTCCAGTTCCGGTTTGGGACATCCCGTTCCAGTACCTGTTCCCGTGTGGACCTCCCGGTCCAGTTCAGTCCAGTCCAGTTCCGGTTTGGGACAATTCCGTTCCAGTACCTGTTTCCCGTGTGGACCACCCGGTCCAGTTCCAGTCCAGTCCAGTTCCGGTTTGGAACAGCCCGTTCCAGAACCTCCAGTCCAGCTCCGGCTTGGAGCAGCCCGCCCCGGGCTTCCAGGCGCAAGATCTCGTAAATTCTGTGTGTGTGTTGCCTTTCCTGTACAGTGTTGGGACTACCCCAACACTTAACTTATTAAATACAACCTTTTGTGAATTCTGTCTCCTGGTCGTTGCACTTGGGTTCGTCCCGTACACAGATACGTAACAACAACCTTGAGAAAAGAGTGGACTTGTTATCTGTTTTTTTTCTGCTGAACCTGAGACAGAAGCGGCAGGGATGAAAGCAGAGTGCATAAATAACTCCTCCATATAGAAGATTGCACCGGCAGCTTGTCTAGGAGTGAGCACAGCTACGTATGGAAAATGGCAATTATAAGAATGGTGAGGGACACATCATTCTATAGACATATGCATGGAAATGTCACATTTCATATAAGATTTTATTAATATTGTTTTTGCTGAACAGTCGTCTGAGGGCCTTCAGGAAACATGATCCACACAATTGAAAGAACTAAAGGAATTGCGCAAGACAGGCTCACAATTCATCATGCAGTGCCGCGTAGATGACTAACAGCTGGATTACTTTAAAAATGTTTTTTTGCCAAAATAAGTCATGTCAACAATGGGCGCTGGAAACAGCGAAACAATTTATTTTATTCATTCATTCCATTGTTTCCAGTCATCATTACCTTTTTGATGCAGAAATGGACTTTTGGCGCTGGTATTATGTGTATAGCTCTGTCACCAGCAAGCGGAGTGGTGACCATGTTAGAAAGGAAGGACCTAGAACTGAGTGCAATGGCTGCTGGATGGCTCACTCGGTTGAGGCACCATGCTGTGGTGCATGGATGAGACTCACGGCCTCGGATCGAATCCGGAATCTGGATCCTTGCCTGTGTGCACTGTGGCCAGTAGCTACACAGGGCGACGCAATCGCCAATTGAATGGGAGATTGTGAGAATGGGAGCCTTCAGTTGAATAGGGTTCCATGTTCTTTGCAATCAAGATTTCAGTCAAAGCCGCATTTGGATGGTCTTCCTCTGGTCTAAGCTCTATGCGAGCCTACCTGTAGTCTGCAGCGTGTAAAGAATCAGCTGGTGACGCCACATGTTTCGGAGGAGAACCATGTATGCCTAAACTCTCCTGAATCGGCAGTGGGGTTCTCAGCATGTACGCAGCTTCGGTTGCAGATGATTGGTCATTCCAAGTTGGGTTTGGATATGCTCAGTCCATTGTTCTGCACCAAATTTAAATTTTTCATTATAATAATAAAAAAATAAACAATAAGTAAAGCCTGTCCAGGGTGTATTCCTGCCTCTTGCCCAATGCATGCTGGGATAGGCTCCAGCACCCCCCGCGACCCTGACCAGGAATAAGCGGGTTAGATAATCGATGGATGGACAATAATAAAATTTTAAAAAGAACTGAGTGAATTCAATGAGCCTTAATTACTGTAGGAGTGTGATGTAATGGGTCATCATCACATGGCTCTGTACATCACTTATTTAAAGGTGTGCAAACAGCCCTTGTTTTCCTGCCTGCCCTCCTGCAGAACCGGCTCTGGTAAGGCCTGCATTGAAAACGTTAAATCAATCAGACCGAAACTGCACTTAGCACAGCTTGTTGAGACTTGTCTCACTCCAGAAAGAAGCAGTAAAATAAAGCATTTAGCATAGGGTATTACTGGGGATGTCCACTATTAGCCGAGGACTATGTACACACCAGGACATGCTCATGCAAGTATATTACTGTTTATGTCCTTATGCCAGACGTTAAATAAATATGCCACACTCAAGCCTTTTAAAGAACCTTTAACCCATATACTGTAAGTGCAGGCAATATTGTTTCTGAAGCTCCAAGGTGTTGTAAAAATTGTTTTGTTGTCCCTCAACTATCTTATTGAGCAGTAATGAGTAGCCACGCAGTAGTTTCTCATGAATTGTAAACCCCAACGGTGGAAGCCATTTGAATTCCAAAGACTTTAGAATGATGTACACATGTAGGCCTACTGTCTGTACAATAAGTATATTTAGTGCTTGTTATAGCAATATAATAACTCTAGTCTTGGATGTGTCTGACCACAACAGAACCACAAACCATGGTCATGCGATTTGTGAGTGTTTGGTATATCAGGACAATCCACATGACTAGGGCCACCAGTTTGTTTCCACCAAGTGACCTGCAGGGATTTAAACTTGCATTTCAAAGGTTACCCTCCAGGGGCCCCAATAGGCACTCCAATGGCACAATCAAGTAACTAATCATACAATTGAGTTACTAATTGACATGTTTATAGAAACAGTTGATCTCCTATGGGGAGAGTCAGAGCAAGGAAAGTGAAAATGGATGGAAGTGGAAGAAAGGCATGTGTTTTAGTGAATGAGTAAAGCAGTATCTGCCTGGTACACTGCATACAGACGGATTGAATTTATTTTGCACAACTTGCAATTTAACAACAAATTACACAAAGAATATAACAATAGACTAACATTTTAAAACTAAGAAACATCACAGAACAGACTGTTATAAAAAAAAAAAACTGGCCAGTTTTTATTTGAACATTGTACATATGGCATTCACCATGTATTTATCTTTTTTTTGTTTTAATATAACTCAACTGCAAACTATTTTCTTATTACTAATACAATAATTTTTTTATTTAACTTTTTTTGTGTAAATGAAATGTTATATATCTGCTATCTCATTTTTAATGTGGCCATTTGCCACTGCTTCTAACAAAAACTAACAAGCTCCTGTACAACATTTAAAAGTACTGCAGCATGTCCATGGTACTAAGTAATCAAACTGTATTTATCACGTGTCACTTGTAAACATCGCCAACAATCATAGCCTGTGCTTAATTAGTGGCAATTGCTTTATCAACTCAGATGATTGAGGTTGTGCAAATGAGATCATTATTTGAGAAGTGGCTTGACAAAGAGGCTATTGTGACCTCTAGCTGGTGGAGGACTGAAGTACCATGCGAGAAAACAAGGGGAAACAAACTGGTGGCCCTACACATGACCAATGGTGATCCATAGGACAATAGAGATGCATCCACATCAAACTTTTTTCCGATACTGATAATAGTCATTTCCCTGTAAATTATGTCAATTAATTTGGTCTGTATAAGAAATATGTTCATACCATAATCTACAATAATAATAATACCTTGCATTTATATAGCGCCTTTCTCAATACTCAAAGCGCTTACAGTGATGAGGGGGAAACTCGTCTCTACCACCACCAATGTGTAGCACCCACCTGGGTGATGCAGCGGCAGCCATTTTGTGCCAGAATGCTCACCACACATCAGCTGAGGTGAATGGAGAGAGAATGATTATTAGCCAATTAAACTGGGGGATGGTTAGGTGGCAGATTGAAAGAGCCAGGTTGGGAATTTAGGACACCGGGGAAACCCCTACTCTTTGCGCTAAGTGTCATGGGATCTTTAATGACCACCGTGAGTCAGGACCTCGGTTTAACATCTCATCCGAAAGACGGCATCTCATCTCCTACAGCACAGTGTCCCCATCACTGCATGGGGCATTGGGATTTATTTGACCAGAGGGAAGATTGCCCCCTACTGGTCCACCAACACCACTTCCAGCAGCAACTTAGTTTTCCCAGGAGGTCTCCCATCTAAGTACTAACCAAGCCCACACCTGCTTAGCTTCAGTAATTAAGCAGGAGCAGATTGCATGGTGGTATGGCTGCTGACTAGAGATTGATAGTGAAAGGGGGGGGGGGGAAATCTCTATTTCCAAACATTTGGACCAGGCTTATGCTGAAAAACAGTTATAGCTAAATAACAGTGTTTCACCAAGTTTTCAACACAAAAATGTCCACTGGGCGCTAGCAATCTGTGTAGCTAATGCATTGCTACAATATATTGCAAAGATGCTATATTCATTAATGTCCAACGTAAGACTCGTCGACATTTTGGATGCTACAATAGCTAGCTTCCTGTCACTAGCTTCCTGAACAATGCACCATCACCACGCAAAAAGACACAGGTTGTGATAGAATCTGGCAACCCGTCACGGCGGCGGAATTTCGATCGAGATAAACCAACGATGCGAGGTGTCATGCTTTGGGTTGGGATTGCAGTTCTCCTAGATGGGTTTCAAATTATATATTGCTCCTTTCCAATTATATATTGCCCCATTAACGTTTAAGCATTTGTGTAGTCTATGTAGGCCTTCACTCTTTTTGTACAGTTATTGTTAAATATGCCTATTTGTTTTGATTATTAGCTGCTGTTCAATACTAAGGCTATTAATGGCATACATAGTTTTTCTAGATGTCATTTTATGGCATTGATTTTAAATTTTGCTTGCAATGTCTTTATGAAACCAAAACTGTACTTATGTTTGAGTTAGGCCAAAGTTTATTGTTAACATTTAATAATAGTTGAATAATAGAATAACTATTACTAACATTGTTTCTTTTAACAAATGATAGGCCATTTCAATAATGTTGCTGTAGCCTTATGTTGTTTCCAGCCACTTCAAAATAATGTACTAATAGAGAAATAATTATCGGTTGCCATATCAGCTTCATCTGACCGATACTGATAATGAAAATTTTAACTAACACCAGCTAAATGCCGATATAGTTGCTGACATATCCTACGTCCCTAACAAATTCAGTTTCTCTTTTTTAAATCAATAATTATAGACATTAACTATAGATAGGAATTCTTCATCTCAGAATGGAATTCCATCCAAAACCCTGCTATTGTACTTTCAAGCAAAAAAGGAAACCACATTCTGTTCTACTTAACAACAAATACTTTTATTGCATGCTAAAATGTTTTTACTATAAATAAATTATTTATGAAAATATTTACAATATATGGGAGAGAAAGCATATATTATGTAAAGCAGATAGAGATGAATATACTTTAAAACATTTCACAAAATATTCACAAATGTGTGTAACTTTTATGTAATGTACAATACAGAGACGTAATCAACACTTAGTGCCAAGAAGTGTTCAGTAACAATGGATATTACATACAGACCACCAAAGTTGTGAAAACATGAACAGCAGCAATGAAATATGCCTGATCCACCAAAAAAAAACTGTATTACACAGCCCTGATATTTCAGGCTGTAAAACATAACTGCACACTCTTTGAATAGCTATATGACTCCAAGATGGGTTTTACAGCAGAACTTTGCCCTACATTCATTGCAATGAAAGTCAAAGAATATAAAGCCATGGTAGCAGGTCACACCCTTTTTGCACTGTAGGTAAGTCAGACACAACAAAACAATTACTTCTTTTTGGAAAGGTTTCCTCCTAACATAATTGACCCATGATAAGAGTTTACCATACTGTTGTAGCAATAATTCTCAAATTATGCTTCAGAGCAAATATGTATAAAATAACAACCTAATGTACAGACAATTGATAATATTTAAGGTAAGTTAAACGAAGCATGACCTCCTCCTCCTAATGTAATGGCTGAAAGAACAAAGGGTAAATGAGATGTCACATGTCACTAGCAGAATAGCTCATGTCCTTGGGTATGATTTTAAGGCAGCTCCAATCTCTGACAATGAAGATCTCTTTGTAACGGTAAACCCATTTTTCATAATATTTCTTGACCCCAATTTGAAACATGAATAATAATTTCTGAAAGTTTAGTCAGATATTCCCTGGATATCGCTTCCGAGTTATTTGAAATTTATATATCGGCAATTTTATGGGGAGGGATTACAGAGAGAGTAGTAGAAGAAAGTAAGGTCTTCTTTGTATAAGACTGCACCGTCTGGCTGTTCATTTTCTTGAGCTGAATGCTCTCCCGAGTCTTAGCATCCCTGTAGCTCACCTCTGTCAGACAGACTTTGCACCAGAATGTTTGCCTCAGCATTGCGTGGAACTCCTTGCGCACCAGGCAGTAGATGATGGGGTTCATGCAGGTGTTGCTGTGTGCCAGGCAGGTGGCCAGGGGAAAGACGTAAGTGTGGGTCACATAATAGGAGGACGTCCACTCCAGCACGTCCAGCTTGATCAGGACGCCCCAAAACGTGATGATGTTGTAGGGGAACCAGCAAACACAGAAGGACAGGACCACCACTGCCACTGAGTTGGACACGCGGGACTGGCGGTGAGGGTTGACCCCTCTCAGTTTGTGGCTGCAAATAAAGCACAGGAGACAGAGATAGGAGGTGATGAGGATGGTGTAGGGTAGCAGGAAGCCCAGGACCACCCTGACGAGGTGGTGAATGGCCAACCAGAAGGTGCCCTCTGGGAAACGGAGAAGGCAGAGTTTGTCCCCACCCACGTCGGCCAACGAGGAGAAAACGACACTGGGGGTGGCGGCTAGCAAGGCCCCGGCCCAGATGAAGCAGGTGACGAGCCTCATCATGCACATCCTCTGGCACTGGGGCCCCGCCGGTTTGAGAGCAGTGGCCACCACGCAGTAGCGGGTCACGCTCATGGCCGTCACAAAGAAGACGCTGGCGTACACGTTGACGGCCGTCAGCAGAGACACCGCCTTGCACATGCACCACCCAAAGGGCCAGCTGAAGTCCAGAGCCACATCCACGGCCCAGAATGGCTGCACCATCGAGAAGAGCAAGTCAGCAACAGCCAGATTGAAGACAAAGAAGTTGATGGTGCTCTTGGTTGTGCTCCTGCTGCTGTGGAGAAGGTACAGCACTGTCATATTTCCCATCATCCCCAGGACACACACAACGAAGAACACCATGGAGATGATGCCGCGGATCAAAGGAGAGCCATCCCCTGGGAGGTTCACGGTGTCCAGGCTGGTGATGTTGTGGTACCTCAAAAGTGTGTGGTCACACACTGGGTTGGTCTTGCAAAGGTGGAGAGACCTATTAAATTGTTCTAATCTTAAAATATCTGATGCTGACATTTTAGCATCCCCTGTTGCTGTTTATTTGTGGTTGCCACACCCACAAGTATCACCTGTCTAAGTCTTGGAATAGGCTCATATGGGCCTAGCTTCGTAAGTGTCTTGACCAGTTACAAACGTTGCAGCATGTCTCCACACTTATTCCTCATAACTCATTCCTGTAACAAAAATCTGAGATTAATTGTTTTATTACAGATGAGGCATTCACCAAAACTTCATCTTGTTTCTTTTTAAGTAACATCCGCTTTGAAAATTTTAGTCATATACTGGACCAGTTATCTTGAGAAACTTTTAAAGCTGTTAGAACTTTCATAGTAAGGAACTATCAATGGCACATCAGCCAATTCCTAATCTAAATATCTCAACTGAGATATTGCTCAAAACACAATAACCTGATAAACAAGAAAATAACTAAATATGGTCAATTGATTATAAGTACAGTACACTTGTAATTTAATTAAAGTTTAACCTTATATCAAAAAATAAATAGGCTTACCTATGAAAATATTTGCATTAAATGGAACACTAAAGGAGCACTGTGTACACAACGTTTTAGTTTGTCTTGCCATTTGAATTCCAGTAGCCTTTGTTGTCTTATCACTATTTACATTGTATGCTTGGCAAGCTTACACAATTGATTGGATTTGATAGAATTTGTAATTGTTCAATGGTCTTCATTGTGTTTCATTAGTCTTTCATTGGTCTTGCTAGAATTAAACATAAATACTTTTTTTCTGGACAGTACGATGTAGCTCTATAGCGATTGCAGAAATATAACGGTAATATAAACAGGAAGCAATAATAGGCATTTGTGAGTCAAAAGAGATATTTTTCCTTGCTGTAATTCTGGAAACCTTGGTCGCAGAAGCGGTTTAGTTAGGCGCAAGTGCACTGTAGCGATAATAGAGAGAAATTCTCACCTTATCTGGCTGGTTTCAGGGTTCCGGAATGCCAGATGTTGCAAAGAATTTCCTCAGATTCGACTAAATAAGTCGAGTCTTCGCATTGCGTTAAGTAGAATGTATAGGCTACAGTTCGGACGGACGTTAAGCAGTAAATTAAACTTTTACTGCAACTGGTGTCACAGATTTATATTAGCCTCAGTCCCCTCCCTCTCAAACGTTAGCGTCGACCAGGGGCGTCATCAGAAATATATGTTTAGAGGGGCTAAGCCTCTACTAGAGTCTGGAGGTATGCAACCCCAGGATAATTTTTTTCAAAAAAGCAGTCACAAAATTGTTGTTTCCCCTTGAGTTTTGAGAGTAGAAATAAGCCTTAAATCAATAAATAATTTAGTTGTTGCAAAGAATTTTCTTTAAGTTGCTTTGATATATAGCAATAGGGTTGAGCTGATGTTTCACTTCTATTTCACTTGCACTATATCACACCCTCCCCAAACCGGACGCTAGCTCTTGTCTGGTTTGGGGAGGGTGTTTCACTTGTAGCCTATTTCACTTGTACTACAGTGAAATGGTGAAAGTCAGACCGACACTGACAAATGGCATATATCACGTGATTATACGCCTTTGGTCTTCTGGTTAGTGTCAAGGGTGTGGGTGTGTTCGTACCTCGCCCGGTTGATATTAAAGTGTAATTTCATTTTGGACTCAAACAGTGTGCACATGTTCTGGTTTTCTCATGCAAGAATGTTTTTTTATTTCAAAGGCAAAGACACGTTTACAATATTAACTGTTCACTTGTAGCCTGTTAAACAGTTCAGTCACTGGACACCACGACAGTAATGTAATAGGCTAGCTAACGTTATGGGAACAGGTATCCCATGGCCATTTGTCAAGCAAAGAAAAAAGTTTCAACGTAGCCTAGAACAGTGGTCCTCAACCCTGGTCCTGGGGACCCCCTGTGTATGCTGGTTTTCGTTCCAGCCACAATTGCAATACCAGAATTTTAACAAGCTGTTATTTTTTCTTAATTAGGTGTTTTAATTGTATAGAGAGAACACTTTAAACTCTTTACTCTCTTAAGCCACGTTATGTTAGCAATAGCTATGCATGCTTTGAAGAAAGAAAAGTCGCATGTTCATTATGCTCATTGTATTATATTGCAAACAATTACAAAGAAGAGGTAAGAACTCAGGTGAATAGGCTCCTAATTAGGTAATTGAACACAAGTTTAAGTTCCTTCATAATTTTTTCCTTAAACTTGTTAACACAATGCAGGTTTGGCTTGTTATCATTTGCTTTGTCTTTGAATTCTTCATTATTTACCAAACGGTTAGTTTTAGTGGCCATGTGTCCACAATTTCACCAATTATGAGCCAATTGATTCACCCAGTCTTTAATTTCATCAGTTAAAACATTTTTACCTCCTTTTAATTGTTTACAATACAGCACAATGTGAATATTGGACTTGTATTCTTCATGGAATGCATAGCTATTACTATAATGTGGCTTAAGAATGTAAATAATCCCTCTAAACATTAAAAACACCTAATTAAGAAAAAATTAACAGCTTGTTAAAATTCAAGTATTGCAATTGTGGTTGGAATGAAAACCAGCATACACAGGGGGTCCCGGGACCAGGGTTGAGGACCACTGGCCTAGAATATCATCTGGTTAACATCGCGTTCTTGCATTAATGTAAAAATGCCATTGGCTACATGTTTTAATCTCACACAAATGGTTATACTTTGTTGGCAAGTTTACTTTACAAAATGTACAGGTTTTAAAACGTCAACTGCTGCTACAGATTTCTTTACTATTCACAAGCAGACATTTATATCAAGAAACATCATGAACAATAGAGAAAGGGGGGATGAATAAATAAATGCACATAAAAACAAGTAATATTTTTAAAATAGCGTACATATAGCATTTTTACAAACGTATGCAGACATGTTTGGGTCAGATAATGGAAAATAAGTAATTATACTAATTTTCTTAACATAATAATAGTTATATTTGCGAACAGAATTTTGTGAACACAAGCATATCTATGCTCTGTAGGACCACACAGGTTTTGATAGAAATCCAAATATTCCAAATAAATAAATCAATAAATAATAATAATACATTTTATTCATTCTGTGCTTTTCATAGACCCAAAGCAGTGGATGCAGACAATTATTCAAACATGCCCTATAGTGTAGTAATTTTTCTGTTTAATTTCTAAGTGCAACACATCTGAATCAGAGTATTTCCACTATAAATTATTCTCATTTTGCACTTTGATGTGGAACATACAGTTTCATTGACCACATTCTCTTGAGATGGTAAGATGAAGAAACACAGGGCCAAGTTGCATTAAATAATTTAGGAAAGTTTGGATAGCATTGCTTTGGAATAGAGCTAGTTTATTTTGTGTGAGCTACAATAGGCAATATTGTTAGTTGTAACTTGGCCACATTTTTATATCAATACTTTTAAAGGCAGGCCTAGTTTTTGCAAATTGGAATTAAGGACTTATAGACAGCCCTACGTAGGCTATGCGTGAGTAACTTGGCTTTTTTTACATCGGAGACGTTTTTGTTCAGATCTCATATAAACCTAAAACTTGAACCAGTAACTGTTAGGTTATAGGCTATAGGAACTGGAGAGGCGATAGGAGCCACGAGTTTCAGCCACTAACATTAATATGGCTTATTATATAATAAGGCTATAATGAAGAAACTTGTTCTACCAAAGTAAGGGGTTTACAGTCATATTTTAAACCCAGTTATACCCATATTATGGAGATGAAGAGGACTGTGAATGTGATTTGAACCTGATTGCACTTAGTAATGCACATGTTTACATCTTGAATTTGAAATGGTTGCTTAAATTGTGTTTAATTGTAAGAGCTGTAGACTAATGCAAAACGTTATGAATGAATAGGACTGAAAGTTGCAGCAACTTGTACTTTTCACGTTTTCAAAGCCAAGTTGAAGGCATTCGAATAACTGTACACATCTTCACCTGTATGGGGGTATTATTGTCTCAAAAATAAATAAATAAATAAATGTAACTGATCCACAAATAAATTAAACTGATCCACAAATGAATGCAACTGATTCACAAATAAATGCAACGGATCCACAAATAAATAGAACTGATTCACAAATAAATGGAGCTGATCCACAAATAAATGAAACCAATTCACAAATAAATGTGACTGATCCGCAAATAAATGCGACTTATTCACAAATTTGTTTTTGAACTCACAAACAAATGTCTCCCGAACTAATAACTGTGCACTTATGCGACCCTTGGTGCGTGTGGAATCATGTGCATTTATTTGCAGAATTGTGATACAATCATCACGGAAAGGTGTGTGAAGAGACTCACACAAATAGCCATTTTTCAACTGTGTCTACTGCAGCCAATCAGATTTTACGACACCCTTTCGCTAACGCCCACGTTACTCCGATGAATCCCAGCAGGTTTCAGGGCACGGTTCTGTGAACCTCTCTAGCACGAGGAACTTTCCTTACCTCAGTGACGACAGGAAGGCACTCCCCGCCAGGGTTGCCAGACTGGGGGATTTCCCCCTAAATGAAGGGACATTTAAAAATGAATGGGGGAATTTTTAAAGAAAAAATGTATGGGAGTCAATGATAGATGGGGGATTTTAAAAGGAGGTATTGGGGGAAATTGTGAGAAAATTGTGTGGGACTCAATTGAAGATTGATTTTCGGAATTATTTTGGGGGAAAATTAATTCAGGCATCTGGCAACACTGCTCGCCGCCTCCAAATACATACCACAGCTTGACACACAATGTTAGCTAGCTACTGCCGGCTAAGTAACTATGTCAGCAAGATGTTAACTTACTTGTGGTATTTCAATTGCGAGATGTAGACTAACTTCATCTAGTACTGTGCTCAATATGTGTGCACATTAGCAACCTAACTAGGTAACTAGTTAAATATAAGTCTTGTAGGAAACTGCAGACTGATGTCAGGATGTTTACCCTTTTACAGCATCTGTTTAGTCTGTCCGCACGGCATACCCTTTTTTTTTAGGCAGCTCCTCTGGAATACAATTAGCACAGTAGCCTACAAAATATAAGATGATAGTGCAAATAACATCTTACTGGCTGGCATTAGTTAGTTAGTTAGCCAGAAGTAATGTGAGCTATCTAGCTAACGTTAGTGTGCGTCAAGCTGTTGTTCAAACTACCTATCGTTGCCTTCAGCACTATAATGACACTAGCCCCGGCATCTATGACTAGGCTATAGACCGTGGCTGCATTCAAATCCAATTTAACACACTCCCTTCCCTTGCTGTCTTCCCTCGAGTGAGCTATCTTGTGACGCAATTTGCTACGTGCAGCAAGCAAACTTAAAAGGTGCTCTGCAAGGCCCAGAATGGCCCTCGCTACATTTCGGCAGCCCGAGTGTTTGTGCAGGGCATACAGCCATCTTCCTGACTGAGCGGCAATCTTGTCACTCGCTACAGTCTGGCTGTTTGCAAATCAACAAGCTAGGTATTTTGCTTGTAGTTCGCTAATTCTTAGAAGGATTGCCCTTGTGCACAAGGTGGGTCTGTTTCAGAATGGCATGTATATTTCCATATAGGAAGCTGCCTTCCAGTCGTCAGTCATCACTGAGGGAAGGAAAATACGATACCGTAGGCTAGAGAGGTTCACAGAACTGTGGCCTGAAACCTGCTGTGATTGGTCAGAGTAATGTGGGCATTAGCGAAAGGATATTTAAAAATCAGATTGGCTGGAGTCGGTTAAAAAACACATATTTGTGGATTTCTTCGCACATTTTGCTGTGAGGATTGTCTCAAAAATGCGCAAATAAATGCATGCGATTCCACACATTATTTGTAGATCAGATGCATTTATGTGTGGATCAGATGCATTTATTTGTGGATCAGACACATTTATTTGTGGATCACATGCATTTATTTGTGGATCCGTTACATTTATTTGTGGATCATGTGCATATATTTGTGGATCAGTTACATTTATTTGTGGATCAGTTACATTTATTTGTGGATCAGGTGCAGTTATTTATTTATTTTTGAGACAATAATACCCCCATACACCTGCTTCTACTATCTTTTGCCTTCCTGCACCGGTATTTTCACTCAGTTCACATGTACCTAGTTGTTACAGCATGAAAGCACATTGCGATATTACCAATGTATGTATGGACTCTTTCATATGCTGTAGATGGCTGTGTTACCACAAGAAGGTGTTTTTACAATAGCGTAAAATAAACTGGACCATAAAACATATTTTGTCTTCATTTTTATTTTGGCAATGAACCATGCAATACCACAAGTGAATATGCCACAAACGCGCACACACACACTAGACTTTCAAGTTCCCCCTCTATCAAAAACATAAGAAAGCACATTTTTTCTTTTTATTTATTTATTTATTTTTTGTTTTGGAGGGTCTCTTGGGGTTCTGGATTATTATTATGGAGTTGAACAGATGACACAATAATATGGTCACTAATTAATCTGTAATGAATATGATGCAGTGTATCAAAAAGGTAGCTATGGTCATTCTTTTCCATGGATTAAATAAAACACAGGCTGAAGTCCTCTCGCACTATTTTCTTTAGCCTCAACATTACGTAACATAAAAAGCTGTAATTTGTTTTTCCAAAACTCTGGACATTGTTTTCATTTCATGTCAGCTTGATTTACTTAGGTATGCTGCTTCCACTACTGATTCATCGTGGTTGCTGAAACAACAAATCAATGCTGAGCAAAGAATTAGCAAGTACTTCAACTCTATGGGTCCACACCAAACTAGAGAAGGCAACAATATGTGTACCATTCCAAATGTATGTCTTTACGTATGTATCCATTCTCATGTATTTCTCAGCAAATGATTATATGGTGTCATGAGACACAGCCGCATGAAGCAAAGGTCACTGATGCCTCGCTTTCTGATTAACTTCTGCCTGTATAGTACTGATTCGCATGCACTTACCCACAGTCAATCAGGCCTGATTATTTATGTATTTATTTTTGATTAGCAGAGTCTGCCCTGACTTTTATTAGTTAGCACACAAACAAAGCGCAGCTTGGCGACTCTTTATTGCGAGAGCTAGTGCTGATACTGTAAAGGTCATCATCAGCAAATTGAGCTGATTAGATTAGAGATAGAGAGAGCGAGGGAGGGAGCGGAAGGATAAAGAGCAGGGATGAGCAGAGGGATTAGCGCACTAATTGGAATCATCACTCTCTGCTGTAAACCACTAATGAAAGTCCACCGCTGTAAATTGGTGCGTAGATTAAAGTGTGCAATAATACCTATTCTCGGTAATGAATCAAACATGTAATCTTATCGCCTTGTTCAACTACTTCAGGAAAGTCAGGAGATGATAAAAATGTCAGGCCTTGCCTGCACCGGGATGGTCCACAGGTCAGAGCTTGTTAGGCTGACTAATCTGACTGAAGAGCAAACCCAAAAGTCCTTATAAAAATGACTCAGTGAGGGAATTGACCAATTGACCCCCTTCTTCCTGACATCTATAAATGCTAGCAAAATAAGGGGGTCTCCCCCAAACACACACACACACACACACACACACACACACACACACACAGACACGCACACACAAAAACAATTTTGTGTTAAAAAAGTTGTGTTATTACCAAATTATTACCAATTATAACCAAATATATAATTGTATAATTGCTTTACAACAATTCATTCAAATGGAGATTAACATGATTAAACTGCTAAGGAATGCAGTAATAAACAGAATAACTCCCCAAACCTGGAGAGTCAAGGCTCTGATAGTTCCTCGTAGTCTTTGAGAGACTATATGAGGCTGTCGTTTCATTGCAGTTATCTTATCTGTGCAAACATGCAAAGCTGTATAGAGAATCCAATCCATTATTAAGGTGACGTGTGTTCAACGTTACCACCCTGCAAACAAACTCACACTTCATTTGATTGCCTGCCTGGCTTTCGGTGGGGAGATTTCGGGGGTTTTCTCAACACTTTACTGGCTTACCATTGGACTAGAATATCACCACTCGCCAGCCATAGTCTCCTAGCACTCCTGTACACTTTCCATATTGTGCTGTAAATTTGTCTTACTGTCAAATGGAATATTAACAGTTGTGCATGTAGAACAAGTCTATACGTGTCATTAATGCTAACCGTATTAATGCAATTGCAACTGAACGTGCAATGCGCTTTCTTATTCAATTACTGTAGTTCCTATGATAATTTGATTGTAATAGGATCAAACAACATTACCCCCGACATTGTAAGAACCCAACTGCTTACTTTAATGATCTGTTTTGTCTAGTCCACATATGAATGTATTAATTCATATTATACTCAGATCACTATTCTCAGTCACACCACTTTCGGCCAAAACAATGAGTTGAGAAATAATTGTGTCCTCTTATAAGTTCTTTTGAATTTATACGTTTATTCAAATCTTAATTTTAAGGGAAAATTAATATTCATTTAGATATTTAGTTCACATTCCTCTGTTGAGTGTCATGGGTTTTTAGTAAGCTTGATGATCACATTGTGGCCTATTTCATAAACATGCTGATTCTGTAAGTAAGTAAAGAGTTAAAGGGAATTAATTTACATTCTATATATTTTCCTCGCCCACAGAATAAAACAAGAACCATGCGTGCGTCCCTGTCAGTGTTTGGGAACAGGTTGTCATAAAAAGACGTTACAAATCTAAACCATGCTTGAAAGTGAAATATACAGTAATTTCTTTATTTGTTTAATCTTTGATACTTTAGGTGCGTTCATAAATGTATGCTTTACAGATATACAGTACCTGTGACAACTTAAATAGCTCACATTTTATTGAATTATTCAGTTGCATAAATGATTGGGTAAAATGCGATTATTTACCATTTAATTTCATTGAGAATATGTGCTTTGCACAAACACACAAAAGTGGTACCTTACTTGATGACAGAACCTACAACCTTCAGGTTAGAAATGCATATGCACTGTACATAATTGTGATAAATAATGGTGTGTAAAATGGGCAGTTGTTGGTGCGTTGTATGTGTTATTGCAAACTGACCTGGGCCAAATGCATGTTTGAAATACTTCAACTCTTATGCCAGTAAACCTTTTTTTAAATCTTGTGCAGATACCTGAGAATTTTCAACGAAACAGGTCGCTAACCAAAACTGGTTAGGAATTGGTGGAAATAGGGGTTGCGTTTATAATTGTCCTTTATCCGCAGGAATTTACTGGCTTCTGAAGGGTTAAAGTATTTCCAAAACAGTATTTTCCCCAGGTCTCCTTGTTAAACAATAGAGAACACATCTCCACCTGCCTTCAGATGAGCAGACAGACAAACAGATATCAAAGAAGTGGTCAATCTTTTTTATTCCAACAACTTGTTACATTTTTTCTCTTTATGAGGTAAATATATGTTTTATACAATTTTATTATATGTTGTTACAACACTATTTTGTCACTAACATGTCTTGGCCCATTGTAAGGCACTCTCTTTTAATGCCTCATTACAAATCACCTGATATATTACTTGGATACAACATTCTTCAGAATTAGTTGAAAAGACTTTTGTGAACGGTAATATATTCATTAATCTTCACCATGGTCTTTCACCATTGCAAAACAGGTGCTTTTCAAAGGCTCTGGAACTCTAGTCATAAGTTACATTCTGTTTGATTATTTTAAATAGTTGCTCGAAGATCAAATTATGTATTTGCACGGGCTCCTGCTTTGCTAATAGATCTGAACATATATTCATGTTATATGAAAATAGAAGTCAACTAGGATTATTGTAAATGTAGTTTAGAAGCAATCATTCTGAAGTCAACAAAGGCTATGCCTCTCAGTGGCATGACATGTCTTATTTTGAAAATCAATGGATACTGTTTAATGGGCAAATGCAGCCTGTTATATTTATATAAATCTTTTTTGCCGTTTTCAATTAAAATGGCTTTGGGCATATCAGAAATAAGAAATATTTTGATGTTAGTCAAGAAATGAGACTATATGATAACTGATTAAACAGGAAAACACATTAGCCAACCTAACATTTATTTGTGGGAAATCCAGGCAGGTGTTATCAATCTGCTTGAGCAAAAAAAAAAAATCATTTTCCATTTTATACTATTACGTAAGACGTTTCTGAGTAGATCTGGGTCATATCTGGAGAGCAGCCAGCGCATGATATTAGGGCAAGACAGATTTGCCACGTTGTTTTGTGACATTGTTTTAAGCATTCACATAGGCACAGAATTTAAAAACTTGTCTTAAATTCCAATCTCTAAGCAACAGCAGCCGGCTTGCTAGAAAGCAGTGGGTTAATTAGCTTTTGTGTTACATCAGTTGTTTTCTGTTCCAACAACTGCCACTCGAAGGTTGTTTGAGGTCCCCCAGCATAGCCTGTGCTGTTACGTGTTATCTTCTTCAAACACACCACATTCACAGCAGGAGTAGGCTGTGTCACATGGGACTATTAGCCATGACCATAATGCATGCAGTTTAGTTTCACATATTGCAATGGAATGGTGACGTTATGATATGTAACCTTTGAGATATGTTTTTGTTTTCCTCACACTTGAGTAAAAGAAAATGAAAGATTAACACCTTTTCATTTACCTTGTCTATAGGCAATTACATGCATCTCTCTCTAGCAGTTCATTTCTCCCTCATCTCGGCATCCAGCAAGGCTTCGATCCCTTTAGAGGATATTCGTATCGAATCTAATACCTACTATGGATTTAACTAAGAAACTAAGGATAGACCATTATTGTACATCTCGTTCACTGACCATTGCTACACATGCTGTTCCTTTCTAGGCCACTGACTCTTTTAAAATTCTACTACACAAAGTGAGAGGATGTCTAACCATACATCTATTTGGTTTATTCAAAATTTAAGACTGATTTGCAAGAACACAGTTCCTCAGGGAAACATCTGTTCATAGAGACATTTTTTTATTTATTATTATGGACAATGAATGCACGTAAAGCAGCAATAACTGTCAATGGAAAAATGTGTTTCTCTAAATCTTAGAGTTACACTATATCAGAGCTGCCTTATTTAACCACCCAGAGTATTGAATGTCTGTTTGACACCAATTAACTTATTTGATAATTGTTGAAGATATGTGTCGTATGTGCCATTCCAGTACCATACCTCTTTTGGTGAGTGTGTACTTATGGGGCCAAATCTTGCTTGCAGTGCCCTCCTGGTTGAACCGTTTTTTTGTTTATTTAAAATTTTTATTTGGCACCCAACGCGGGGCTCAGCATATCCAATTCCCACCCCAACTTGGAATGGCCAATTGTCATTGTGTTGTCATGGTGTAGACATCCACAGTTCTCCTCTGAAGAATGTGGAGTCGCCAGCTGCTTCTTTTCACACAGCTAAGCAGTCGCAGGAGGGACCTTTCATATGCGGCTTTAACTGCAATCTACAGGCGCCCGATCCACCAGCAGGGGTCGCTAGATAACAGTGCACACGCAACCCTATCCGACTCAATCCTCCCATTCCCTGGCGACGCAATGGCCAATTGCGCGTCGCCCGATGGAGTTACTGGCCACAGTCTCCACTGGCATGGTCCGGATTCGATCCTAGACAGCGAGGCTCGAATGTTAACCGAATGTTTAACTGTTTTAAGGGAAAGCACAAATATACACTTAGTACAGACTACAATAACCTTTAAGATGCTAACTTTTAATAGTGTACATGACAAGAGACATACATGGGATTAGGATCATATAAACTCCTCAAAAAAAGTTCGGAAACGTTATTTCGGTCGATTATTAATATTGCAGGGGATTTTGGCACATTTTTTTGGGCCGCTACCCACACGGTTAGCTGTGTTGCTCATTCCACGAATGCATGATCCTTACAAGTTGTACCTCGTTGTAAAGGTGACTAATCAGGCTTTCCAACGATATAAAATACAATACCAATTGGTATTATTAAAGGGGACCGAAATAACGTTTCCGAACTTTTTTTGAGTTTATAAAACATGAACAATGAGACGATATGACTTTATTTTATGGACTGAAAATGTAGTTTTGGTTTGGTTTGATATCCTCAGCCTTCATATGAAAAGACAAAGGCCTCTCAAATTGAAGATCCCAAATATGGGCACTGTTTCACATTAGCTATAAAAGTATAGTAAATAATATAGTGAGAGAATAGCATCTTATAGCTTTATAAAAGTATGAAAGTATATACATATGAAGTCTGAATGAGGCATTAGTTGCACAGCCATGAGAATGGATATTTGATAAATGTATTGAGCAAAAGCTACCCAACAAGAACAGCAGATGGACACTATAGAGACAAATGCCAATACCAAAAAAACTTTTAATGACAAATGTTAACAATTTACTATAGTATTATTTAAACAGTAAACAAGGGTTATTTCTTTATGCTGTAAACCTGACACAGAAAGCATAATAGCAGCACCATGAACCAAGATATAAAGAGTAGGAGGTTTTTGGGTTGTTGCCCAGTTTGAGCGCATGTCCATATCCTATAATATTAAATCTTAAAGGGAAGTTAATCCTGTAATATTTGTAATAATCCTAGTGAGTGAATATTGGCTTATTTGCAGGTTCGTCTGCTCACCCTTCCTCTTACGTTAACAAATCTTGGGGACTCTTCACTTGTAAGATGGAACCCAACTCCCATTACACTTGCGCCTTAACCCCACACTGTCATTGTTTATTGATTTATTAGCTAAGAAATCTAGTATAAAGCACACACAGTATGTAAGATTCACCGTGTCTTCGCATGGGCCTGGACACCATGCCATTCCAGTTGTTCCCCAAATTGCAGCAGTTGCTACAGTCAAATTTGTAAACTATATACCCATGTAAAAGAAAAAAAAATATTTTCATGGTATCACAAAACTCTTTATAAAACACTTTATACTGCTGAGAAACAAGTGTCTGTTATTTTACCTCACTCTCTACCACCACCACTTTGGTCCTCAAGTCCATTACTTGGATTTGGATTATACAATTCTGAGTTGGAATCACAGTGTGTGAACTAATACCTGTTTTACAGGAGAGGAAGTGAGCATGTGAGACCTGCAGTTTAAAAAAGTGACTCAGGTCCCCCACTTGGAATGGCAAATAGTTAAAGAACACTTAAGGCTATACTCAGAAATGACACCAATACTTTTATCTTTGCTATTTTCATTTTACATACACAGTACATTCCAAATATAATAAGAGGATCAAAGCAACAGTAAATTAAAATAGTTAAAATGAATCCCATTTGTAATCCCATAATTTTCTTGAAAAACGGTGTTTTAGAATCATTTGGCCAACCTTCACCCAGGTTTTTTTTCTAGAGAAACCCCCTTGAACAAACATTCACAGGTAAAGTCTTTGTAATGTGATATAAGACAATGGGCCTCATGCAAGAACATTCTCTTATTTTTCTCGTAACTTCCTCTCATATTTGTTCATCAGAGACGTTCGTACGTGGACTTCACGTCGGTGTCAGCAAACTCTCTTCACCTCCAGAAATATTTTTACAAACCAGTGTAAATTCACCTGTTCTTAAATGAACACATGTTCACGTTAATTCGCTATTAGCATAACTAATGCCCCCAAATACCATATAGGGCCAACTGTCCTGCCCCCTGTACCCAGAAGATGCATTCATAAAACTGGCATCTTGCCAAAAGAAAAGGGTAGAGAAAAAAGATAAGTCAAGTCTTAATGAATTATGAGCACATAGTTCAAGAGCGCTGATTATGGTGTAAAACCAAAGCATTTTCTTTTTATTTTTCCTTTGTTTCACCTTTTACTTTTTCACACGAGCACACGGCAAGTTGTGCGCTCCTCTGGACAAGGCAGCGAGCGGCGAGCTGTAGTTTGCATCTAGGCTATATAATTTAGGCCTATTTGCATTGTGCGTAGCTCATATGACAGGTCGCAACCACTCTTAAATTTGTTTAACTACGAGTAAATCCAAAATAAGAGAAAAATGGTGAATTCCATAAAATTGCGTAAACCGTTCTTACCTGCCATATAAGAACGCATTTGTGCGTACGAGCGGTTCTTGCATGAGGCCCATTGTGTCATTTCAAATAACAATAAAAAGGCACTCTTCTTCCAGTGATGGGTATGTTAGGTTGTGGTCTTTGGTCGTTGTTTTGGATTGAGCATTCAAGCTGAACTAGGGTGAAACCGATCCTACAATCTCACTAGTTACATGTGAGTGCCATCTTCGAAATACTTTGCCAATATAACTGTCAACATCCAACTGAGTTAATGGTGAGTGGGAGAGAATGATAAGATGAGAAAGACACCACAAACATGTTCACAGGATTAGGAATGGATTCAAATGCACATTAGTGAATTGTTAAACATGTCAGACAATATAGTATGCAATGATCCTAAAGCAAAATATTTACTTGGACATTCCTGAATTATGTTTATTAGGATAATACCATAGTTATTTATTAAGGCCTTAAAACAATTAAAAACAATTATATAAGTATCATCAGTGGTGTTAATTTGGTAGGATAATTGGATAACAATATAAAATCCCTGCTATGAGTTAGGCAACAAGGCAACCAGTTGCCATTTTTCCCCATCAGGGACTGCTAGTTATGTGCTACTCTAAATCTGCTTCATTCAACCCAAAGCCTCAAAAGGTGTCAATATGTCCCAAAACCTACAGTGAATTTAGGTAATGTCTACAGGTTATCCACTTGGATCCAGACGCAATAAAGCGTGGCCTTAATTACAGGCTTATAATAATAATTAAAAATGGGTTGTCAGCGGAAAAGTAAACGGTAAACACATAGATCACAGATCTACTATCCAGGTGTTTTGAGGGAGCCTTAAGTGCTTTAAAAACATTCTTCTTTACCCTTAGTATAAAACTAAAACTCCCAAATAAACCCTTGCCTGAAAATATGGTCCTACAGAACCTTGCATTAGCAGGATAGTGATATCCAAACTATTCGACCGATCTGAGCACTGCACCCATTCAGGAATTTACCCCACATTCTCAGGCTATGTGGCAAATGGTTGGCAATTGATGTCAGAGCTGTCACTGATCCTTACAGTCAGCGGAGTGTTGCTGGTTATTAGTGCTGTGGCGCAGAGCCGTGTGATGGGGTGCCCATAGTAACGCGGCACTGAAGAAACCAATGAGGCCCATGTTGAGCAGTAGCCCCAGGGCCAGTGCACCTACACTGCCCAGGAAGGATGGAACGGCCGCGTGGGCGATCAGCCAGCCCCTGCGCGATGTCATATCTGCCAGCAATCCCTCCATCTGGAAGTGCGTGCCCACGACAGCACAGATGTGGAAGAGCTGGTGACTGTGGCCTGAGAGAGACGATGAGGAAGAGCGGATGTATAAGATCAGGGTGGTAGGGATGGATGGATGGATAGGTAGATGGACAAAGTCAAAGGGAGGAGGATGGTCAAAATACTGTCATGGAAAAGGCACCACAGCTGTTGAGAAAATAAAGCTGGGATGACATGCTTGTTAGCTGTACCAAGATTTATGGTAAGATTTATATTTATAAATCTTTATTAAATGTCAAGTTCACACAAAAAGCTAAATAATATTTTCCACCTTTCCATAATTCATACATGAAAAAAATAAATCCTCTGTATATGTATACATATACAGAGATCGACACATTAAAGACCAATTTACTATGACTGCTCTTAATTAAACAATCAAATAAATGAAATGCCCTCACTCACAGTTTTGCAGGAGACACCCATAAAAAAGGGTCAGAAACAATAACCAGATTACAAGGCTCTAAGAAATGGATATGGAGCAACCAGGCACAAGTAGCCACAGAAAACTTAAATTTACGAGGTACACAACGGCGTATTACAGCATAGGAATATAACAGCAATGGAGAGGAGAAACTTTTTGGTCACTTAAAAATTAATTCATAAACAGTAGAGGATGTAAAGAAAACATGGCATGATGTTAGAACTTTGCCACAACATAATGTGGCCAAAATACACAGGTGGTGGTCCAACTAAGGAAAGAATATTAACACTGATAGAACAGCAGTTGGAAAAATCCCTGCAAAATGTGCAAGTTGTGGGGGTGGATGGAATACTCATAGATTAACTTGTAATGGGAGAGGGCCACAATTCACATTTCATTATATGCCCTTCTGAATGCATACACATAAATCGTTTAAAGTCAGAACTGCGTTTTTACGTGAACATCTAGCTGATTACTTCAATAGAAGTCTTGAGTCCTTTCAATAAAATAAATATAAATTCACATTATATCTGAAATTAAATGAGAAGCGAAACATGTTTGAAACATATTTTAAATCCTGTCTCCTTTCTAGAGTGCTACGCATTAGAGGACGCACAGCACTCTAGATGTATGAACACATTTAACTGGACGCCAAATGGAAAATGCAAAAACACACATTTTGCTAAATTCCACGGTATTTAAAACTCCTAGAACAGCCTGAAGGACGGGCGCAACAGAAGCACATTTACCCTCAAAACAGAATAGATAATGTGTCTGGAAACCAGAGACAGCACAGTGGCACGCATGTGAGAGCTAACTGGATAAATGAAAATAGCTGCTTGTGGACAGACGTACCGATGTAGTCAAAGCGGCCTGGAGCCAGCCTCTCGGGCAGATGCGAGGTATACAGGAAGCAGGTGAGGAAGGCGACCACCAGGTGGTACCGGTAGATGGGCAGAGCCTCGTTTTGGCTGCAGCCGCCGCCGCAGCATAGTAAGAGCTTCACAGAGCAGGGGAGAGGAGACAAACGCGGTCAGAGACTGCTGACCATAAGCGAGACCTTGGGCCAAAGCATGACAAGCCATGTAAAACATCCAAGTTACCGCATCAGAAGTATTCAAGGGTACAGGTACAGGTGTGGGAGATGGAGAACACTCACCCTGTGGAAGAGAGGGATGTTGTCAAAGATGAAAGGATAAATGAACGCCGCCGTACGAAGAACTTTGCTCTTGCAAGGGAACTGTAATTCAAGGAACCTAAAAAAAAGAAAAAAAAAACATGAGAAAAGGTGAAAAAGTCTTTTTAAAAACCCATTACTTATATTTAACTCTAACACGCACGAGAAATCTTCTTTACATCCGGTCCAAATGAATCAGAGCAGCGGCACGTCAGGGGTCAGGTGCCTGGCACGGGGGCCAAGCAGCGGCAACAATCCCTGCACAGCTCGCCAGCTGCATCCGTTGACCTCACCTGGAGTAGCAGGACAGACTGGTGCAGAACAGCGTGTTGCTGATGGCAATGGGCACAAAATTTCGGTGAAGCCAAGTGTTGACCCAGCAGTCCGGCATCACGTAGGACCCATAGCTAATGGCGCAACCTGGTCACACAAAAACAAGGCGCACATTATCTCAACCTCAAGCGCGGGAAATGCAGTACTGCGCGTTTCAATTGGGCATCATTGACACATGGACTGGTGAGTCACAACTACACACTAAAGTATTGTGTTGCAAAACAAACTCTATAATCTGCTCTGAATCCATAAGTTTTTGAGACTGAGAAGTCACATATTTTATAATATGCGATCTGCAGCTGCAAGTGGGCATAGCAGTAGCGTTATCGTAGCGCTGTAGTATCAGTAGCACTGACAGCAGCATTAGTATTCACAGTTATGCTCTATTGGCACAAAGCCAAAGCTGCGCTGGAAGTCTAAGAGTGGGCGGGACTAACCAAGGCTGTAGAGGCTGAGAGCGCCGTAGTCAAAGAAGTAGCAGATGTGACGAGACTCGGCGGACATAGTGCTGAAGATGTGGGCGCAGCTGGAGGTGAAGGGGTACAGGCAGATGAGCAGCATGTACACCAGCAGAGGCCAGGTGTAGCTCTCTGACAGGAAGTCCAGGGAGGAGCAGAGGACGCTGAACCGCCACAGGAAGTACCTGTTATCGGAGAGCAGACACACAGTTCAACATATGTCCAATGCATGTCCCAAACGTGATCGATAATGCTTGTGATGTGTGGCCTTTTATTCCACCTACATATTGACCAGCTAACTGAAACTAATTATTTCTCTTAACAGAACTGAACAATTTTGAGTTCTGATGTTTTTTTACAATTTCTTGTAACATGTTTTGGATTTAGGTATTACGGCAGCACATTCCACAGTGAAAACATATTTTCCACTCAGTATCTCAATATAACGAGATCCTTTTCTTGAGTAACGAGAAACTCATCTAATTATAATGGGAAAATATATATTTTTTAAGAGAGGGCTACACGTTGATTACTCTTCAAAAGGCGCAGTCTATTGACTTTACCAGGTTATATAGTACAGCCCTAGAGCGCCCTCTCCTGAGATAAGAGGGAACTATTCTCACACTGAATTATTAATTATGATAGCTACTGCTTCCAATACAAATACCAATAAATTGAAAATGGCACACAGAGTTAAGTTAATGAAGGCCGGTAACTCAGAGAGTGAAACTGATTCTTTCTTCTGTACAGCCCCATACATTTCAGAATTATTCTAAGTGAATGCCTATTTAGCACAATACCATCTAAAGTGCTCAAGATTAGCAGAATCTCACCATGTCTTAACCCGAGAACATGATTAAGTCATATACACAAGAGCCATTCTCTGAGTTAAGTGAACAAATTCTGTGTTTTCTCATTATAACAAGATAGACCTTCATTGCAGAAGGTATGCTGCTCTACACAAAGTGAAAACAGTGAACACATATCTTTACAGCTTTTTCAATGAATCGTGTATAGTAAATTAAACTCAGCCTACCCTGACAAGTCCTGAAAACTAGCACAGAAAATAGCCGTAAAATCTTTTGTAACTAGTCCAGAATAAGAAAAGCTCTGCATTGAAGGTAGGTACTTGGATTGTGATCATGCCCCTTGCTTTAATCACTTATTAAATTAGTAATTTATACGGTATTCATTGCTAGATTCAGTACGCATTAGTGAACTGGGTGTACATGAATTCAAAAATAATTTTCCTCTCGCCTCTTCAGCTGTTATGGCAACAGTTGAAACCCCACACTAAATTCATGTATCTCCATGGAGATATTGCAGGTACAGCATGACACTCACAGACAAACAAAAAAATAACAATAACATTGAACCCTTTCAGTGAGTCTACTTCTACCTGAGAAAAAGCCCTATTGTCACACAATGATAAGCCAGTCACAGCTATATGGCTCTCCATTGTCAATTCAATGAGTTCATACAGGCAACTAGAGTAATGAAATTATATAATGCAGTTCTCAATTAACTATTCAGGAGGGACATTCTCACTATGGGGATTAATGGTTTTCTACTGGGTGATGATAAAACCTCATTCTTTCCCTGATATAACTTAGGATGGATTTTACAGTCCTTAATCATATACTCGATTTTGTTAGTGTACGTCGAGTTAAATACGTGCTTCAAAAAATGTTTTCCAAGGGCGAAACCTTTTATTTATCTAGGTAACTGGTTTGAGTTGACAAATAACAAATTGCTTCCACTATCTTGTTGATTGAAATGGATGATTAATAGAGGCCTGACTCATACTTGTACTAGTATGTGTACCTAATGGCAAAAGCACAGGACTGACAGTACATGGGAGAGTCTTTCACAAATGCTAACATTATACTGTGCCTAAGGGAAGTTCATTTAGCCAAACATTTTGACACAGAACATAGCAGGTTACTTTCCTGAACAACACATTAAAATTAGCCTAAAGGACATTATCCAAATCAGCTGCGATATTTGAAAAAGAAAAAAAAAAACATTTGTATGGGCAAAATAGCATGGATGTCCAAATGCAGATTTGCATGTTAAAATGAAACAGTGACTGAATTTTTCATTGCAGATGAAAAATAACTCACAAGCGAGCACTGCTCTACATGTAACAATTTTAGACATGGCGAAGTTATTTTTGGGCAAACAGTATCACACGGCCTCCACATGTTGAGCTCCGTTGCAGAGTACTGGAAAGATTATAATTTACTTCAGGGTTAAAGGGGAATGACAGCAGGCCTTGCCTAAACCCATGGTTGTTTAGCATCTATAACCTACACAGTGGCAGCACCAAGAAGACCTACTGCATTGCATTATGGATCTGGGGAGAAATGTTAAGGTAGTTCTTACCATGTGGGCAGGAAGTGGGTCCAGATGTTTACTGTCTCATTGGTCATCTGGAAGCTGCTGAGAATGCAGTCCAGGGCGGAGCTGTGGGGGTGGCGGTAGCCAGATATGATGCCATCCTCCTGAAACACCTTCAGAGCAGAATAATAAAGCATTCACTCTCATGGCTCACCATAAAATATTATTAAATACAAAATACTTCCACAAGAGGCATTTTACAACTGCGACATTTCTATGGCGAAAATCATGCAATCAAATACTGTTATTGAGCCAGGTATTGATCTTGTGCTGCATATCTCTGGGAATAATACAGGTATTAATTAATAGTGGTATTGGTAAGGAGCATTTTGTTTTTTCTTTGTCTATTGTGCTTTTTTTTTTTATCCCTGTCAGCCTTGACACAATACAACTGTAGATGTTCACCATGCTGGGTCACAGGGGTCCTGTACCATATCAGCTGAGCAGAGTCGGAGCTAGGGAGAGGCTAGGGAGGAGCAGTTAGGGAGGAGCAGTGACCTGGACAGAGTTTGGTTTGCGGCATTCCTGCTGGTCAGATGGGACAGTAGACCCCACTCACCCGTGGCACTTGGTGGATGTCGAAGAGCTGAGGGAGTTTGATGCTCAGCATGTCTGTGGGCAGCCGAAACACGTCCCTTCCTCTCCGGCAAGCCTGCCTCAGCCGGGCCCTGCCACCCCGGCAGAGCACACACCACACGGGGCACTCAAACCAAGGTGGCCGGGCACCTCCCCCATCGTCCTCCCATCGCAGGCACCGCCCCCAGGCCCAGCCCTGACCTCCACGGCCACCCCGCCACTCAGGAAACACTGCAGGGGAGGTGGGGGAAAGGGGGTTACATGCAGGGGTCTCTCTCTCAAACACTGAACTAATACATCCATGAGTGCCGTACACAATGACGCACAGGGACTCTTTTTCACCCGCGTGAACATTCCAGAATTAAATTAAAGCATCAATCACAACCGCACACTGCTGTTAACAGCCAAGTGGATATGAATCTAGAAACATGCATAAGGAAATGCATGTTCCCTACATAGTACTACAGCTGAATAGATCCATTCATAGATTATTTTATTTATTTACATTTTTTGACTGGGTGAATAAAAAAAAATAAAAAAAAGATATCTTCAATAGGCATTTAGCCACTAGGTAATGACAGTTCATTGTTCATTGTAAAATTCATGAATCAAAATAATCAGTGATTATGATTAGGAGTGCCAAATCACAATTGCTAGGTCTAAAGAATAATATTGCTGGAATTGTGAACCTTTGGCATAAAAAACAGACTCCATTGTTTCATTTCTGAAACTTACCCAAGTTTCTTCACATATATCAATAATAATATAATATAGAACCAGGTGTATGGGCACAATTTGTATAAAAGAGCAATGGAAAGTAATTAAAAGCGCTCAGGTACAGATAGGTTTGTTCTCAAAGTCTTTTGATTAAGTGACAGCTGATGGCAGGGGAGACAGCTGAGAGCCAGTGATGTAATCACCTCTAAGTAAGACAGTGAGGCACATTGTTATGCTGTAGTGGTGACAAAGCACGTGTGCTACATAACAACACTCAGGGATTTCTTTGCGGCTACTGACATAACACTTTTACTGTTTGTCGCCCACTGTTAGCAACTACAACCTCTAAGCAGAATAATGTTCCTGGAACTTGTTTAATATACATTTCCAACTGTACATTTTCATTTAAAATGTAAATATGCAGGGGCACATTAAATGTTCTGATGAATAAGTTGCAATCACAGTCATTTCTAATTAGTTGAAAGTTCCCTTAATAGAAATGAACAGGGAATCAAACACAGTATCCTAAGTCAGAAAAAACTACGGAAAACAGTTCTGTGGATACCTGGGTCTTGGTGTATCTATGGAGAGCAGGAAATGAGGCATACATAAATAGCAGGCGAGAACATGCAGGGGCAAGCTCACTCACACAAATACAGATACTCATGTGTGCCGACAGGAAGAGGCCTGAGGGCTCACGTGCCTGTTACACAAGAAAAAAGAAATGTTTTTCAGTGTGTAGCTACTTATATCCATTAACAATGTTCTTTTATATCACAACTAAAACTACAAGAGTGCAATATATCCAATTTACATATTGTTCAATATTTGTTTCCTATGGAAGACTACAACCTGGCCCATTTACAAACATCATAAACAGTACAAATTAACAGCTTTAATTTTGCCTAGAAGTAACCACACCTATTAAAGTACTCTAGTTACTGTACAGCAAACACTGTTCATACCAGATGGATTATGTAAAGCAGATGACCAGAAAGGGTCAAGATTTACTTTTATATTAATCATATTGAAGAACACTTTTTTGGACAACATTACGTAACTGGCACACACCGCCCTAGGGCCGGCCAAGCTGGGAACTACTGCTGGGAATTGCAAAACCGCCCTTGACACACCTCTCCAGAAAGTTGTGACATCATTTGCATGTTTTTTTTCCGCCATCACTACACAGACCTAAGCCACTGGTGGGTGTGGTGAAAGGTTCACTCCACACAGTCACTGCAGCTGGAGCCGTTTCTCCTGTTTTCAGGAACAAAGTGTGCCTTGTGTGAGCTGCAGAGACACAAGGGCCAAGGGCCGACTGTTACGCGCCTCGCCATATGAAAATGAGCCGCGCGACTCGCGCAACGGAATGCGAGCGCTCCCGTCCACACACAAAGTATATGCAAAAACCGGACAATTGGACCACGGCGGCCACATGTTCTGCCATGTTAACGCGGTAATAACGGGCGCGCCAGCAGAACTTGCAAAGCCGTTGGAAAAGGCAGCCAGAATTCACGCGTTGCATCGGAATAGTGGGGCTCATTGCATGGGCAAAAACAGCACCCTTGCATTACCAAATTGCGCAGGCTCATGACGGCAGAAGCTACTTTCGGCATTACTATTTATTGTATCATTACTCATACACCTGGTATGAAGCTTGACTGTTGCCTATACTCTCCACAGTAATGCACAGACAGTAGGCTTTTGGGATAAGTGGAAATATCAACACCTTCCAGGTAAACTGATCCGTCCTATAAACACAGAAACATCAGCAGTATCCAGTAAGAGGACAGAGATTTTACTCTGACCTGCGACTCTGATTCGATCAGACCTTTTAGTGATATTAGGAAATTGCCATCATTTTAAAAGTGAAAGTATTGGATTCGCGATTTTTAAATTGTCGTGGTCAGGCCATGTTACAGGCGCTTATAAAAGGAAAACTTAAGTTAGTGTAATATCCCCAAACATCTCCACTACTCACAGCAAGTTAACTGAATATACTCCCACAGTTTTTATACAATGACATCTTTACTCTGGATGAACAGAGCCCTGTTTTGATTATAATCACAGTAATTCACACAAAATAATCTCTTTTTATGCTGGGAATCCTTCCTAGTACCAGGTTTGCTTCCTAATCCTGAAATTAATGTCATGTCATGTGTTCCAAAGGACAGGACAAGGTCGTCTGCGATTTCCACAATTGACAGTGGAGGTTTCAGCAATGAATACAGCTGGTGAATACAACTGGGTATTCTAAATTTAAAATAAAATAAACTAACATATTCAATATGCATTACCGATCTGTACAAGTTCACATGGTTCCCACAGGGCCTTGCTGTTTATTCTTTTCTTTTTTTTGGCAGGATTTTACTTCCATAGAAACACCGCTGCGCCCCATGTTAGTGCCAACCCACACCCCCCAAACAAATGCCCCAACCATCATTACATCCATTCATCACAAGCACAGAGAAAAGCAAGGAGGAAAACTGCAATTCTGGTGCAAATAACGCCTTGCGTCTTCAACACCAGTGCAAAATACAAACGGCACGCAAGGCATCAGCACACCTTTTTTAGAACCTCACAATCGGAATGGAAGAATATAAGGATAACAAGAACAATAATATTTTTTCCCAGAGCAGCTTTTCCTACACAGGTGACCAATAACACCTGCGGGCGTGCGATCCAAACAGTTAATCCTGGCTCAGACTCTCTCCCCGTATTGATACGAGCAACAGCTCAGAAAGCGCATGCATGTGATAATCTGTCTCTTGTTTGGAACCAGTTATGTTTTTTTATGGAAATCTCAACTGCACAAAGTAAATACTGTTCACTGCTGTGACAAAGCATTGCGTGACGGTGCATTATCAGCCTCGGATCAATTCTGCGCGGGGTTCTGGGAGCTCAGGAGTCTGACAAAGATGACCTTGGAGCTCGCCTCTGGATTCATATGGGTTGAACCATTTCCTGCTGCATGTAAAGTTCTCTGTGTTGTGCTTTGGCCTAGTGCTGGGTGGGACTGGTGGGCCCAACCAAGACTGCAGAGAATAGTGCGGACACTCAGATAGGGTCCTTTCTGAACAGTACGGCGTGCTCAGAGCGTTAGTGTGTTCAGAGCGAGCAGCAATGAGCCAAGAACCCTCCCAAGACTGTAATATTCTATCAAGTGCATAGTCTGTAGTTTCTGCCACACAACAATGGGATAAGACCCAACATTTACTGATTGGATATTATACATGTCATTTGTCAAGGATGTGCATATGTCAGGCTCCTGTGCAATCCCTTATAATCATGTATATATTGTAACAGCAGAAAGGCTAAACAGAAAAGGCCACAGCTCCAAACAACAGCATATTTTGAGTAAGTAAACAACGAATACTTCCTCTAATTTTGCAATCATATAATACAACACAAAATGTGCACATTTCAGACTTCTTTCTTGCTGTCAGATTACCAGGATGTTACAATTTATAATTGCTAGATATTTACGCAATAAATGATAATATTGTGCATAGCCAGGGAGTACATTCAACAGTCAATTAACAGTATTTGACAGCATAAACAGTGTCTTCTTTCTCAACAGGAAGTCTGGTCAGGAAATATGTGCCTGACACACTATTTCATCAAGCCCTTGAGAGAAGATAGTTGTAGTGCAGGGATTTTGAGTAGATTCCACTAGGCTACATAATACATCCGACATACTCAAACCCATGCGATATCCACCACTAAATTAAATCAGGTCCATTCATCCATCAATTAACTGCTAAAACCTGCAATTCCATGGGCCACGTGAACTCATATTGTGCTGTGCGTTGCAGTTTGGGTAGCTTTTGAATGTGAGGGAAAAGATTTGGCTAGATACCCCAATCTTATTACAGTTTAAGGGTTTTACTGCTCAACCACTGAGACTCACTCTTTCACTTTTCAACTGGGCTATAAAGTGACTGTAAACATTTGAAACACTAGACGTTGTATACTTTTGCTCAGTAGTCCCCTTTTAACATTAAATAACCTGTGTGCAGAATGGACACCAGAATCTTCTGAGAACTTAAAGACAAGGCTGGGAGGAGAAAATCTAAGGCAGAAAGAGTCAAAAAATCATGTGCTGGGAAAAGAGACAAGGCCCAATCTAACTGTGGTGTGCATTGCCTTGTTTAATGACTACAGTCAATAGAATAACATAACATTCCACAGGCAAATGCTGTGATTGTGTCAAGTTTTTATATCCCACATTTGCACATTAAGAAAATAAAATGGTTTGTACAGTTTTCATCAAAGAAATAACCATAAAAAGAGATTCACATTTTCATCACGTGTAAAAGTTTGGAGAAAAGCATTAGACGGACACAACATTTCTCTTCGTGCATATTGTATCCGCTTTAGTCTTTTTCTTGTTCTGTCTTTTCTCCAACATTCTGTGTCTTTCCATCTGTACTGAACCCATCATTCCAGTGTTCCTTCTCTCCCTCTCTCCGCTGAATTCTGAAATTCCTTGCTCGTGACTACATCACATGACTTTTCTCAATGGCCGTCTTTATCAGCCAGTAGTGCCAATGAGAAGCCAATGCCCAGAACACAGCTGCATGCCTGTGTACATGTACAGTGCACACCCATGTGCCATTGCACCATTCTACAGCATTAACCATTAGCAGTCTGACACATATAATCATCTATCATTATTTTAGTTACACAAGGGATCTGGGTTCCATTGTTCATCCATTGGGGATTACATGTTAAGCTCCTTTTACATATGGATAATTGTAGTTTTGATCATAGACTGGTGCAAACACTGACTGAGGTAAATAATACATTATTCATTTAAAGTAATCTAACTTATTGACATTCAGGTTAAGGTTATTACAGCCAAAGTCAACATATGCGCTATTCTACATTTGTCTTCTAACAACTCTGGCCTCCTTGTGGGCTTGTCAGAGTACAATTGGTGGTAATTTAACTGATACCATATTTATTAGTAGAACACAAATATGTGTACCTAAAACTACAAAATTCTTAGTCGTTAATAGCCATATAGTTAAATGACAAACTAATAACTGACTATTCAAATGGCCTTTTGGACTTACAGGCTGATCCACCAAAATAAATATAGAGAAATTACAGTATAATGGAAGCTGATGTTGAACCCAACATCATGGGTTGGAATTCTGACCTACCATAATCCCATATTAAACACGTTGCTGTTCTACTTAACCTTGCCCAGAAAACCAAATACAATGTGTCACAGAACTTTAAATTTAATTTACGTGTTTTACATGTTTTCCCAAGGCATGAATTAGTGGGTGGAGCTTGATGCTCCGTTTGCCTGCAGATAACCGCGCAGGTTTTGAGCATAAATTGGTGCAAATGCTTACTTGGAGGTAAAATATAACTTAACTTAACTAATTTAACTTAACTAATTTAAATCATTACAATTTCCACTATTCAAAACTCCTTAACCAAAACACACAGTCTCTAAAGAAGGGTTCGTGTATGGGACAAAAAAAACGAAGCAAATTATGAACCTCACTCAAAGGCACAATACATTCCTCATGCATCCCTCAGGCAACATTCTGATTTCAAGACAAGTTCTTTTAACCACAGGCCCTTGCTACTGTCATTTATATACTGTCTATCATGGCATTCCAGTTGACGAAAATCCACTACAGATTACTTTGGCAAGCTTGAAACTTCAAAGACAAGGTACACAGTAATATGCACATGGTGCACAAAAGCTTAAAGTATGACTGATAAAAACACTGAATCCTGCACCGGACGGGATAACTTTTGACTGACCCATGAACGCATCTGCAACGATCCAGCACGCTATCCAGTTATCCAGCTAACTCAGTAATCCTGCTTTGAGATACATGCCCCTGGTGACCTGTGTAATCAACTGCAATTGCTGTGAGTGTGTAAGTGTGATATCTTTATTGACCACTAGTGTTTAATCTGGTGGAATTACCTTGCAACCATTAAGAAAACTGTTCAATCATTATGGAGACTATGGCAAAAGGGCCAATCATTTAAATGATAATACTTTTTTTATTACCAGTTCATCTAATGTAGTCTGTGCTAGACCAATTTAATAGCGTTGAATTGTACAAAAGTGTAGTCATCAGCAGAAACGTCATCTGCTGCACACAGAAAAAGTGGTAACGCCACATGTATCAGCGCTTTTCATCCAGAAACAATCATAAAAACATTTTCAATGACGCTGCCTTAAGACCACCCCTCCTTGGCTTTAAGATAAGATTTACTTTAAGCCCTGTAACAACCGCCATGAAGTTTTCCTCGAGCTCATTTTTCACACTCAACTGTACACACACACACACACACAGCGCTAGCCCTGGAAATAAAAACGTGCCGTAAATCCCTTGGTATGGGCCTCTCATTTTGCTGGTGAGTGCTAGGAGCAAATTTCCAGGCGACACGGCAACGTGGGAGTCAGACATGCAGAGAGCGAGGTTGCGCAAGGAGCCTAGGAATGACAGGAAACCGAGGGGCCAGCCTCGCTCCCTGACTGCGGAGCGATCGGGGCCTGCCCATCAACTTATTTACCGAAGGAACCTGGAGGATTCAGACAATGTTTCCCTCTGTGCTCACGTGAACTGTTCCTAAAATAACAACAAGTGCCATGTGTGTCGAGTTCTGTGATTCAGTCCTACCAAAACACGAGCATTCCTTCTCGACACCCCCAAATCATAAATGATCCTAACAGTTAGCTCTCCAACACACACAGTGCATTCTTATTTTGACCCCATGTATTATTTTTCCTACTTTAGGCTGTTTATATACACAACTCTTGCTTGTTCAGAATGGGAGTGAAGGCTGTAACCCAAGTGATTCACTTGCTGGCAGGGCTGAAATGCAGAACAGATTTATAAAGCGAAACACAACCATTTGACAGTCAGCATGTGCAGGCTAAGTAGGCTGTGGAACTTGACGAAGCATATCTTGAAGGACACACTGAGGCACTAACACAACTAGAATCAAATTAGTTTGTTGCACATGTACTAATGAATCCGTACTGATCAACAACCGATTTGGCGATAAATAAATAAAAAATTGGACATACGCTTAAGGTTACACTTAGTGAAAAGCCAGTCCCACATCCAGAACCAAAGCAACAGTGGTAGTTCAATGGAATGTTAGGTCTTACCCATCCGCCGCACACTGTAAATATATAAATATTTCAGTAAGTTGATATGAAATTAAGAGATCCTCAAATACTTCTGTCTCTGAGAACACACTAAAGCTAATGCGTAACAGGTGCAACAGGTAGCCTAGGTAGGTCGCGAGCTGCACGATTGTTGGGTCCGTGAATTTAATCAATTCTGTGTATGCTTCTGGGCATGTTCACCATATCCTTGAAACACCATACATCATTAGTGGAAAACTGGTTTTCCTCGATGTAATTTCGCAAGATTTCCATGCGGTTTCGTCACACATAGGCTATAACATTTCCATAAATATGTCCATTGAAACGATATCAGCGAAGCGCACTTCAAATTAAAAAGCGATTTAGTTTATCAGGCTACTTCCCGTCAGCGTGCAATTCACTCTGCAGACACACGAACACACACAGTGCCAAATGCCATAGCCTACACATCTAAGTAAATGAATGTAATCATAAAATTACACATATTTAGAAAAAAACTGTTTTCCAGTGGGAGTGGCCGAAACGTACCTACTGTTTCAAAACTTGCTTTGAAAGGGGAAGAGCCCCAATGAGACTAGCATATAGTGCCCTTTGAAGTAGCCTACATTAAACTAATCGCAAATTGTCCCCAATGCTTAACTGAATTAAACCATGCATGAAATGAATCACAAATGTGCACGTGTTAAAACACAACAGTAGACACATCGTTGCTAACATAAAACAAGCAAAGACAAACCTTTTAGCTTTATTTTGTCCACGAGATGATATCCGCATATCTTGACGGGACAGAAGTGACCAAGATCTCAACTTCGGTTATTTTTTAGTGCTACTACATTTCCATCACAGCACTAAACGTAGCTATTGTGAATGATCATCTAGCTGTTCGTTGACTGTCTGACTTTGCATTCCTCTGCAAGAAAATTGAAAACACTGTAGTCCCGTCGTGGAAATCCCACCCTCCGAAACGCATCGCCCTTTCCATTGGATAGGAACAAGAAAGAAACATTGTTTTTGGAATCAGGAGACAGTCAAGAAGAAAAAAGAGAATGAACGCACGATTTAGTTTCTTTGATGACGATGTCGTTCCGTCAGTTACATTGTAGATAAGGCTACTTATATTTTAATCATAGCGTATCGCCTACTTTACGCGGCAAAATGTAGAACGTGCCAAATAATGCTTAACTGCTGTAGCCAAAGGCTACGTTGTTTAACGCCTTAGCTACCCATAAATCTGCTTCTATTTGCGCGAGTCCTTATTCGTAAAAAGCACAATTAAGCCAAATTTGACGTAGAACTAGTCTAAAATAGTTGTTGAATGATTCTAGTTCAAATTCGTGGTTAGCACGGTTCCAAATCAGCTCGATTGTGAGGAAAAACCCTTAGAAATGATACTATACCCCCCACAACGTTTCACGTGTCGAACGCTTATAACTACAAAATATGCATGCCATTTTTTTTAAATCAGAGTAACATCGCTGGGATTCCTTGCAAATTAAGATTAAATACAGGCTACATCTCATCAAAGTCTAAATACAATAGTCATTGCATGAACTTGGGACAGTCAGTGGTGATTAATTAGGCAGAAATTTCTGCTGGTAGTCAGTTTCTGTCCCTCTGATGCGTTTAGGGTTTATCTGGGCACGAGGACCGGCCTGTGTGGAATTCCCATAAAGTGGGACACTGGTCTGCCATCTTCGTTTAGGGCAGCGCCAGGGCCACTGCCAAGAGGTGGCCGCCTCTGTGTGCCATGACGAGGAACGGGCACCCAGCCCAGTGAAGGCTGACCGAGGGAGACCTTTCAGTACTGCAGAGAATAGCCGGGACACTGGGCCCTAGTTACAAAGCAATCAGACTCAGTGATGAATGAGCAAGAGAGGCTAGATGGGGTTGTGGGCCAAATAAGTAAAGAGGAGATGCTGCAAGGAAAACTATTTGGGTCAATTTTACAAACAAATGAGGATTAGCATACCTAGTTTGAAGTGGTGATATGAGTTAATATAATTTCTGTAGATTTCAGATAATTCTGCAGTTAAGACTAGGCCTACATTTTATATTTTTGGCTTTATCGTAAGGACTCATTTGGATCATCCCTGCTTGCAAATTATCGCTTTGGTCAAAACGCTCATGCCCCTGACCCCAACAATGACAGTGTTTTCATCTTTGGTAGTTCATAAAGTACACCCAAGGGGGGGGGGGACTAACATTTTAGCCAATGCACAAGCTTTAGAGCTGTCATTATTTGGGAAAACAGTAATGGCTACTAGCAGTCTCTATATTTTTCAACTGTAGAAATACAGCAACAGCTATTAACTGCAAGACAACTAACAGTTTGGGCAGAAATGCAGATGGGATTTCAACAACTTTGTTTCAGTCCCTGGTGAAAAAATTACAAAGTTGACAAAAACCAAATGCTACTTCTCAGTTAAGCTGAAAAGGAGGCACTGGCTGGGGAGTTAATAGGCTTTCCAGGAACTTTTAGCATTAGTTTAAGGATTAGAAATTCAGGTTAATGAACTATTACAGTTAAGCACCGAGTTTGGGGCATCTCTGCATTTCGGAAATAGGTTTTATCAAGAATCAACCATGATATACTGTAGCTAAATGGCAACGTATTAATGAACGTCCAAAAGCAATGCGCCTTAGAAACATCCTTAGAAAACAAAGGGTACAACACATTGCCTTGAAAGCTGTGTGAATATTATACGTACAGCTGTTGACACTACAATCAAATTCAACCCCATCATTCTTTTCATAACAATACCTGTAAAAGCAAATACTTCCTGATCAGAAAGATCAGAATATATGAGTAAGACGATTTATGGCACAAATCGTCAAAAACTGTAATTCAACAGCAAACCCAAGCAATGCGACAGAAACCTTAAAGTGATATCTGTTTTCAAGGATAAAGACGTTGAAACCAAGTCGAAAAAAATTTTTTTTGGAACAAAGAACTTAGGAATTGGGAATCCTGTGTCTTACAGTGTCTGCCTGTGGCAAATCAGTCTCCCAGTGGTAGCTAATGCTAGTACATTCTGCAATTACTTGCATACTGGCTGCCAGGATCCCCGTGGTTCAGCTCCCATTGCCCTCGCCGCCTTCATTATAAATCTGAGAGGATGAGGACACAAAGCTATGGTCATGTGATGCTGGGCACATGGTGGGCTGAAGCCCTGTACTTCCCTTCACTGGCTTACTCTTTGTTCTGGTTCTAAACATACAATCGGTTCCCTCAGCTCACTTTCTCACACACCTCAAAGCAGGTTATAATTGACCTACATTGCAATTCCCTGGATTACCACCATTCTCTTCGGGTCACAAATGAGAAACTCCATTAAATCAGTTCTGCAGTATTTAAACACCAAGTGAAATGCAATTTCAGCTAGATCAGGGCTGCCCAACCCTGTTCCTGGAGATGTACCGTCCTGTCGGTTTTCAATTTGGCACACCTGATTCAACTAATGAGCAGCTCAACAAGCTCTCTAGCTGTTGAATGAGGTGTGCTTTGTTAGGGTTGGAGTAAAAACCTACAGGACGTCAGATCTCCAGGAAGAGCGTTGGGCAGCCCTGAGCTATATCTTCTACGACAGTGCTCCCGGGCCCTGTTCCTGGAGATCTGCTGTCCTGTAGGTTTTCACTTCAACCCTAATTTGGCACAACTGATTCTACTAATTAGTGGCTCAATGAGATCTTCAGCTGTTGAATGAGGTGTGATTTGTACAGGACGGTAGATCTCCAGGAACAGGGTGGGGGCACGACTGTTTTATGAGAAAGCATGTAGTATATGCAAGGGACCATTTATCACTAGGAAGACAGATTGTTGTACAGCAAATTCCTCTGGTGCAGCCAAGGAAATCAGACTGTTTTAACTGTTGTGCTAGGGAGTACCAATGGACATTTTGGTTTAACAACAGACAGTAAAAAGTCCACAATCTTAGCTTCATGCAATATCTTTGGTATTACAACATTTAATCACTGTAATCCTCCTTTATTTGGAAGAGCATTATCTTTTCACTCTGTTCCAGATCTTTCTTTAGTAACTTGTCTTTCACCCAAGCATTTTGCGGTTACTTGCTGCTACAGTGCATGTCCTCCAATTAGCACAGGCAAAAAAAGTAAGAGTCTGGTTCGTAAACGAAACATTTTATTGTTTAATGCGTGGCCACACACGTTGGATTCCTCTGCACAGTGCATTATGAAACAGGAAGTATGGAGAAGTGATGGTAGACGTGAAGGGCATTGAGCGAACTGCGTTTGGATTTTAGAGCAGTTGAGACGCAACAGAACTGCAGTTTTACAGCAGTCCACTCAATGGGTCTACCATCTACTTGGACCGTCTACGTCCATAGACAGACCAAAGGATCTCGGCCAACCTTCCCACAGACTTCACCATGGCAGGAAGTCGGGGTAGTTTCAGAAAAGAGGCATGATGAGTTTCAGGAACGTTACAAGACACTGACCCAATCCCCGTAATTTCCGTTTCTTTATAACACAACTTACAAAAGCAAAATTTACAGTACGACATACAAAAATAAAATCAGATTCAAACAGCCAGGGCGCAACCTGCCTTTGTAGATCTTCCCCTCCATACAGACAATACAATACTTTAGTCACCAGTCACAAAAATACACAGCAAAAAAATAAAATAAAAAACAGACCAGCCACATACGAGAGAAAACAATCCCTAAGAAGTGTACATCCACTGACCTGATTCCTTTTTTTGCCCTTTAAGCTGCAAGTCCCAGTTGGTTTTGGGGCTGAACACTGGACAGATGTTCTTCAGGGACTTTTTTTTCCCCCTCTTGCTTTCTGTCAGGTTACCGTTACAACCCAGCTGTAGCCATGCAAACCAAACACAGGCTTCCTGATTGTATCCCCTCATCTCCACAAGAACTCAGGGTAAAAGAATGAAAGAAAAATACAAAAGCACTTCTCTAGATATATATTTGTGTGTGTATCTGTGTAAATTTCTCTCTCAGCGTGTATATACTCATTTATTCATACACAGTATATACCTGGTTATGACGTGTACAGGGAGCACTTGGTTGTTTTGTCCCCCTTTCTTACCCCACCCCAACTTTTGGAATCGTTTCCTTCGTTGGGGTAGGGATCTGCGGACGTTTTTTTATTTTTTTTAGTAACCCCCAGGCCCATTTCTTGCTTTTCTTTCCCCTACTGTTGCACTTTTTCCACCCTCTTTCTTTCGTTCCTTCTTTCTTTATTTATGTTTCCTGGAGACGTGGATACAGACAGAGCAAAATAGTGGGAGAGAGGGAGTGAGTGTGTGATCAGCTGACCGCCGCGCCGACCGCGCCCTCTCACGCTTTCAGCCAATCTCCTTCCACTGCCTGTAGAACTCCAGAATGTTCTTCAGCTCCATCCCCGCTGCTGCCACAGCCTGGACTGCCGACTGTGGGGAGAGAACATAAAGTCAGTGGATCAAATTCCAACAGCTTTCCAGAATCATCCACACTCATGCAAAACCACACATGAAGCCCGACACAGAGAACGATAAGATTAATACAAGCATGGCCACTTGTAAAATGGCCCATGTCCTCCAGCCTGCTTTTCATAATATTAACGTGATAAATCACCCACTAAGAACTGCATGGTGCTCAAAAGCCAAGACACACTTTCACATTAAAATACATTGGTGTCTAGAGAGGTAGGAAAATTGCATCTAATCATCCTCCTAGGAACTTGCACATCTATTAGCAGATCATACAGTATATGTATTTCTCAAAACCCTTCAGAGATTAATAACATGATGGTGAGATGAATAAATCATAATTGAAAAGCGCTACATGAATAATTTAATATAAATCTTATTTCGGTGCATATACGGCAAAGCTATAAGAACTCTATACCAGATATATGTGCATTAGGAGAAACAAATGAAAAATGGATCGATCCATTCTGGACTACTTTCTCTTAAGTGTAAGATGGGCTGGGGTGCTATGTGGTTTAATTGGTTGTCTCGACGTAGGCATGGACCTTCATGGATGGGGAACGGCCCGGCAGTTCCTCCGTGGAGTATCCTGTAAGGATGGTGACCATGCCCGCCGTGTCCTCATCGCCGTTGCTCTGAGAGACGGTCAGCTGGCGGCAGCTGTCAACCATCTTGTACAGGTGCCTTAAATAGAGACGCCGGAACACAAGGTGTTACAGAGCGCAGAGGGTCACATGGAATAAAAACGCAGCCCCAGTGCCGAGACCAGCCGCTAGCCAGGCTCAAGCTCACCATGCCTCGATGTCCAGCCGTTTGAGCTTGTCCCTCTCAAAACTCCGCCCAGGCTCCCGCTGACAGCGGATGTATCTGGAAGGAACAGGGGAGCATTACAGGCAACATGTCCCAAACACAAGTGATCCCAAATAAGTCCTTTTTTGCACCTACCTGATGAAGGATCCAACGCATATTGCACGAAGCTCGATATCCCATAAATCTTTCCAACAACCTCAAACGTTTTTTTTTCCCATTGAAAACATGGCAGCCAGTGTTACTGTGATCAGGCAGAGACACGTAAGCAATGGCAGAGAAGTCATTCTATCAGTGTATTGTATCAAACATTCGATGTGGCTTTTCCTGAAACATAATAAATAAAATAAATTGTGTAATGAATGAGTAATTTTGAGCCTGGTTTAATGGTTTGTGAGGCAGCGAGCTTTCCACATACTAGCTCGGTAGTTATCCTATAACGGAATAATTCAGGATAGCCCTGCAAACTGTAAAGATCAACTGATCAGAAAAAAAGATTTTTACCACAAAGATGCTTATGATGGGAACTACATAGATAGTTGTATAGATTTGTTAATAAGCTGTGTACCTTTGACTGATAGTCCATAGAAGTGACTTTTGTAAACACTGCAAACTCTCCCACTTGTCAGCACTGCATTTGTAGAGCTAACTGCAAAGGATGCAGGCAGCCAGCAGCTGAACCATGACTGAGACACAGCCTGTATGAAACCGCTATTATAGCCAAGCATAAGCACAGCTGAATAGCACACCATCACAGTTGCGGGTGGGAGTGGCGGTTGCTAAAATATGTCGCTGCGGCAAACTCCCCAGGCCACAATAGGCGAAGATGGAGAGGAAGGGAAAGGGAGGGGTGGACGAAGGCCCACCTGTTGCCCTTGCGAAACTCTGATTCCAGGAAGCGGATTCCATCCCTGGCTCCTGCGTTCTCCTTCTTCAGCACGTCCAGACCATCGATCACTGTGTGGGAGAAAAGCTCACTCATTAACTGCGTCTTTAGGTCTGCCCCAGTAACGGTAAAGCTCACTCATTAACTGCGTCTTTAGGTCTGCCCCAGTAACGGTAAAGCTCACTCATTAACTGCGTCTTTAGGTCCGCCCCAGTAACGGTAAAGCTCGCTCATTAACTGCGTCTTTAGGTCCGCCCCAGTAACGGTAAAGCTCGCTCATTAACTGCGTCTTTAGGTCCGCCCCAGTAACGGTAAAGCTCACTCATTAACTGCATCTTTAGGCCTGCCCCAGTAACGGTAAAGCTCACTCATTAACTGCGTCTTTAGGTCTGCCCCAGTAACGGTAAAGTTCACTCATTAACTGCGTCTTTAGGTCTGCCCCAGTAACGGTAAAGCTCACTCATTAACTGCTTCTTTAGGTCTGCCCCAGTAACGGTAAAGCTCACTCATTAACTGCGTCTTTAGGTCCGCCCCAGTAACGGTAAAGCTCGCTCATTAACTGCGTCTTTAGGTCCGCCCCAGTAACGGTAAAGCTCGCTCATTAACTGCGTCTTTAGGTCCGCCCCAGTAACGGTAAAGCTCACTCATTAACTGCATCTTTAGGCCTGCCCCAGTAACGGTAAAGCTCACTCATTAACTGCGTCTTTAGGTCTGCCCCAGTAACGGTAAAGCTCACTCATTAACTGCGTCTTTAGGTCTGCCCCAGTAACGGTAAAGCTCACTCATTAACTGCTTCTTTAGGTCTGCCCCAGTAACGGTAAAGCTCACTCATTAACTGCGTCTTTAGGTCCGCCCCAGTAACGGTAAAGCTCGCTCATTAACTGCGTCTTTAGGTCCGCCCCAGTAACGGTAAAGCTCGCTCATTAACTGCGTCTTTAGGTCCGCCCCAGTAACGGTAAAGCTCACTCATTAACTGCATCTTTAGGCCTGCCCCAGTAACGGTAAAGCTCACTCATTAACTGCATCTTTAGGTCTGCCCCAGTAACGGTAAAGCTCACTTATTAACTGCGTCTTTAGGTCTGCCCCAGTAACGGTAAAGCTCACTCATTAACTGCGTCTTTAGGTCCGCCCCAGTAATGGTTTTCCACTGAGTTCCTTTCTTTTGTTCAATTTAAAAATTCTTCCCCTGCTGTGAACAATCCATTCCTCCAACTGAATTATCTACTTCATTTCAATCAATATTTTTCTTTCAACAGGCCAAAGGTCAAAGTGTTTTGTCTTGCATTTTTTGCTCTATGCCGATCACAAAATTGTGATGGTTTACTGACCGACAAGTTGGTTACAGCAAAGAAAAAAATATGAACAATGCAAGAAAATATTTTTCTTCCTCTTGTGGGGTTCTTTTGACAAGCTAATTACTCAAAGGGGCACTTCTATCTAACTGTAGCTGAGAAGATACAGTGCATTTAAACCAGGAGCTCCATCAGCACTCCTTACAGGGCTTCAACACCGACAGGAGATTTCATCGGATTTAACGGAACAAAACCAGCTGTGTTCCACTGTACACAATGGCATTTTCCACACCACCCCCCACTGTCGGCATGTAACCTTCTGCTTTCAGCTCGATTGCTCAGCTTGGTGTGATGTTGTTGGATCGCTCGGTGACTTTGGCTCGGCGAGGGTGAAAACAGAGCCGCACACGTCGACTAGCCCACGTTTCTGCTGCAAAGTCGCTTGCTATGAGGCAATTCCTCTGTGGACTGACAATTCAACTTTGCAGTCACAGACAGTCAGAAGAAAGCTAAAATGTGTTATGGAGCCCCTGCTATCAGTGTCCAGTGTTTCTCCTAGAATTTTATTCAGGTCCGGTGGTACGCACAAAAAAAAGTCCCTAAACAGACGTGGCACGCGGGATCGCATATCGCCGTGGTTGGCTTCGCTCGGATGGCACAGCAAGCTCATCACATCATCACTCGCATCAAATTTCCCAGCATCACAGATCGCAAATTATTATTGATTACCAAATTAATAGGTATTTACTTCGCTTTATTTCTGGCATTAAAAAAAAACTGTCGGCCTGCCGGGGTTGTACAAATATAAGGGAAACACTGGCATCCCTGCTGACCAGCACAAATGACAGGCCAGCAGCTATATTTAGTGCTGAAGGAATTGTGATTTAAGTGTGAAGAGATTTCATTGTGAAGGCTTGCAAAGCTGTGTATGTTGATCTACGTAAGAGTATCTGCCAAATGCCTAAAATGTAAAATAAAATAAAAATAAAAATAAAAATAAATAAGTGAAGTGCAGCTTGTGAGGTAGGAGAGGTTACCTGTGCGGGGGATGATGATGATGAAGCATCCGCTCCCTGCAAGCTGACGCAGGATGCCCAGGTGCTGGCAGAGGGCGGCGGTGTCGGGAACCAGGTAAGGGGACATGGAGGACTGGGCCTTGGGCTGCTGCAAGCTCCCCTCCAGCTGGGACACCTCCAACTACAGGGGGCGACACACACACAACGCTCCTCATCAGCACTCCCCTACATTACCATCACTGAAACCTAAGGCCCTCCAGTACTGCAGTCTGACCTTAATGTACAATGGCATGGCACAAAATGGAATCAGACAGTTACTCCAATGGAATCAGAATCCAAGCAAAAAGCATGATTTCCTCATTCAAATACATCTGCATCACATTTCTGAGTCTAACAAAGTCCTTCAGTTAATTCTGAAGGTCTGGTGCGCTTCTTCTGAGTTATGACTGTGCTACAACCTAAACCGTGTCCTCAAAACTGCTAGTCACAACCTAGGGGCCAAGACTGAGCTTTCGTTTTGAAGCTCACTTCCTGGTTGGGCTGGGAGCAGCAATTGTGCCGTTGCTCACTAGCGCCACTGCGATTGGCTCCAGTATAGGTCTTTCACCATGTAAGTCAATGGCAGCAATGTGGTCAAAATACTCAGTCAATAAATTTTTCCCAGAAAAAAATGCAATTGCAATAGGTGCCTTTCCTTCAATGGCTCTGCATGTTTGGACAGGGTATTAACATTCGCTCAGGACCAATCAGAGGGACAGGTTGAGTCCTCTTCGGCTCCACGGAGCAGATGCAGTTTGTACAAACGGGCAGCGAAAAAGACATCCGGAGCCTCAATTCAGTTTTTACGAGGCCGTGGAAAGGCAATGGGTGACATCACAGTGGCTTTGTCCATATTTTTATACAGTCTATGGTCACAACACTTTTGTTTGCCAATTCCCTGGAACATTAGGACTGAAGTTGCACTAAACTCATAGGCAAAAATGATGGTCACTGAGATTGCATTACCAAGCAGATTAAGGTAGTTTTGCTATTAATAAAAAGGGCGCAAGGGCAGAAGAGCAGACACAATAGAATGAGTTTTCATTTTGGACCGTAAAACAAGTGATGTGCAAAATCTAGACAAGCAGCTTTGGTAAGGGCTTTTGACAGAGGGTGAAAGGACAACAATGAGTAAGGTCACACCGTCTGAACATGGTGCTCATGTGTCAGAATAATTACGCTGGAAAAAACCGAATGAGTTGAGACGTGACCGCTGTTGTGTGAGTTTATCAGCAGATGCAGGACACAGCTGTCTGTACCTACAGTGCCAAACGCAGGAGGGACAGAGAAGCGCTACTGCCCATTCCAAATTAGGGAAACAAAAAGGGTGAGGATTCAGGCACCCAAAAACTCAATACTAGAGAAGTTTAACTGTGAGAGTCTATGAGAGTGCAGTGTAATTACTCTTAATACGTACATTTCAAACACAGTTACATCATATCAAGTGTTTGCCTTTAAAGAGCTCTAATAATTATTAATTCAACAGGCTCTGATACTAAACCTAAGTGCATAGGCCACCCTGCGAGAAACAAAATGTCTTCACAAACGCACACATCCACACACAAACCAACAAATCTGTAATGTACGAAATAAGTACAGTGAGTGAAAGAGACACACAGTGAGTGTGTGAGAGAGATAGAGAGAGAGACACAGCGAGTATAAGAGGAGAGAGAGAGAGAGAGAGAGACACACACACACAGTGAGTGTAAGAGGAGAGAGACAGGCACACAGTGAGTGTAAGAGGAGAGAGAGACACAGCAAGTGTAATAGGAGAGGGAGAGAGAGACACACAGCGAGTGTGAGAGAGAGAGACAGACACAGTGAGTGTAAGAGGAGAGAGACCTGAGAGAGAGAGAGAGAGAGAGAGAGAGAGAGAGTGTGTGAGAGAGATAGAGAGAGAGAGACACAGCGAGTATAAGAGGAGAGAGAGAGAGAGAGAGAGAGAGACACACACACACACAGTGAGTGTAAGAGGAGAGACAGGCACACAGCGAGTGTAAGAGGAGAGAGAGACACAGCAAGTGTAATAGGAGAGGGAGAGAGAGACACACAGCGAGTGTGAGAGACAGACACAGTGAGTGTAAGAAGAGAGAGAGAGAGAGAGAGAGACAGACACAGTGAGTGTGAGAGAGAGAGAGAGAGA